>JABFEB020000040.1:18459736-18474657 GCA_019775895.2 Stomatorhinus ivindoensis
CAGTGGCTGTTTCAGTACCAGTGGCTGTTTCAGTACAGTGGCTGTTTCAGTACCAGTGGCTGTTTCAGTACAGTGGCTGTTTCAGTACAGTGGCGTTTCAATGCATTGGAGCACAGTAGCAATTTAAAATATTCCTAGTGTAGATTTCAGGGTTTCCAGACAATAAGGTGGTTTCACTGTGATCTATCCTGCTAATACTCTTCTGCTAATACTCTTCTGCTAATACTGTTTCTCCTTAAGCAACAAAACACTTCTCTACCATTCATGTCTGCCACTTGTTCTGGTTTAGAGATAAGAAATTTAAGTAAACCATTTATGTAAAGAAAACCTTCTATTGAAAGTGTCTACCACATAATGTTTGGCTGAATGCCTTGCTGTTACCACTACAGATCTGAGTAACAATCACAAATGTGATCTTTTTATGTACCACTAGATGGCAGTAATATAATACTTTCCACATTGGATTTCATAACCCAACATGTATGCAGCAGTCTGTTTAAACTATGTATTTATCTTACAATTACTTTGATGAAGTTATTCTCTTTTAGGGAGCTGATGGTGTTCGTGGATTAAAAGGAAATAAAGGAGAAAAGGTGGCTACTTTTGTTTTTTATTATTTTATTTTAATTCTTCCCCAGAAGAATTTAGCAATAGCACATAAATACAGATTAAAAACATCATTTTATATATGTGTACTACGAGTAATTCAATTTACAGATTTTGATAATCTTTTTATAAACTACTGATTTCAGTGTTTTTGTAGACACATCAGTATAATTTGTCAGTTTTCACGCATCTCCATTGAGTATTCATGGATATACATACATTCCTCTTCCATATTTAGTTCTTGGTTGCTCTCATTTGACTGTTTTATATGTTGGCTGATTCCTTTCTCAGGGAGAAGAAGGATTTCTTGGATTTAAAGGAGATATGGGTGTCAAGGGTGACCGAGTAAGATATTCTATTTATTACCAAAAGAATGTGGAGATGAGTTAAAAATAATTCACTTCATAACTGCTTTATTTTGCTTCCCCCGCACTACACGCTTAGCAGGACATGCAGGGATGCGCTGGGAATTCCCGGGTGTCTCGAGACTCCCCAAGCCGTCCTGTGATCGCACTTCACAAGCTTCCGCAGATCGTCCCGGCGCGTTTCACTTCAAAACACACCGTCTGCATTGTCCCCTCATTTCCAATTACTGCTGACAAGCCCCACTTTCAAAGTCAAACCTTGCGTGCCGAAGATCACAATATCGTAACTCAGCGGAGGGAAGCGAAAGGCAAGACCCAGCATTAGCCAGGCTTCATTAGGAATTTAATTAGCAGTAAAATCTGCTGCCTTACAAGGCCACTCGTACTCACGTCTTTAATCAAGACACCTGCAATCTCTTTTATACAACTGAAGAAGGGAAATAGTCAGTGTGAATATGTTCAAGCAGTGCTCCCTTAAAGGAAGCACACCCACTTATATAATAATTAGCTTATTATACTTATAAGTGGAAAAAATCCCTTTATTGTGCAGTTATCTACCTCACAGGTTCTTGTCACTGGAGTGACAATGACATATTCTGTGACAGTTTTAACTCTTAAAATGGGGAGGGGGTGTCAGTGGTGCAGTTTACACTGTCACCATAGTAACTGTGCAGTGATGGAGTGACTTTAATTCGGGTTTACAAGACTGATCCTGGCACTGGATAGTAAAATAAAAATAGTATTAATGAATTTTAAAGCAGAGACAATAAAGTGTGTTGTAACTCATCCTGTGGTATCTGGCAGGTCTGGAAATTACTTTATCCAATTTATTTCTCAGACACTGTGAATAGCAGTAAATATGATACTTACGGTGAGGGAATTAGAATATGAAAGTATATTTCACAGAGGGAAAGTGACATCTTCTCCTGCTGTACTTAAAAGTGAAAGGTAGACAACGTCCGTGTAAGTAAGCATTCCCGGCTGCTTGCTGACGCAGCGCTTCATTCGCTTTCCATTTGTCACTGTGTTTGTGCTGCAGTTACCTTGGGTTTCTCCACACAGGGGGAGTTGGGAGCTGCTGGTCCTCGAGGGGAGGATGGTCCAGAAGGTCCCAAAGGCCGTGCTGGTCTTCCTGGGGATCCTGGCTCCATCGGCTCGTCTGGAGAGAAGGCATGTGAAGATCTCCACAGCGTAGTAAAAGGGAAAATCATGTTTAGGAGAAAAGAGGCAGCGTTGCGACCTCTTAGGGACTGGTGTACCCACAGTACTTCTAAAATAAGTGGATCTTAATCACCTGAAAAGCTGTCTTGTCTAAAATACAGCACAAATAGTGATAAAGATTTACGTCTTGGGTGTATAGTGACTGGGTATAGAGTGACTGGGTATAGAGTGAATGGCTGCTTTGACATATGCAGGAGGGAGGGTTTGTTTTACACTCTCTTTTCGGGGGGAAATATAATAGAAAAGGGAGGTTTTTGGGACTTCCCAAATAGCAAACACCCCTTTGACACACGGGGGCACCCGACCCAGCCTCAAGTGACGGTTCGAGGGTCCACCGTAAAAACACTTCGAGTGATGAAAAATAAGTCTTAAAAAATGTGAGTCTTAACAATTTAAATCTCATCAGTGCTGATTGTGACTTTAGAGTAGATGTTTAATGAAACATGCACTGAATTAAATACCTTAAAGGACACAGAGAGACATGAATCCTGAGACATTAGAACTGCAAATCGGTTCTCTGCTTACTCTTGACTTTCTCTTAACACTTGTTAGGGGAAGCTTGGCATTCCGGGATTGCCAGGTTACCAGGGAAGACTCGGTTCAAAGGTAAGTTATTAACTCTTACCGGTTGACTTGCCTGTAAAAATAACCTGGTGTTGAACTTCCATGTCCCACAAGGGACAAGAGACTTTGAAAGATCGTGATTAAACATGGCAAGGGAACCTTGAAGAATCTTCTGGTGTTTCTTCAACGCGCCTGTCTTTGAACAGCACAAGCCTTGTCCTGATCAAAGTGATCTGATTTTCTCAGGCAGTTTGGTGGCCACCTCACGTTCAAGCACAGCACATTGCACAAGACTCATCCGCTATCCCGCTTTGATGAACTTGGGATTAAATCTTCTCTTCTTTTTTGTCATTATCAGGGCTCTCAAGGATTTCAAGGATTTCCAGGAGCCAATGGAGAAAAAGGCACACGGGTATGATGTCGTGGGTGTTTCTTCCCACTGTAAGATTAAGAGATTCCTGGCTGTAAGGCTTGATGAAAGTCAGGCCCACTTTAGTAAATCAGACTTGAAGAGTGAAATTGGAGGTCCTAGCAATATGAAATAGATCTGAATTCAATGGAGTGCACTTCTTTCTTCATTAGCTGTCATTCCAAACACACAATCAAAGCAAGTGAGACAGAAAATCTTTAGCGCCTACCAAACATATCTGTGTTGTGTGGCTGGAGTTATCTCGGGGCTACAGCCATACTGTCCAATAGCCCTGAGTCTTTAGGTATATCTGAGCGGAGCACTGTTTACGGCATGCATTGCCCAATGCCTTCCTTTTCAGAACGCCTGTATTGTAATTCAGTAATTATTACATCAGTCCTGTCTAAAACTACATTATTGGTTAATTTCGTAATTGATCAGTTGATTGATTTATGCAGTTAATCACTTTTTTAAAAGATCCATGCTGTATATTATAGTCAAAAACCAAAAAAAAAGTCCCTGTTAATTTACTCATAAAATTGATTTGTAGATTTAAATATGGGCTGCTTTATCGATATTCAGTCAAAAACGGTCAAAAATATTTATATTGGTACAATGTGGTATTAATTCCTTGGTCTGATTGTTAAATTGTTTTCAGAGAGCAGAATGTTAGCTGACTTTTCCATTAGAAAGTCCTTCTTCCCCTCCTTCTTCCCCTCCTTCTTCCCCCTCTCCCCCATATTTGGTAAACAGAAGGGTGGCTGAGTTGTCGGTGTAACCATTACGTGGGTAGTGAGTTTGAACAGGTCACCGTAGTGTCAGCCAGGATTTATTGGGGGTGCCCTGATCCATAGCATGGCCAGGATTTGATGACCTGTCTGTCACCGGTTTAATTCTGCTGCTGAGTCACACCTGTGCGCGACATATGGCTCTGTCAGATTTGTCAGACTTTAATCTGCCAAGGCATTGCTTATGTCTGAGGGATGTGTGTTTCTAATTCTCCTGCTTCGCCCCTCAGGGAACAGCTGGAAAACCAGGCCCCCGTGGCCAGAGAGGGCCAACTGTGAGTTTCCTTTTACTTTTCTTTTGGAAATGTATCACAGATGGTGTACAGCTTATGGAATGTGATGTCTTTGAAGCTCGTTGACCATATGCCTTCCACAGGGGCCACGTGGTGAAAGGGGTCCAAGGGGCCCAACTGGAAAACCTGGACCAAAGGTGACCTTCCTCCCTGCCTTTTAGCCTGACCCTTTTAATGCTTCTCTCAGTGATTAATTTCTTCATACCTACTTTATTCGACAGGGTACCTCAGGAACCGACGGACCCCCCGGACCCCCAGGTGAAAGGGTATGTAAATGTGGGGATTCTGATTATGCTAAAGAGGCATCAGTGTGGAGGTGGTGATGTCTTTTCAACACTGACTGGGACTTCTCTTTCAGGGTCTGCCAGGGCCTCAAGGTCCAACAGGATTTCCAGGACCAAAGGGTCCCCCGGTAAGTGAAAAACGTTTTTTTTCTAGCTTGAAGAAGAATTTTTTTGACATGTTCATATGACTGTACATCGATTTGAGTTATATCGTGGTTTTTTGCATTGAGTTCAGCATGCAAATGTAATCGTCTATTGTGCTGTGTAGGGGCCATCTGGAAAAGACGGACTGCCGGGTCATCCTGGACAGAGAGGCGAAACAGTGAGTGCTGGGTTCTTCAATATATCGCTTTCCCTCGATTTACGGTACTAATTAGTATGAGAAAGAAACACCATAAATAAATAAAAAATGTAGTCTGAAAATCTGTTTCCATTATTTGAAATGAGAAAACATATAGTGGCATTTCCAGTCCAACCAAAAAAATCACAGAACAATTTCCCCAAATATCACTGGAAGGCAAAAACAACATATAAATAATAAACGACAAGCAAATCAATGACAAAGTCTGAAACAAAATGTGTAGAGACAATGCAAGAGTAGAACAAGGAATGAATGCTTGAGGAAATGTTCCCCCTACTCTCTGCATTTACATGCAGCCAATGTGTGTTTTGTTAACAAATGGTGCACCTGTCAGATTTATTCTGTTTCTTTGGCTGGAAACTTTTGAACCAAGAGAATTGGTCCATGATACTGCACATAGTTTTTTTAAACTGTACTGTCAAAAAAATCATGTCACGTAGCAGAGTATACTCATTGACTGAAAAATTGTTACATTGAAGAAATCAGTCCATAAATCGAAACTCAAGACCCATTGTGGTGGAAAACCCTAAACATACCATACATACCAAATACTGCCTAATTGCCTAATCTGCCATAATCTGGCCTGATGCACGATGCGTAGGCTATAGTCTGTGTATAACTGTATATATAATAACTGCTTTATCTTCTTATCTTCTCAATAGGGTTTCCAAGGCAAGACAGGACCGCCAGGACCGCCAGGTGTTGTGGGACCACAGGTGCGTCACCAGACCTACCCATTTTTAAAAGACTTGGTTGGATGACGAAATGATGTTCAAGATATCAGCAGCACCCAATCACCCGTCTCCACCCAGCAAGCACAATCCCAGTTTAGCATTTCTTAATCCACATACAAAAAACACCCCAGGTTTAAACCTAAATTAAAAATCGTCCCTTAACGTTGAGTATTGTAGAATGATACACATTAGCAGGAGTGTCCAAACAGAGCAGTAAATATGTGCATTGTTCTTGTTTTCACCATGCAGCATGTCGACTTTTCTACATACAGATTAGTGACTTTAAAGACGTTAAACATTAGTTTTTATTGTGTGCAGTTTGACCAGTTGCTGCGGATTGCGTTTAAATATTTCAGAGGTGTTTTTATTTCCTGGATGGTGGCGGCAGACATAAAGCAGTTGGGTGCTGTTTGTACTGCTGTCAGGAGGCCTCAGTGTGAAGTCCTCTGCCTTCCGGCATGGCTGGTAGAAAGCCCAGTACATTACCCTCACATATATAGCCACTCCACACTTCATACATTATGTATGGACAGTCAGCAGCCTCTTCCACAGGAGAGCTTTTGCAAATGCTAATCCAGGTCATTAGGCACAAACTAGTGTGCCACCTTGATTCCGGTTGCCAGGCACACGGACCAAGGTGTAAGGGGCAGCTTGCAGCATTCCCCTGATAGTCGCCATTATACTGCTGTCGGATGAAGAAGAATTATTAAGTAAACATTATTACAGAAATGTACTCGAGGATAAGCTGTTAGAGGCAAAGACCCAGGCAGGACTCTTTGTCCCATATTACCATTCCCATAGAAAATGTCCCATATTGTCCCAAACTCCCCGACCAGACAGGTCTCCGGACAGGGAGAACTGGCCCAGCGGCGTCCCCTTGATTAATAAACAATCTGCAGCACTCATCCAATGAATGGAGCACCTGCTAATGCACGCATTGTGTGCCGTATTTCTGCTCGACACCCTTAAGAATGCTTTTATACTTGGGTATATAATCCACGTAGTTATGAAACCTTGCTTGATTTTAACTCACAGTAGGTGACAAGCCTGTTGCCTGCAAAACAATAGCCTACCTGCTACGTGGGAGAAAAATGATGTCATGCGGGAGTTCATGTGATATTTTATATAATTTCCCCCAGGGCCCCACAGGTGAGACTGGGCCAATGGGGGAGCGAGGACACCCAGGACCTCCTGGACCCCCAGGAGAACAAGGTCTTCCTGGAGCTGGTGGAAAAGAGGGATCCAAGGTGAAGACATTCATCATGCTAAAGTGTTAGCCCTATGCTAACAGTCCTTATCACGCACATCCACCTGAGTTCATTCAGCCAGCATCACTCCCCAGGACACACCTTCTGTATTTCTACGTGCACTTTCTCTTGGATATTTCACATTTCAATAATAATCAATCCTTTATTTATCCCCATTGGGAAATTCCTTTTTATGCCTCCCTCAACTTGCTCTTTGTAGAGCAAGCTGTCCGCAAGGGGCAGCCACCAGTTGGGGCACCCAGGGAGCTGGGGGTTAAGGGCCTCGCTCAAGGACCCACAGACAGGCTGAGGCTGGGTTTGAACCAGCGACCTTGTGGTTACAAGCAAACAGGCTTAGCCCACTGAGCCACATGCTGCCCCATATTTTGTGGTCATATATAGCAGTATACAGAGATTACAAACAGAAGCACCTTTGCCATTGCAGGGTGACCCAGGTCCTGCCGGACCGGCAGGGAAAGACGGCCCCCCAGGTCTGAGAGGCTTTCCTGGGGAACGAGGCCTACCTGGACCCACGGTAAGCATCCCTGTTGGCATTGATGCCTTAACTCAGATTACAGAAAATTAGATAAAGGTAAAATTCTCAATCTCTGATATCTAGGGTAGCATGCATATTTATTAAAAATTGAGGAACATTTGATGGCTTCCTAAAATAGTTACATTAATGAAGTATCAATTGGTGCTACATGTGTTCTTCACGAATGTGTTGCTTTTTCAGGGATCTCCTGGTCTGAAAGGGAACGAGGGCCCCAACGGTCCGCCTGGACCAGCCGTAAGAGCCGATTAAAGCTTTTCACAGAAACAAATGTCTTGGGCGATGGTCAGGCCTTCACTGGGAATGGAAGTGATTCTCTTTTAGACAAAGCTTGTGTAAAACCTGTAAATTATTTTTATTTATTTATTCAATTGTTTTTTTTTATTTATTTACTTTACCAACACAAAAATAGGTCTAAACATATTAATTCTTCTGGGTGATATTAATATAATTTTTAGCTCCTATATTTAAAGAGAATATTTGAGAAGCTCGGTGATGCATTATAAGAGCCGGAGAATAATTATTCTCACACTGAGCATGTTTATTATGCTGTAGTCAGCGATGAAAATAGATCTCACTCAAGGGGCTTTTTGAAGGTTACTGCTGGAAGCCTGTTGTTATTATCGTATTACAAAGGGCAGTTTTATGAAACAGATTGAATTAAAATAAAGTTTTATTTGAGTTCAACAGTGTTTAAAATGACTGCCAGCTATTTCTAATCACATGTAGAATATTAAAGAGATGTTTATTGGATTATAACAATCTGTTTTTAGCATCTCATTCCTGCTATTGTTTGAACTGCTTGCTCTGTTGAAATGCAAATGTCACTTCTTCACGTATCTTATCAGTTTAATTAACTTTGTGTAGTTTAGATGGAAAACAACACGTTCTCAGAAATATGCATCAGTCAACAGTGAAAGTTATTAGTATAAAAATCATGTTGAAATCTGCATAATTTGCAGTGTTTTCATATTATTATGCACAGGTTATGTATGCATTAATTAATAATCACAAAATCCATGCCCTACATAAAATGTCAGCCTTATTCAAATCATCTAAAAGCATATTTTCTGTGCGCGCCTTGGTGACTGGTGAAGAACACATTGCTTATTGAGTCCTTTCGGTCTTTTATGGACCCGTTCTCCTTTCTCTGTCCGCAGGGCTCCCCTGGAGAAAGAGGCCCTGCCGGTGCAGCAGGACCCACTGGCCTTCCGGGGCGTCCAGGACCTCAAGGTCCCCCGGGTCCCGCTGGAGAGAAGGGTACCCCGGTACGACTGTCTGATCCAAAATTACCTTAAAATTCAGCTGGGATTTCTGTAAAGGATCTTGCAGATACTCTTTCTGTCAGCCACAGCAGTGTCTTCCTTTTGCAATACATGTTACAGGGTGAGAAAGGTCCTCAAGGGCCCGCTGGGAGAGATGGGATCCAGGGGCCGCTTGGACTTCCAGGGCCCGCAGGTCCTCTGGGCCCGTCTGGAGAGGATGGGGATAAGGTGAGATATAAACGGGCTAAGCCATGTCTCTGGCTAGGAGACCCACTCCGTAAGAGAGAGACACTCATAATACTGCGTAAACAGTGTATATGCTAATATGACCTTTAATACAGCCATCTGTCACAAGAAACAAATTACCATGCATTTCAGAAATGTTGCTCAGTAGATACAGTTTGCAGCTTCATGTATTTTCTATATACTTAGGTATTTTGGGAAGAGTAGTTCACAGGGTGTAGTTTCACCCCCTACTGGTTAGAATAAAATGCTATTTGAACATATTCATTTTAATTAAATTCTATTATTTTGTAGTTATATTGGAAATTGTGACTTGTGTTAGTCATATCAATGTGTAGTAATAATTAGTAATAATAATTGTAATAATTGTATATGTACATGCCGTTAGTTTACTTGTGTGTTTGTTCGTTTACTTGTACAAGTTTACATGTATAAAACGTTTTGGCCTATAATGAATGACTGGTGGACATCATTACCTTAGCCTGTTCGCCTATGGGGAAGAGTTCTATAATTAAAATAGTAATCTTGTAGCTAATGTTCAGGAAGAGAACTGTATTCAAAATAGTAATCTTGTAGCGGATATTTGGGAAGAATATTGCATTCAGAATATTGTAGCTAATGTTGGGGAAGAGTAACGCATTAAAATAGCATCACGTAGCTAATGTTGTTGAAGAGGGCAGGTAACTTGCAAGCTGTGATCGTATTAGCATGAGATCTTCTGAAAGCCTAATGGCAACAGACAGTTATGTAAATCACAGCTGCAAAAACTACACAGAAGACGCGTAAAAAGTTTAAAAAGGTGAAGACAGGATAAGGCAAGATAGCCAACACATGTGCCTAGACCTACAGAGTTTACCCCATACGGTGAAATTTCCCCACTGATTTTATGGCCCTTGAATACCAAAACCCATTGAGGAGATCTGGCAGCTGAAGTTGGAAGGAAGGTGTCTAGAATTAATGTGATTTACAAATTTTGTGTTTCTCACTCCTCCAGGGTGAGGTTGGTGAGCCAGGACAGAAGGGAAGCAAAGGCGATAAAGGGGAACACGTGAGTCATGTCATACGAAAAGTACTGTACCAAAAGTACCATACGAAAAGTACTGTACCAAAAGTACCATACGAAAAGTACTGTACCAAAGTATGGTACTTGGTGCGGTAGAAAAGTGCCCTTATAAGCATAGTTGTTGGGTCATATCATTTATTATATAGGTTTTTGAACATAATCTAGTGAGCATTCACAAATCTTGTGTTTTCTTGTAGGGTCCTCCTGGTCCCACCGGTCCCCAAGGCCCAATTGGACAACCTGGTCCTGCTGTAAGTATTTCTTATGCTTAATAATACTTAACATTATTATATATGTCAATTACAGTGAATCGCTGATGTTTGTAGAATTGAATTCCAGTATGTTCATAGGAAAGTTAAGTAGAACCACTAATGTTAAATTATCATTCCTGATAGTTATCCAGTCTCGGCTAAGGTCAGAGGTACCATCAGTTTGCCTTCCTCATGCTCGTGCATTTTGGGGGTTTGGTGCCGTATGCTTCCACTGAGAAGGTCTGCAGAGCTATTCCACCATGTGAACTCAGCTGTGTTGTGAAAGGGAGCTGATGGGGAACCTGGACCCAGAGGACAGCAAGGGCTCTTTGGGCAAAAAGGCGATGAAGGACCCAGAGGCTTCCCTGGACCTCCTGGGCCGATCGGCCTCCAGGTACAGTAAAGCTAAGCTGTCAGAGTGCAGGTGAGACTGGGATGAGGTTAGCCCAAGTTATCCAGACTGGATTCCGCATCTGCAGATTCAACGAACTGCAGATTGAAACATTTTTTTTTTAAATAAGATAGAATATCCAGAGTTCCAATATCAGAACATCTACAGGCCTTTTCTTGTCATTATTCCCACAAAAATAGTATAAAAACTAATTATACAGCATGTATAATGTATTAGGTGTTATAAGTAATCTAGAGATGATTTAAAGTATAGGGACTGCTGTACATATGCAAATTTATACAATTTATATAAGGGACTTGAGCGTCATGGATTTTGGTATCTGCACGGTGTCCTGGAACCGATCTCCTGTTGATGCGGAGGGATAACTGTATCACTCCTTAGCACCACAGTTCATTTTTTCCCTACATTTTAAATGCAGGGACGTCCTGGTTCCACTGGTGAGAAGGGAGAGACTGGAGACGTCGGCCAGATGGTAAAGCTCGCCCTGCTTCGGGTTGGTTTATCGTGCCGTTTTCTGTGTCCTTATCTTCACACTTCATCTCCTGTTTTTCTCCCTCAGGGGCCCCCTGGCCCCCCTGGCCCCAGAGGCCCCGCAGGGCCTCCCGGCGCAGACGGTTCCCAGGGCCCCCCTGGTGGCATTGGCAACCCAGGCGCTGTGGGGGAAAAGGTTTGCTCTTTTCTCTGTGCTCTCTTTAATAAAACATGTCTTTTGGAGCACTTGACATGTGCTGTTATGTTAGGCTCTCCAAACCATCACAGCATAATGCATGACTGCAAAGGGCATATTTCTGCTTCTAGTGGTTTAACATGTATTAATAATTAATGGACAGTACAACCCTGAAGCACAAGTTCCTACTGTGGTCAAGAATTTCACCAGTCTGCTCCTTAAGAAATAAAAATGCACGGCATACTGGTGTTGGCAGACTGTGCTACTCATGATAACATGAGTTCAGCTTCAGCGATTTATTATCTCGAGGTACAGCACCATACTTTACGTAGTTACTTTTATTCTTACCGTATTGTTATTATCATGTTCTGTATTATTGTTGCTTTGCCTTACCTACAAGTTCGACTTAAGGAACAGCTCTTGTTTGTAAATTGCCTGTAATAGGTTCAAGTAATTAAAAAATGTTATTTATAAAATGTACAACAGTATGGCGAAGAGGAGCAGACGCAGGCGGTGAAATGACTTTAATGCGGATTCACCTGAGTCAGAGTTCCACTGAATTAATTAGTCTTGACTTCCTGCTTACGACTCCCCAATTTTTTTAGCCAATCAACATTCTCTGAACTTGTCAAGGAACGCTGCTGCATAAAGCCTGATTGGCAGATTATGAAAAAAATTAAGATGAATAGTGTGAGAGAGGTGGGACCAACTTGCCTGCTCTGGACAGTGGGTATTGATTTCTGCCTGCTGTCTGCCCTTATCACTCGCTCTCTTGTGTGAATGTATGACTGGCGCTGGGTGATCAGATCAGCTTCTCCCACTGGAATTCCTCTTACCACACATCTCTATTTTATTGCATAAATCTAGTCATTTTGCTGAGTGCAACTGATCTCATAGGGTCCACAACTTCTTTAGCACGCTTATTTCAGCAGTGAAGCCATGGCCTAATTTTAAAGTCAACATGCATGCGGCCTCAGACATCTGCACAGCTGATTTGCCGGGGTTTGGATTTTTAGAAGGCCAGTTAACTGTATTTTTTGTTCAGAATTGCTGAAAGCCAAATTGCCAATTTTATGGGTGGAAGGGGATTCATTATGTTGTAAATGCAAACACTCAGTGCTTATACAACCAAAATTTGGTCTCAGTTGATATGTGGAACCAACTAGGCAAGGTTTTATACATGTGCAAGGATTACTGATGGAAAAGGAGCTTAATTTCAACAGTCTGGTCACTGTTGATGTGCAAGTGAAAGGACTCCCAAGAGGTCACCATATCACTATGAGCTATATTTAACTATACAGCTGTTAAATTGCAGCTTGTTAAAATATCATCCTTTTGTTGATGTTTGGTAATGATCACATATGTTTTGTCTTTGTCCAAATTTATTTAGGGTGAATCTGGTGAAACTGGAGATCCAGGACTTCCAGGAGATCTCGGTGCACCAGTATGTGAAACAAGACCCTTTGTCACTAACTAGCTGGAGTTTCCTCGCATTGTTCATCAGATCCTATGATGTGCATAACCAGTACTTTTGAAAGCATCTGGCATAATGCTAACAATAATGCTATTGCTAACAACTGTTAATCATATTTTTACTCATAAGCATCATCACATATGTAGATTTCTGAGAAGGTTGTTTTTCAGTTTTGCAATGTTGAATTGTGAATTTTCTCAGGGTCCCAGAGGTGAACGAGGTGAAAAGGGTGAAGCTGGCCCTTCAGGCACTGCTGGCCCCCTGGGGCCCAAAGGCCCTCCTGGAGATGACGGTCCCAAGGGCAGCCCGGTGTGTGCAGACCAAGATCAATACCAAAGCAGCCAGCTATCAGATAATCATATCGCATTGCATCAGATCGCATCATATAATATCATATCGTAGCGCATCGTATCGCAGCGTATCGTATCACATCATATCATATAATCATATGCACTGCATATATAAACCAAATAACTAGCTTTATTGTCATCATATGTTTATTTTATTATTTGTTTTTGGGGTCACAGAATAAATGCAAAATTTACAAAATGAATGACTTTCATTAAAATTTATCTTTATGTTTAATATCATGTCAAGGACAAAAATCAATTAAAAGCTGAATCTAGCACTAGTGTCAGGTCATACCTAATTAAATCAATTAAATTTCCCTTTTAGGGTCCAAGTGGTATTCCTGGGGATCCAGGTCCCCCGGGGGAACCTGGTCGGGCTGTAAGTTATTTCCAAAAAAAACGCGATGTCACTGTGTCTGGCACAGTTGTATCTGTGAAGCGCGAAAGGCCATGTTCATCAGAGCAGGTTTCTGCTTCCATTTTCAGGGTCTGGATGGCCAGCCTGGTGACAAAGGAGATGATGGGGAAGCTGGTCAGGCTGTAAGCTTCCCTCAAGATCTCCCTCTAGTTTCTAATGTAATAATGAGTGATGTACTAGCCCGATATGCCGTTTGCAGCTGCCTGATTGGTCTTTCTCTGCTGTGTTAAGGGATCTCCTGGCCCTACTGGAGAGCCAGGCCCCTCCGGGCCTCCTGGGAAGAGAGTAAGTTATTTAGAGGGAGTTAAGCGCTTAGACATACTCTGATTGGCTCCCTCTTGCAAATTTCTTAGCCTGGAGATGTGAGCTAATACACTGTGTACTTCCTATTCTCCTTTTCCCTTCTGTCTCCTCTTGTTATATTTTTGCTATATTATACTATATTTCCGTGCTACCCTTTAGGGTCCACCTGGTCCTGTTGGACCCGAAGGAAGACAGGGCGAAAGGGGAGCTAAGGTAAGGTGATAGCGTCAGTGCGTGTATTAGTATATATAGTGTAATGTATTAATGTAAGTACACTTCACAGGGTGAGTCTGGTCTGGAAGGTCCTCCAGGGAAGACGGGCCCAGTCGGGCCGCAGGGAGCGCCTGGCAAGCCCGGCTCAGAAGGTCTTCGGGGAATCCCTGGCCCAGTTGTAAGCACAACGTCAACATTTATTTCTCTGTATGTGGTGATGGTACTTTTTTATAATAGGACAATGTTTCATAATATTTATTCAGCACTTTCAGTCATCGTACGTCTGTCTCTCTTTTACTTTTCCAGGGTGAACAAGGTCTCCCAGGTTCCCCTGGTCCAGATGGACCCCCTGGACCAATGGTACAGAGATTTATAAATCAGTTTTCCCTGGTAGCACATAATTAGATTGCGAGTACAAATGAATGATTTCTTGCCTGTCTGCCTTTCCTTCAGGGTCCACCTGGATTACCTGGCCTTAAGGGTGACACTGGTGTTAAGGGGGAAAAGGTAAGGGTACAACACGAGCCAGTACTGCTGCCAATTTCAAGGCCATTAAGCCAGTGTTGACAGAATCATAAAAATCAAAAAATCCATCCATCTTCCCACTACTAATACAGCACAGAGTCACAGGGGGCTGGGACCTATTTCAGGCAATACAGGGCACAGGGCAGATGTATACCCAGGACACACACACACACACACATCCATGGGCAATTTACAGACATCGAGTCATCATCTATCTGCGAATATTTGCTGCGAAAGGAAATCGTAGTACCTGGAGGAAAGCCACACCAAATGGGACCGACCCTACAGCACCTGGTTCGCTGGGGGGGGGGG
>JABFEB020000040.1:18518990-18530880 GCA_019775895.2 Stomatorhinus ivindoensis
GTTATTTCTGTGACTATTGTGAGTTTTTCTTTCATTGACCGAAGGGTACCAACAATTTTGTCCACGTGTGTATATATGTAAAATGTCATATAAAATGCCATTATATAGGACTGGGTAGAGGTTAAGGTTGTCATTGTTGAGAATAGGGTTTTTCCCATAAATATGGATAGAGAGTCCTAACCGAGACGTGAATACAAATATGCGTGTTTGTGTGTGTTGCTTTTTCCCTTGCATCTCTCATTTTATCAGCAGATAGATTAATGCACTTTGCTAAATATTTATCAACAATCTAGCATTACATGGGTAGAACCTAACATATGCATTAGTAGATACAGTACATATTTTATTGGTTTAAGCAGCATAAAATACTATGAAAACATTAAATTTTAAATTAAATATAAACATTAGTGCCAAGCTTATAAGTTTTCTTAGAACATTTGTTTTCTCAGTCGTATTAGATGTAATTTGTTAGTACATTTGTGTATTGAAAAGCAATCTTTCTTCAAATGTTTAACTTTTCCCTTTATAAATAGTACAGTTATTTGCCTTCTGTCACAAGCATTAGCAGATTAGATCCTTGTTATTTGCTGGGTTTATTATATTTGGTGCCCTGTGGGTAACTTTTTATAGAAATTTGCCATTGTAATATATTTGCAATAACAGTAACTCAAAATACCAAACAATTATGGTCTTTTTTTAGCTTGTATATGCTGATGTTTGCTGAAATTATGACCAAACATGAAATTACCATATATCTGCTTCAGATAGGGAGATTTAATTGGGCAATGTCATTTCAGAAATCCAGAGTTGTACGGCTATGGTCTGCATGCACAAACACTGCTAGCTTTACGGCAACTGCAGAAATAAGATGCCAGTTTGAAACATAGCATATTTAAAATTTATCCTTATTTGTGCATGCTGTTTATTTGTTTTTTTTTAGATGCATTATGGCAATGGAATAAATGAGAATTTAAAAACTGTGCCTAGCTGTGTTTATTTTATTATGGCTCAGCGCTAAAATGATTTCACTGATGTTTTGGCTAAATGACCACATATTAACAATAATATATTTGTTTTAGTGTGATTAATAAAATACAATGCATTTTAATGATATCTCATACTTTGTATAAAATACCACCTTTACATTTTGTAATGAATTTTAATTGAAGCTGAACCTCTTCCGATGAAGAATAAAAGGGTTTCAGTAGTAGGTTTTGGTTGAAATGCTGCCGTAATACCCTGCGTTACAGCCCGATAACTGGCACTAAGCCATGCAATGGGGATTAGTGTGCATGTTTCTCATGAGCTGTTTGTTCTTCGGCTTACCTTGCATCTTAAGCTTAAATTGGAAAATGTCAGTGTCCGTGATGATTAGTAGACAATGAACTAGAACACTTATTGTGATAATTATCTCGCCATTTTTTAGGGCCTGTTTAAGCACGCATGTTAAAAAACAATCTACCTCATTCTCCTTTAGAAACCTTTGTATGAAACAGCCACCCTGCAGGCATTCCCCAGGCAGGAACACCCAGGCAGGAACGCCCAGGCAGGAACACCAAGGCAGGAACGCCCAGGCAGGAACGCCCAGGCAGGAACCAGCTGAGCCCCACTGCAAACTACATCCTTCCTGTTTCTTTCTCCTTAGTCCAGAAGACATCACACATGTTTCATTGTTGAGCCAGCAAGGACACCATGCTGCCTCCAAGGAATCGTCTGCTTATCCCTGAAGCTGTGGCCCAGCTTACTTTGTTAGTACCTCGTTGATTCCACTGAGTATCACTCCAGCAGAAATCTGCCTTGTGAGAATCTCCAGCAATGGCATCTGTGGTACGCAGCTCTAGGACTTCATCGGCTCACTAAATCAGTGTTTCTCAATCCGGTCCTCGGGGACCCTCACATATTTCACATTTCTGCTCGGAGGGGGCAAAAATGTGGACTGTCTGGCAGGTAGCTCAGAGGGAGCAAAAATGTGGACTGTCTGGCAGGTAGCTCAGAGGGAGCAAAAATGTGGACTGTCTGGCAGGTAGCTCAGAGGGAGCAAAAACGTGGACCGGCTATGGGCTGCTAAGGGCCAATGGGAAACACTGCATTAATCCATCTGCTGTCACCTGATATCATTGTACCCATTTGCAATTAAATGAAAAAGAAAGAAACTGAACAATAGTTTAGGATTGCTCTCATTGGGGGGAATAGCTCTTCTGTGGACCCTAGGATGACAGAGCAAGGAGGTTCCCCAACCGCACAGCTTCAGTTCATTTTCGGGCACAAAGTGAAACGAAAGAGAATTAAAAACAATGGGCCGTTAATAATCCATTAATCAGCGAGTTGGTCGATAGGGTCGAGCTTGTCAGACACAGATGAGGGGGGGTGGTGGCCAAGGTGCTAGCAGTAAAGCTTGCTGGGGCTCTAACACCAAAGATAGCCGAGACATTAATCCACCCCTGGCTAATATGCTGTAGAAAAGGTTTACAAGTGATTACAGTGAAAACCATCAGGTTTCTGTCGAATATGCTTCACATAATGTACATTTTTTTAGTGCATGACGTACACTGTCATACATACAGTGTGGGGTTAAAGATCACTGCATTTAAAAATAGTGGATTGTTTTTAAAATTATGAAGTACTTTATTACCATCAGTTTTACTCCAAGGACTAGAAAGTACTGCACACAAGCACCAGACATAGCTGCAGATAAAGAAAATGCGGGAAAAATGCAGAAATGAATAAGGGGTGTAGCGTGGGGACATTCTGAAGCCTTTTCACAAAATATTTACAGGTTGAGGCCCAAAAGCTACAGGTAAGTGTGCCTTGTGAGTAACAGCAGCCATTTCTGAAATATCAGGGCAACCTCAGCTCTGTTTTCCCATCTTTTTTGAGACTGTCCTCTACAGCATACTCATCGAGGGTAGACTTTTGAGGGATTTGTGCCAATCAGCAAGAAAACCACACAACTTATATTTATATGTACATACATGTGCACACATATGTAGTGGTGAGGTACGCCAGTGCAATGAAGACGGCATTAAGTCATTCCAGTCACTTGAGTTTTCTGGGATGGTAGAAAAGTTCAGGTTAGGGCTTAAGTTCCACACATGATTGACCTGCTGGAACAATGTTCTTTCCTTTGGCGAAACCTTGACGCTGATGCCATGTCGATGGGTGATTGTAAGGAAGGACTGGTCAATGTGAAGCGATTGAAAAAGGTTCAGTGATCAAATTGTTACTAAGTCCGACAGCCCAATGGTGTGGAAAGAAGTAATAGTTTTGCATTCGGTTTCTTCAGTGCTTCCACCATTGTCTGTTTTTCATTGGTGTCGACTGCATCCGAGAATCCAAGAGAGACCAGGTCTTCACTCAAGTACCAAAGGTGGTTCTTCAGTTTGTCCATTGCAACTCCAGCAACGGCTTTGTCGACTCTCTGACAGTATACCTGGAGTGTCTGCATGAGCGTGAGGTCATTCCCTGGAGTATCAGCCCCATTGGAAGGCCAGCGCTTGATGTAAATGATGAAGGCAAATATGTTGATGTGATGAAGGGAATCCAGCTCATGAGGAGGAAGCTTGAACTGCTTTCTGAAAAGATAGATCTTTTAACAATAGATCCCCTTTCCCGTCCATCATGCACGGTGGCAAGCCCCTGGGGCACAAAAGCAGACTTCTGTTGCAGGAACTCCACCTAATATGATTAGGCTGAGGAACAGTCAATATAACGTCAAATGGTTGTATTAGGAGATTTTTGAACTTTTCTTCTTTATCTCTTTGTGTCTGAGACTTCTATGACGTGTTTTTTGACAGACTGATGTAAACTTCAGACAACGACTTAAGCTTGGAGATAGTGTTTGGCTTCTGAGTCGTAGGTACATCGGCATTAAGCCAGAATTTAAATACCTCGCCGATAATCTGGGAAGCACTGTCTGACAATGTTCTGTTTTCCCCTCTCAAGAAGAAAAACAGGCATCCCAGTACCTGCTCATTGGATGGTAGCTGGTTTCCAACAATCTTCATCAACATCCTCCCAATCAACCAGATATGCTTCTACAGCGGTCCCCATATTCCATTTAAAACCAACAGTGGCTTGCTGTTGAACAGCAGATTTATAAGTCCAATATTACAGTCAACACTCTATACTTCCGACATCTATCATCAAATGGTACACTACAGCAATATCAAACGAAAACAAAACATGTAAACAATTACAAATTCAACAGCATTATTTTGTATTTCAAGAAGGAACAGGAAAGTGTGATTATATACAGTAAGTGACAGGAATAGCAGTAAGATGCAGTGGATGCATATTGCACAATTAGCACAATGCACAACTGCACATGACGCATACTGAAGGCTTCAGCTACTGTACATTGAGCACCCAGTAAATGTTGATACATTGGTCTCAAATTTTGGCTGTTGCATTTGCTCATGGAACATCATCATTTGAAAGGGTTTGCATTTTGATACTACATTTTTTTTCTGAATACCCTATTATCCATCCATTCATCCATACATTTTCTATAGCTGCTTGTCCTAATGGGGGTCTCACTGCCGGGACAAGGCAAGAAGTAACCCAGGAGATGACGGCCAGAGCTAGGGCCAGAGCCAGGACCAGAGCCAGGACCAGAGGAGCCAGGACCAGAGCCAGCCCTTCACAGGGTCACACCCCATTCACACACATTCGTAAAAGCAGCTTATGCATCAATCACTTTAATTCCAAATAAACTCACACTTGCATTGACAAATCTTTTACAGATTCTAGAGTAGCTTAGAAGTATAACCAGATTTAATAGGTGTATCCTCGCATATTACCTTACTAAGGTGAGGTTTAAGGGAGCACTGCTGATTTCTTCATACTACTGATTTCTTCATACTACTGATTTCTTCATTTAGCAGAGCCACAGCTTCAGAAGAGAAATGCAATTGGTCTCCATAGCAACACCAGTGGATGCTGCGCACTTTGGTACTTTGGTAAAGAGCATCAGCTATATTTATAAACAACGAGGTTGTCCATATTAAAGATGTATTGCATATTATATGTCATATGTCATGTGTCATTTGAAAAGATAGATTCAAACCCGAACCCCTTGTTTTCACCCTCCCCCATTTTTATCTCTCCGCCTCTCTTTTATGCTTGAATTTCCCACGCCTAGCTGATGTCACATCCTGTTTCGGGTCCGTGCATAGCTCCTGCTTGCTCAAAATTTCCCTCTGGATGGTGTGTCTCTCCCTCGACGAGAAGCAAACTTCTGGCAAAATCATAATCATTCCTTGGTTATATCAGTCGATCTCGCATGCAGATGTTCAGCCAACTATACAGCGCCTGTTAGGGAGAGGAAGAGACGGCTTTCTGACACCGGGAAACTGGGATGCAATAAATATGCAAAGTGACAGCTCCGCAAGCCAGATTTCTTGCTCGTTTTTATCTGGGCACTGAAGGCTGCGGTAAGGACTGCTACAAGACCTGGCGGTCTGCGACGAAGAGAGGACCACACGAAGGGAAGAAACCCCGATCTGCATGTGACAGCGCTGGTCCACATATCGGAGGCGAGATATGCAGCCTGCAAGCAAGCTCTTGAGTCTTACCCTCCTCGTCTTGATGGGCACTGAACTCACCCAAGTAGGTTTACAAACGCCATTTTCCCTAAACCTAAAATCACATTTGCAGCGATTGACAGGTTAAGCGAAAGACACGCCGTCACGATGTGTACGGTGTTTGATAATTAGCCATACGCGTTAATTTAGGCAGTGATGGAGGACTGGGAAGCAGGAGCGTGGATGCGGTGTTCGGTGCGCGCGCAGTGTGCAGCCGCGGCGCTCCGCTCGTGCGGTCCGCTGCCACGCGAGCCCGTCTCGCGGCGCTCCGGCCAAACTAAACCTCAACTTAAAAATTAAACAAACTTGTTCTTCACTCGATCGTGGTATTCTTATAGTTTTTCGAAAAAAAGAAAAACCTACATTCTTTTGGCAAAGTTTTAAAAATGGGTGCACCCGTTTAAGTCGATGTGCATATAATGAACCTGCAAAGAATTCATGTATTAGCGCATTATGTGTTAGATATCTTAGAATATCGGCCGCATGGACAGCAGGCTGTCATGTAGTGCATTTCTTTCATTAAAACCCTTGTTTACATTTAGCTATTTAAAAGCCCGGGTAATAGGTATGTTTCATCCCGGGATGTACGATTGTGAGTGTGACTAAAAAATCCGGAGAGATGAGACAGATTACACCGGGAAATGGGAGATGGGGAACAGATGTAGGTTAACGACACTCCTCACATTGACAAGAACAGAAATATAGACCAGGACAATCATTTTGCTTGGTCTCGTAATTTTTAATGAGCACCTGAAGTCGGTGCGAGTCGCACCTTTTGTTTAATACTAGGTTACCATTAATTGCAATCAGTAAAATTTGGAACATTGTAAATTTAAGGTAATGTTAACTTAACTGACTTGTCCAGTAAACCGTCATGTTATGTTATTTACGATCGATGACACGAAATGAATAACCGCGCATTTGCTGAAATTACACATTAAGTTCTGTAAACGGATTAATTGACGTTCATTTTGTATTTCCTAGTAGTGGTTCTAATACCTAGTCTAATTATGACTGTTTTGAGGCTAAACGTACGCAATTTGTGTTCTGAAACCAACAATTATAGACACCACCTTAGGTCTCAGTCAGTGTAACTGACTGAAAATTGTTGTCATTAATATTTTATTGCAATCTAAAGAGCACGAAAAGTACCATATTCACTTACTAGCAAAGACAGAGATATACTTGGCATATAATTAAAAAAAAATTTTAAACTAACCATCTGTAAAAGACACGTTGTCATTAAACCTCGTTTTTACTTATTAGGTTATAAAAAAACCATGATCACCTATAGCTGAATTAGTTCAAATGTGAGTCATTTGTTAACTTTATATTAAATTTGTTTCCAATGAAAGACAAATGCCATGACTCAAGGTATATCTTATATAGACTTAAGGTATATCTGTTCATTTTTAAATTGTTTTCCCTCAATTTACTGAACGCAGCCTGCATGGTTTCCATTATTTTATCCTGCCTGACATCCATCCATTAATTTATGTCCATTGCGCTTAAAATTAAAGAACATTATGGCATGTAAGTATTTTAATCATGTGTGACTGCATGTAAAAATACTTACTATGTAAATGCTATCTGTATAATAATTTTACTATCGTCAAACATCATACATTTTTAAATGAACAGGTAAAGGAAAAATGTAACCTATTCTTGTCAAAATATATATTTTATGTGAATAAAATTTATAAACTTGGATTTCAATATGAATCTCTAAAATGGGAAAAAATACTTTATGCTTTTGTAAATCATTTTTATTTTAAGGAATAGTCAGCAATATTTATTAATATTGAAGGAAACAGTTTGTAATGTCAAATTACATTCTTATTACACATTTGCTTTTAGTTATTTGTGAAGTAACCAGTTGCCGTTCTGTTGAGTTTTCTCTGCTTGTTTATAATTTCGTTTTTAATGCACCCTATATTTTATATAAAAATTGAACGAAATCTTAGTTCAGCATTACAAGTTTAATAAATTTAATGTAAAACTATTTGGTTATTTAATTATAAAATGTGTATAGTATAATTTAGTTAAAAGCCAAAGAACCGCAGTTAAGTATATTTTATACTAAAACACTTAGGAAAAAAAATCTGAATATCAAGCATCATTAGCATTAACAGTACTAAAACACAATGATTTCTCTGTTTCTTAAAAACTCTTCATTGTGTAAACATTTTGATTGTGGCCATAAATAATTTATTTACGACATGAGATGGTTCATGCTCTTCAAGAAACATTCATGAATGTGCGAAAGGTTTTTTAAAATGCACTTTTGTATGGGTTAACTGATGGGCTGCTTGTAGTAGTACAGAAATGTGCTTAGTAATTATTGATCATCACAAACAGCATACACCGATTTTCCACAGAGACCAATGATTGACATGTTCCCATGTGGGATTTATAAATGAGAAAGATAAAGAGGTTTCATATACTCGTGATGCGATTTCCTGTGGAGTATAAGGCAGAACCTTTAGCATCTATGTTAGAAGGAAATCTGTTGCTATTCCTTAATTTTGAAGTAATTGAGCAGCAGTCGTTTTGTAGCTGAAGTGTGGTTGCATTACCTACCTCTACTGCCTCAAAATGTCCCTTATACTCCAGGCAGGAAATGCAATCACAAGCTTGGTTAGATGCTGCCCCAGCACAAGAACGCACTTACATTTTACTCTGTCATGTGCTAGAAATGAGCGGAATCTCATTGCATCACCCAAAGCCCTCTCTGCTGTCTGCTTCTTAGGGTCTGTGGGAAAACTGCTTCAATATTTAATGCCGTGTGCTGTGACATTCCTCACACACACACGCACAAAGCACCCACTGTCTATAACAATTTCAAAGGCATGCTTTTCCAGTGAAATAGCTACCTTGCATTCCTTAATGCCCTATAGAAGTACAAACATGGGTTGCAGGTCTGATTAAATGCACAAGAATGTTGCATATATGCTTAGTTTGCATACAACCACAGCCTCCACAGTTGATTTGTGTGGTTTAAATTATCAGGCTGACATTTTGTGCCTCTGTTGAGCAACACACAGCTGTTGAAATCACATGGAGTAAAGGGCAATTCTAATAGTTTTGCCTGTGGTCAGTTTGGGTTTATCTCCAGTATTAGTGACCCTTTATTGTTTCAAATTACAAGTATGGTGGGAAAATGTACGGCAGGGAGGATGGATTGATCAGGTGTCGCAGTTCAGCACAAACTTCTTTGCTGTGATAGACTATATGAATCAGTTGAAGGTCACATTCGATGCAGTCTGAATCAGTCTGCCTATCCTCACGGAGAAGGTCGGCAAAAACAGCTTCAGGGAAAAGGAGCTTAATGACTCCACCTAAATCATAACGGCCCGCTGGACCACAAAGAGAAAACTTCAGGTGTATTTTTAGGATGCAGTTTGTTTTTGTAGTGAAGCTTTACAGGTAAACAATAGAGTGTTTTGAGTTCATCGGTGAATGGAGGACATGAATCAGAAACGTGCTCTGTGTGTTTTTTTCCCCAGCAAATTAAAACAAGATATAGTTTACAATATTATAAACTGTTAGTGATTGTAATGTTTTCTTTTGGAAATTAAACAGGTTTATTCGTATGTATGTGTGTGTGTATGTACATATACATGTGTATATGTATATATATAGATAGATAGATTGGTAGATAGATAGATAGATAGATAGAAATATGTGTGTGTGCATGTGTTTACATACATAAATATATATATAGCTCAGTGTGTGTGTATACGTACATATATATATTTATATGTATATGTGTATACACATACAGATAGATAGAAGTGTGTGCGCATGTGTGTGTTTGCGTGTGTGTGTTTGTGCATGTGTGTGTGTACGGGTGTGTGTGTTTGTGCGTGTGTTTCTACGTGTGTGTGTGCGTGCGTGTGTGTGTTTGCGCATGTGTACATGCATAAATATATATTATGCTCCACTTTTGCTTCTTCCCTGGTTTCTTGACTACAGAGCAGAAACTCCTGGGCGGCTGAGCAATTATGTCCCTCATTACAATGCAAGACCCACCCGGGGAATTGATTGAGATTATCTATTTTGGCCATAATGAATATATCAAGTGAATGGCAAAAGAAAAGAACATTAACATGTACCGTGGCGTTTTTTTTCCATCTCTCTACAAAGTGCTCAGGATTCTCATCATTTATCCAGGGACATTAATACCAGCACTCTTCCAGCACAGAATGGATATTCGTAATCATATAATGTTCCAATTTGGGAGTGTGCAATCCGTTAAAAACCTTTAACGCAACTGCAAAATATAATCTTATTCTGGAAATGTAATTTACATCTCTCCCTTTAAGAGAGCGTAAGGAACAACGGAAGATATCCTTTGTTTTTTATGGCCATTCTTCTTTTGAATAATCAATGGAACTATGTGTGTGCATTTGTAATATTATCGTAGAGTGCAGCAGTTAATATGGGCGCTGCAGCAACTTGCACATCCTCCTGGGCACTTTATAGTTTATTTCCTTCATTTTTCTGGTTGGAGAGTTTGACTGCAGCATCTCCACAATGTGCTTTATTGCGAAACTAAAAAAGTGCATGTTGAATGAACGGTACACGCATAACGTATTGCACACTACAGTAATGCAGTAGCCGATGCACATCAACTCACTACCATTGTATTATTTACCTGTAACACGCCCCACGTGCTATGAAAGCATTCTGTACTGTAGCTATTCAGTCCCACTGATACAAAGCTAGACGGACCAAGAATGAATTTACGATTCTCTCTCTGGGACTCTGAGACTCGCATTACATGCACATACCACCCATAGCAGCGAGAGCAAAAAGGCATTTGATGGGGCACGGCGTCATATTAAAACTTACAGCCTGGTGTTCCAGATACTTCTACTCTATGGAGGACAATGTAACTGGGACATATTTCGGCTTATTATAGTATTTCACAATTACTCCTACCATCGCTGTCATATCATTTAAGTTAACGTTGTCTAATTGCTGTTGCGTCAGTATGGAAGGCAAGCGACTCACATGTTTGTAAATGTAAAATGCATTCAATTAGTCAACTAATTAACTTCGAATAAATTAATATTCGTTAGTAATCTAATTCATATTAGTCAATACGAGTAAATACATTTGTTTTCAAATGGTCGTCGAGTTACAATGAAACATTGATGAGCCTCGTAGCTTAATTCATGATTAAGTAACATCTTTTAACATTATAACGGCGCTGGTTTTACAGATTATGTGAAACATCTTCTCGATCATCCATTCATCTTCTATCCGCCTACGTTGGTCAGGGGGCGCGGGCCCTGGCGCCTGTCCCACGTAGCATAGAGCGCAAAGGTGGGCCACTACCTAGACGGGATGCCAGGCTTAATTGTCGTTTTTAAATGAAACTATTAAAACAAACTATTAAATGGATATTGGTGGATATTTAAAAGACACACAGCCATCAGAAAAGCTTTATGGTTATCTCGACAAGACAAAAGAATACAGTTTCCAGGATGCAAATTTAAAAACTTGCTGCTACTGAATACCTACAGCATTTCATAGGAATTGTATCCATCTAGCAACAACAATAAAACACACTTGCAAAATAGATGATGAATCTAACAATGTTGCTCTTTTCTCCGACAGGAGAATACAGCCAATTTCAGATTATATACATGTGACCTATTTTCGTTGTAGCAGAGAGAGCATCTCTTCACAGTACGTTTCTGACTGAGCTTACTACCTCTCCGGTGACTGTTGGAATTAGGCGTAGTTTGTTGTTTGTGAGAAACCACACTTTATTAAAACAGTATTTGTTATTTATTAAAACCCAGCGATGTAGAAATGATCCGCGTGTACTAGTTAGTGAAAAGGATTCAATCCCTGTCTTCACTCTCATATCCCAATGTGGTTCGCTTGGTATGAAACGTGACCATTTTAAATATCGTGTTTGCCCTTGTAACTTATTTAGCAACGTGACTTATTTTGGCAAAACACTGAACACGCTGTTTCAGCTGTTTATGAAATGTATCGCGTCGGACATTGTTCCCTCAATTTACTGTGCGTCAGCAGTTGTAATACCACGTATGGCTACAAGGTGGCGCTAGAGTATTTGTTTTAAGTCATGGAACAAAGCAATGTCGTTGTGTCAATGAAATCTCACGTTATACTATACACAGGTGATTCCTGGAGATAAAGTGGAATTTTCTCACTACCATTTTTTTCGATACGCGCGTCGGCAGAGTTTACAAATGTATTGCATATCGAAACATTTGCGCATATAAAAGCAAACTTTTTGGTATTTTGATCATATAAAAACATCTGGAAAC
>JABFEB020000040.1:18555308-18569065 GCA_019775895.2 Stomatorhinus ivindoensis
CTGCATCCAACATGCAAGAAGGAACGCTTCCGCAGGTCCTTCAGTAACAGACTACTGCATCCAACATGCAAGAAGGAACGATTCCGCAGGTCCTTCAGTAACAGACTACTGCATCCAACATGCAAGAAGGAACGCTTCCGCAGGTCCTTCAGTAACAGACTACTGCATCCAACATGCAATAGAACTATAATTACATCACTCGGTGCAGTCTGTAAATATGTGTATATGTATGTATGTGTATACAGTCTGTATGTATGTGTATATGTATGTGTATACTGTCTGTATATATGTGTATATGTATGTATGTGTTTAGAGTCGGTATGTATGTGTATATGTATACAGTCTGAATATATGTGAATATGCATGTATTTGTATACAGTCTGTATGTATGTGTATATGTATGCATGTGTATATGTATGTGTTTACAGTCTTATGTATGTGTATATGTATGTATGTGTATATGTATGTGTTTACAGTCTGTATGTGTATTTGTATGTGTATACAGTCTGTATATATGTGTATATGTATGTGTTTACAGTCTTATGTATGTGTATTTGTATGTGTATACAGTCTGTATATATGTGTATATGTATGTATGTGTATATGTATGTGTATACAGTCTGTATATATGTGTATATGTATGTGTTTGCATTTTTGGGTCTGTGTAATATGCATAATTGTGTGCACTAATTTAATTTTTTGTTGTATTTATTACAGTATTGGTCTGTTTCTTTTCTATTGCTTTTTATATACTGGCTGTAGCAATAAGTACATTTACCCAGTGTGTGATCAATAAAGTTTTATCTTATCTTACACAAGTGTGATGGCATACAGTTTATTCTAATTGTCAAAATAAAATTAAGTTAAATTACAGTGTCAATCTGACTTTCTGGAGGGAAATTAATCACTTAGATTAATTGACCAATCGATACAATAGTTGATAGATTAGTCGATAGAAAAATAGTGGCAGCCCTAGTTCATATACTGAAGTGACTTCTTGTTTGTAATCCAAAAGTACTATTAAATAATATTAAATATTAATATTTTATAAATATTAATAAGTTATATATTAAAGCATAAGATAATAGATTTAATGGAACAGATAAAAAGCAACTTTCTTCATCCATTGGCCACATTGTAACAAAATACTATAAGAAAACAGCTGGAGAAGAACTGTAACATTAACAATAAACTAACGGTAACCCTGCTGCCAGTGTTTTACTGTGAATGTAATGCCACATATCAACACATAGGGCATTATTCGTAACACACCATGCAAATGACTTACTGTGAATTCACTGTAAGAACATGTACATAAAACGTACCTGTCTGTGTTACAACATTTTACCATGTTATGGAAACAACAGTTGGACAATGATCCAAAGTATAATGCTGTAAAACTGGTTATATCAAGTCTAATAAAGGAAAAAGGAAAGGTCTTCATATGGCATCCATCTTCTATACCCGCTTGGCCTATTCAGAGTTGTGGGGGTCTGAAGCCTAGGGGAACAGGGAGGGAATAACCCAGGGTGGGGCACTGACCGTCGTGAGGCACGATCATGTACCCTTCACACCCACAGACAGCGAAGTACCCGGGGGACGCCCTACAGGAAGAACATGCACACTCCACACATAGTATGCATACTTCACCGTACTTGAGGTCTTGTGTACCATGCAGTTTGTCGTCTTCCACTGACGAAAACCAGCTCCGAAACTATGAAGGGAAGTAGAGAAGATGGTAAATATCCTTGGACACAATTCTTGCGTCACCCTAAGATACATCAGTACCAATCCCATGATTCATTGCACCCCAAGTTGGGTCTTGGAAGGCAGGTTAGCTAAGGCAGGTTAGCTAGTCCTGCTAAGACCCCCCTCTATGATCTTTGAGTTATTGTATTGAGAAACAGCCCCAGGTGCGAAGCAATGGCATAGAAAATATCTTGATTTTAATGTTTTTAATTAAGCATAATTGCAAGCACCGAATATGAATCATTCATTTCCCAACCAAACAGGGTCACTGGAAGCCTGAAGCACATGCCAGGCAGGAAAGGCCATGGAAGCGCGCGATGCAGAATTTAAAGATGCCACCTTTAACCCAGAGTTCTGGCCAGATATGCACAGCACATGGGGAAAGCATGCAAATTCCACACACAGAGCAGTGCTGAGGTTCCACCCCCCAACCGTGGATGCGTGAGCCTCCAGGTCAGCCCAACAAATAAGAATCAGCTTGAGCATATCAGCCAGGAAGAATGAGAATAACTCCTCCAAATGAGCGTGTAGACCTGCCGACTCGCACTCTGCTAACTCACACGCCCCCCCCACACACACACACCGGGGGCTTGTGTGTGGGACTGATGTTTCTTTGCCCCCTTCTCATTGTTTCTAGAGATGGGCATTTCCTTCAGAATTACCAGTCAAATTTCAGCACTCATTATTTGAATAATATTAAATTAACCTCACCCCGACCACACACAGGAGAAACACGTATGGCGTATCGATAAAAATAAATTTCTTTTCTTACACATTTATTTCCTTTCTGTTGCAAAAGAATAATGTAAAACCATAAAAATAGCTTAAATAAATTAAAACTGAAATCAAATTAAACTGAAGAGAGAGCTCGGGTTCAGTTACAATAACATTTAAAAGGCTGTGCCTTGGGCAGTTACGGAAAATGGCGATTTCTTTATTTTTAACAACACAAGTCTAAGACTATTCCTCTGCCTTGTAGGCCATCCCGTTCAGTTATTCTCAGTCAAAATAAGACATCATTTGTTGCCTCAAAAGTATAACTTAAAAGAATTAAAGTAGCTGATCTACTGGAAAAAGTCACATATTTGATATCTTTGCGATAAATAATATGTTTATAAAATTAATGTTCAACAATGCTGACTTAATCCCTAATTGTTAACCATTTGTTTTTTTTCCCCCTCATTATTTCAAGTTAGCACGAATGCCTTAAATACTCAGTTCAAATAAAACCTTAAAGATTCTGCCAACAGAGACTCCAGAGTAGGAGTGATAATCTCATGGAGACTGTAGTCTCAGCACTTTTTCAAAGCAAGAAGAAACATATTCATTATATCTCAAAAGCACTAGGAGCAGGGACCAAGGTAAACATGTGCTGTGACTGATGAAGCAATACGAGTACTGTGGCAAGATTCTTCTTTACTCTTGTCGTAGACATCACGGAAACACATGGTTCTTTCTCCATGGCAACAAAAGCAGGGATTTTAATATCCTTGTCCCCAGGCAGCAGTTGGAACAGCTGGTCTGGAGAAACTATTACTGATTGGGATTCTGGCACAAAATATAAACCAGTTTATTAACTCTGACCCTCTTTTGATTTCAGGCGATTCACTGCAGGTCTTTGCTCATTACAGTTAGTAGTAGCTTGATTGTAAACCCAAATACAAAATGTAATAAATGTAATAATTCATTAAATGACTGATCAATATACAGCAGATACAAGGATAAATCACAATTTTACTTTGATCGAATAAAGTATATTTCATAGAAAATCTACTATCAGCCAGAGAGTCATTAATCACTGTAAGACTGTAATATTTACAATACACAAATTACTCATATATGCAACTATAAAGATTTTCTGGATTGTGTTTAGACTGTGGTGATGTATCATTTGTGTGGCAGTAACAAGGTGCTGTGATAACCAACTTATTCTTCTAATTTCTTAGGATTATTCAAATGTACATTGGGCACAAATAATGTAGTAGTTAGACTCTTACTTAATGTATGAATTAACCAGAAATTAAGTGTTAGTTACATGCTGATCGCATGTTCGTTCATCATCAATCAATCATAATGGTTCATGTCTTTGATGCATACTAGATTTGTTCATGATCTGTACTTCAGTAGTAACTGAGTTACTAAGTATAGTGTTACCAAATATTGTACGTGTGTCTTAATTGAATGGTTTATAGGAGTATGATTTAAAACTCACTTTTTCTTAACCCTAAGGTCTGCAATCCTGCATCCTATCTCAGGTTTGTTTTCATGTGGGGGGTTCTGGTTTAAGGAAAACTGAAAACTTCTGTTTAAAACATAAAGCAACATGCTGTTGGGGCAGGCAAGTCTGAGCATAAAATGCATCGGTAAACTGTATCCAAAGCTGAACCAAAGCTACCAGAGGTGAATAGTAATTCCTTTATTCCTTTGACATTTACTTACGTGATTTCAGGGCCTTCCTGGAGTACAGTAACTATGAATTATAAATCAAACGAAGTCCAAGACAGCATGACTGTCCCAAAAGAAATGGTAGTAAAATGCTCCACTGTAGTAGTTCTGCAACCATAAATTAGAGAATAGCCAGTACTGACTGCAAGCTTTCAACTGTCAAAGCACAAATTGCATTTTAAATCTGTCAGCATTTTATTCTTTTACTCTAACCCCTTGATGAAAGCATTTTTATTTACACTCTTTAAGGCTGAGACTACAGAATAAATAACGATGTAAACCACAGTAAATTCTGTAAATAGATCTGGGTATTATGTAAAAAGTAATACAAATACCACACTATTGCCAATATCTAATGCCACCAATGCAATGATTTTAAGAAAAATACAATTAAATGTAATATTTAGTACTTTTACAAAAACAATGTGATTAATGTTATAAAGTAATCAGGGAACATTAAAAAATGGAGTGAAAGAGTGAAATCCTTATTATTATTATTAAATGTCATCAAGTCAGTATTCCCTCCTTGACACTGTGTAGAGTGAACCAGCATTCTGTGTTCTGGGTAGCTTGATTATTTGCTTCAGGTTTGCTGGGAACTGGGAGCGAGACAGAATTGCAGAGTGTTTGGATTCTGCAAGGCTGGGCTGTGAAGCACTGCTCTAGGCCTCCGATGCCATGTGTCATTCATAAGAAGTAAATGAGTATAATTCCTGGAGAATAATACATCAAAATTATACAAATCTCTGATCTCAGTTAAAATGAACTTCAGCAGGTCATAGGCTATGGTGACTAGAAATGAAATATCATCACTGGGTCCTGGCTGCTAGGACTCGGGCAGGTTGGGGGAGCAGATCATTAGACAGGACTGGGCTAGAGCATCAGATCACGTCTCTGAACACTGTCACAATCCAGATGGCTGGGCACCATCAGTACTTTCTGCGCTGAAGACCAGATGGCCCTGAAGGGCCGGCCAAAACAAGGGTTTAAAGAAGTGCTAAATCTCTTAATTGATAAATAGCTTTGATGATGTACTAGTCAATAGTGCAATAAAGAAAACCTACAGAAGCTAGAAAATAAGATTTGAGGCAGATGATGTATCCAGCTTTGAAGTAATTCTGAGACAGTCGGCACCAAATCATGGCACAGTCACGGGACTAACCCCTATGCCAGATATACAAAATAGATGTTTTTCATTTCAGAGACAATATGAACCTTTCTCAGTGTAATGGGATGCTCAGTGTGAATTTTAATGGCTTTTGGTACAAAGAGATCATCAAAAGCTATCTTGTGAACTAAGCAATTGAAGACGAAAAAAGATAAAATGATGCATCTCCCATCATCAGCAGCCATTTCTCAGAATTGGTTTTTGATGATATCAGATTTGGCCAAATATATTCATGCTTACAGGGAATTTGCCTCTAGTTGTCATTGCTCATAAACATACATTAAGTACAGACAGAATTAAGTGAAGGTGGTGGTCACACGCAATTTGTTAATATGTACAATTTAATTCAAAACTGAATGGTGCATCAAACAAGGATGGATAAGACTGTAGTCCATGGCAGAGTATCAGTCATATCCTGAAAGGAAGTTCAAAGGGAATAATTCATTTTGGGTGCATGTGACGGGTAAGTGTCTGAGTGCACTGCAATGGGCAGGAGTCACATCCCCTGAAAAATAACCACAACACCGACAGGAAAAGTGGTTATTAAAGATCGATGAATGAAACAAAGGAGAAAGCCTACTATGGAAGTCGAGTCTGAGTGCTTATCGAATAAGACTTCCTGTCTGCATTTGCCTGTTCACACACAATGCTGAGTTCACACAGCCAAAGCACCCCTTGCAGGTGTCTGCATCATGATAACTCCAGGGACTGAGTGTTTACATGGTGCAGCCATGACTCTCCCACAGTAATACACAAACATGTAGCCAAAGACAATTATCATATTCTGTGTGGGGCAGTGATTCTGCGCAACAGTCCCAGGTGGTCACAAGAACATGATAAACAACCATGATGTCATCATTCAAGACATCATTCAGGTTCAAAGCCTGCTGAGAGATGGAGTGAAAAACAAGTTGTTAAACATTAAAAGTAACACGCTGCTGTTGTATGAGGCACAGGTGAACATCTCAGTGATAATTTGACTACATGCAGCATACAGATATTTATCCCCAGAATGAAAACAAAATCGCCCCCACAATGTCAAAATAACAGGTGTTTATTAAATTGTGGGGACATTTGGTCTCCACAACGTAACATACACATAAGCCACACTTGTGCTTGTACTATGCTTTGTACATACAGGATTTAAATGGTTTGTCCCTCCATCCAGTTCCTGTAACCACTTATCCTATTGAAGGTTGCAGGGAGTCTGGAACCTACGCCAGAGGCTACAGGTACGAGGGACAACAAAGAATGGGGAACCGCCCCACGCCCCACTAAGGGCAGTTGGGGGGGGCTGAGTACCCAGAGGAAATCCCACAACAGCACAGGGAGAGCATGCAAACTCCATGGATACATTATAAAGGCATCATGAAGGTGCAGTTAATGTAAAGTGTTGACATATATTATATAAAAAGATCATGATAGGAAAGGTATGCTAGTAGCTGAGTAGGACTTAATTACCAAGACAAACCAGGCAAGCTGAAAGACAACTGTGCAGAACTAGAAGGTGAGGTGATCAGCAAACAGGAAGATGCTTAGCAAAACCAGAATCCCACAGCAAAAACCAGAATCCAACCTGCAGAACCAAACAGAACCAAAAAAACCCAGAGATAACAATCAGGTGCAAAATGAAAAAGCGAGTCCAAGACCAAGCCAGGAATAGATATGAGCAAATTGAGCAAGAAACATCGATCAGAGAGAGTTTAAGTAGACTGAAAGAGTGACTGCAGGTGTTAGCGATGGGTGTGGAAGACGTCTGAGATTGATTTTGGCTTGGATGTGACACCACTGCCTAATAGCAACATCTGTCATTAGAGTGAATGGTACCAGCAGTGTCCTTCACAGAAGTTCTTCCCAGTTAGATTGTTTCCTCCAGAAGCACTTCAGGGGTATAGTGTGTTCTGCAGGCCACTGTTGTGCTGAGCTGTTAATTTTACACTAGCAGCCTTCCTCTTAGCTGAGGCCATTCTCTTCTGACCTCAGTCATTAACAAGATGTGTTCTCCCACAGAAATACCATTGACTGGATGGTTTTTGTTAATTGCGCCATTTTCTGTAAACTCTAAACGCTGCAGTGTGTGAAAATTCCAGGAAGCAGCTGTTTCTGAGATTCTGGCACCAACACATCTGGCACCAACAATCACACCACTTTAAAATCACTTATCTCAGCCATCTTAGTCATTCTGATGCTTAGATGAACAATACTGTAAGTGAACCTCTCGACTCTGTTTGCTTGCTATGTGCATTCAGTCTAGTGATTAACTGTTTGAAGGAGCAAGCTGTTTGCATTAACGAGCAGGTATACCTTAAGACTAGCCACTGAGTCTATTTTGTTATTATTTTATAATATACATTTAACCTGTGATGGACTGGCACCCCATCAAGGATACACCATTTATTTTGTTTTGGAAAGGACAAAAGAATAGATTAGTAGTGTCTTAGGGGATAGAACAGGAGATCACCAGGGGTTAAAACAAATATGGGCGCGTGTCTGCATAGTGAGACGTGATTTTGGGGGTTGGTTGGGAGGGAGTCATGCTGTAACATGTCTTGTGAGATGGAGGCGTGAAGAATCAGAGATGAAACTTTTTAAAAAACGGGTGTAAATTTCTGTAAGTGGAGGACTGCTTTGTGCGGTAGAATAGTACATACTAGACACGTGATTGAAGGCGGCCCATCCAGTTACCCAAAGCTGATGCAATAAACATCACTGCATTTCCATAAAAATCTAAGAACAGCGATAATATCTAACTATACCCTCGAAAATCATTTATTGTAAACATATTTGTTGTCCACAAAGACTGTCATTTAAACAGATGTATTCATGAAAGTCCTTTTCAGCACATGTACTGTATGAGAGCGCAAAATCATTTTAATGCTGATCTCCCCTCTCTCTATAACAGATATAAATTAGGCACCTAACAGTTCTTTTCATGAATTGAGAAATACAATGTCATTGTAATACTTTTCAAAAAACCCTGATTAGTTTGTAACAAAAAAAATTCCTTATATATCATGTGGTACATACAATTTACTTTCTGAAAACACACAATTCCTAAAAATTAGATTTATACTATGACGGGCAATAACAGCATATCTCAATTTGCATGAAAACGCTCTAGTGCTATTGATTTCCCAGTCTCTCTGACTTTGCTTTTATGAAGACTACAGCAGTACACAAGTGTGACAGGCATAGTGAGAAAAGTTTTCACCCCCTCACCCTCAATTAGAGGCATAATTACAGTTGGCTGGTCAGATAGTGTGCTGACCAATGTGGCTCTTCTGTTCCATAGACAGATTAGGCAAAAATGACCATTTCTGCCAGCATGGACTTCGTTATATCTGGGGTAAAACAAGTGCTGCATGCAAGAGGTCTGTTGTCACGCACAGCACAGTTTCTGTAGCCTCACTAAGTACCCTACATGGCACATGTATCTTCCATATTGTGTGCATGTGTACCTTCAACTGTGGTTGATCATATTAACAGGTGTAGCAGAATGGATGTTTTTGCCTGGGTTATGTAGTTGTCTTTAACTTGAGCAATAATCAGCTGATTTCGATGTAGGCACCCTATATTAGTTAGTAGCGTTTGTCTGGAACATCTGACACGGAGAGCATGTTCCACTTCCAGTTACCTGACCTCCGCTCTTGTTACAGGTATGGGGGGCAGGGGTGGCTTTTTCACATTTCTTTCCTTGCTGCTTTGTTTACTTTCATGCAGTTGTTTATATTGATGTCACACCCAGCCTATAATGTGGCCCTAATGAACCACCATTTGTCTCACCTCTTGTTCCTGTCCTTATATTAACTGCTCCCTGCTGCCTCTTGTTTGTTCCCTTGTTAGTCGTGTCCTTGAGTGCTTCCCTCGTTTGTGCTCACTATAATATGTTATAGGTTTTAGAAATTATTTATACCCCTGTTTATAATGCTTCATGAATGCCTTATTATTTGTTATGAATGTGTTTATAAATTACTAAAAACATGACCTTAATTAAAGTATTACCTCTGTTTTTTTTGCCTCGGGATTGGAAGTGCCCTTTGTTCAGAGGACGATCTGGTATTGGCTATGACCAAGCTTTTTTTTCTGTTTGGAAGCCCGTGACAGGATAAAATACGGCTCTAGTGCAGAAAAGGGCGACCCAGCCTGGATAATTACTCTGTTACAGGAACTATATGGGTGTTCAGAGTTATTTGGAGCTTTGCAGGAGGCTTTCAGAATGAAACAAGAAGGCAAGACTCTGCAAGTGTTCCTGCTTGCTCTGATGAACCTTATAGAGGCAGTGATGCAGTGTGTGCATAGTGATATGTTAAATGCCGAATGCTGAGGGACAAGTGTGTTAAAAGAGATGGTATGCAGGCAGCCTATTGCCACCCTGCTTCAAGTTTGGGGTGAGGAGGTCGGGGAAGAACAGGAAGTTTTGCTAGTTGGTACACGACACCAAAGTCATTCTGTCCCATCAACTTTTGGTATCCAGTATGGGGTCCTGGGCAGTCCTTGGGATGTTTTAAGTTCACTCCAGGAATCTGAGATGCTTGAGCTGAGGGAACTAAAAACTGAGGGAAAGGCCAGCAACAGCAGTTGTGTCAGGTTACTCAGAGTGTTGCTCTTTTACAGAACTCTCATCAGCACACTCTCATCATTTACTCTGTAGTGGTCCCATCATATGTAGACACTGTCAGCAGCCTGGTCATATTGCCTGGGAATGCAATAGGGTTTGAGATCCTCCCTGTTCCCAGACCTAACATATACCCCCACACTCTGGAGGAGAGTTTTGCCTAGCCCACCTTTCAGAAAACTATCGTCCACCGGATTGTAAAGCCACAGTTTGCTTGGGGCTTCCACTGAGTTTAAGGGTCTCAAAGAGTTTAAGGGATGCTTCTAAGCTGATGTTATCTTGTCCACATTTAGATGTGGCATTGGGTGGGGTTATAGTGCCTTGCTTGACATTAGGTCTATGTTATCTATGATAACTGAAAAACTTCTCTATTAATCACTTTAAGGCATGACGTCAGGAACGCCCCCCAATCTTGTCACTTGTTGCAGCTTTGGGCAACCAATGAGTTAGCTATCCCTTCCGTTGGTTACCTAGAGTTGAAGGTTGAGTTTTGTGGTAAGTTAATGCCACAATGTGGGGTATTGGTGGTCAAGGACCCTCCAGGTGGTCCATCCTCTCAGTTCGCTGATGTTTTGGGGATGAATGTGATCCATAGATGCTATCAATAGTAGGGCTGGCACTAACTACTATTTTTATATGGAATAATCTCCATCCATCCATTTTGCAAACAGCTTATCCTTCTGGTGGATGATCTGATGAAGTTGGTAGCCGCACCATGTTCAGGGCTTTATTCAGGTGCCAGTGTCTTGTTTGAACCTCCATTCTCTGGCATACCTACTGGATTGTTAGCTTCCTCTGCTTTAGTTCGGGTGGTGAGAGGCACAGGTTATGGTTAATGTAGGTTCTGCTGATGTGTTGCTCTACCCCCGCACTATTGTGGGTAATTGGATCATGTTTATACGGTCAATTTGCCTGCCAATGTTGCTGAGGTGCTATCATGTGTTGCGAAAATGGAATCTCAATCAGTTTCTCTGGCTCTGCAGTATCAGATAGTGGCCTTGGATCTGTCTCCATTGCCCACTGAAGAGCAGAGTCAGGGAGGTCCCTTCTTAGGAGGTACACCACGCTTACCTCAGGTCATGATGGGGACTTGGGTTGTACAAATTAGATAGCGTAAGATATTCCTCTTTTAGATGATGTCCCCATCAGGCAACACTATAGGCGTATACTGCTGTTTGAGTATGAGATGGTAACAGAGCACCTCAATCAACTGCTAGACGTGATCTGGGACAATTGCAGTCCCTATGCCTCCTCAGTCGTTCTTGTTAAAAAGAAGGAAAGAAATCTGTGCATGTGCATAGACTGAATAATAAGACAAGGAAGGATGCGTTTCCTCTACCACATGCTCATGAATTCCTGGACACACTGAAGGGCACTCGCTGGTTCACTATTCTAGCCAGTGGGTACATTCTGGTCGCAGTGGCCAAAGAGGACACACCCAAGATTGTGTTTTATATTCCACTTTGGTTATTTGAGTACAATTGGATACCCTTTAGGCTTTGTAATGCCCCCATTTGCAATGCCAATTACTGTTCCTCTGTCCTGATTATATTGTGTTTTTTTTTCTTCCACCATTAAACAACATCTGTGGAGGATGGATGTGGTGCTGGCTCCGCTTCAACAGGAGGGTTAAAAGGTGAGGCTCTCCAAATGTGCATTTTTGCAACAGGAGGTGTGGTGTCTGGGCCATATGATCTCAGATAAGGGTATTTCCACAGATCCATAGAAGACAGAGGTGAAAACTCACCGGCCGCTTTCCACTACCATCTCAGAGCTGCAGTCTATTCTGGGGTTTGCCAGTTATTACTGTTGCTTAGTAGAAGGTTTTACCAAGTTGGAAGCCCCTTTACATGCAGTAGGTTAGCGATAGAGTGGGGGAATATTAAGTCTAGGAAGGTAGCGCAGGCAGGATGTTATTAGGAGTACCATAGAAGTTTTGAGGAGCTGAAAGTCAAGCTTACTACAGCAATAATGCCTGCCCATGCTGAGTTTTCCTTACATTTCATCTTGGAGGTAGACACGAGCCATGGTGGCCTAGGGGCAGTGCTCTCCCACAATCAAGGAAGCAGGGAGGGGCCAATTGCCTCTGCCAGGCGAGGCCTGAGGCCCCAGAAGTGCAATATCTTGAATTATATCTAAATAAAATTGGAGTTTTTGGCACTCAAGTAGGACATGACCGAGAAGTTGAGGGAGATCCTGTTGGGCCTCAAGCGTGTGGTTTGCACCGACAATAACCCATTTAGTTATTTGTCATCTGCTATGCTGGCTGCTACTGAACAACATTGGGCGGCTCAATGTGCATCCTTCGACTTTGAGATAAAATACCGGTGGGGGAGAAACAGCAAGAATGTGGACAGTACCTACCAGGCCACAGGAAGTGGAAGCCATGGTCCCTGCAAATTTGCTCCATAACAGTCTACAGTAAGCCCTTCAGTTGGAAAAGGCTTAGGTAATCTGAGCAATTGCCTCAATTTTTCTTTATGCTGTCCAGCAGGCCGATCCAGTTATTCAGGAAATCTTGGTGTTTTGGATACGGAAGCAATGTCCCAGTAATGGAGAATGGAAATGGCTCTTGTGATCTGAATTGGTGTTACTCTGAGACAATGAGCCCACCTGCTTGAGAAGGATGCGACCTTGTATTGGCAGGATTTTTGCCCTGATTGTGCTGAAGCTGTATTTTAGCTGCTACCACCTGGTGCCTAAAAGAACATGGTGTTCACATAGGCTCACCAGGAACCTGTCCTCTGACCTAGTCTTATGGGACATTTGTCAGCTTTACGGCCTCATGACATTCTGGCTATTGATTACACCATGTTGGAACCTGCCCAGACTGCATTAGAAAATGTCTTGGTAGTGATTGATGTTTTTAGTAAGTACACACTGGCCGTCCCCACCAGTGATCAACGTGCCAGCATTGTGGCTCAAGTTCTGGTGGTAGAATGGTTTTCCATTCCGTTTCTGCCCAGATACATTCAGGCAAGGGTTAGAAGAAGAAATATGATAAGCACATTAGAGAGAAGATTGCTGTCTACTGAGGGAGGGCCAGTTAGTATTTTTGTGTAATGTTAGTGCAAAACAATGTCATACAATCTAAGACTTGTGGAGCCCTGTGATATATCAAATCCTAAAAGTGCCTAAAGGGGTGGAACTGTATATATTATTGCAGCTGTAAATAACCAGACCCAAATTACGCATGTCCATTGTACCCTGTTGAAGGCCGTGCTTAGAGCAAGCTATTCTGGTGGTGTAACTGATTGATTAGTGAGACACTGCTTTCATCAAATAGGTTTTGTATTGAGGACCTTATTGTTCTGAGGCAGGAAGGTCCTGGGGGGGGGGCTACTTATGCATCGGGCAGGCCAGTGGTGACTACTCAAACTACTCTTTTTCCACTATCTGTTGTTTCCATTGTATCAAGTCCTCTAGTGGTTGCTCAAATTGTTCGTTTCTGTGGCCACCCTGTCAATTAATCATTCTGACTCCAATGTGGTGGCAGTGCAAAGGATTACACAGTCAGCTGTGGCTCAGCATTCCTATGTGTACCATCTCCCGAAGTCTGCAGGGAGACTGTGGCTCAGCATTCCTATGTGTACCATCTCCCGAGGTCTGCAGGGAGACTGTGAGTCAGCATTCCTATGTGTACCATCTCCCGAGGTCTGCAGGGAGACTGTGAGTCAGCATTCCTATGTGTACCATCTGCCGAGGTCTGCAGGGAGACTGTGAGTCAGCATTCCTATGTGTACCATCTCCCGAGGTCTGCAGGGAGACTGTGAGTCAGAA
>JABFEB020000040.1:18583432-18604902 GCA_019775895.2 Stomatorhinus ivindoensis
TGATTTGACCTGCTGTAGGACAGCATTCCCAATGATGAAATGCAATGTCAGAGCTGATTTGACCTGCTGTAGGACAGAATATCCCTCCCTCTCACCATTCAGACAGGCCCTTTAAAAAACTATTTTAAAATATTGTAGGCAACACTTTACCCCTTGGAGGCACAAATAATATATTAATACACATTCGTAATGTATTAATACACTTCTACGTAATGTATTAACTAACCGCGATCTAAGTGTTAGTTATGTAGTAATCCCAAGTTCGTTTGTAATAATAATGCATAATGTATTGTATGCAGTTACTACATTTGTTCATGATTTGTACTTGAGTAGTAACTGAGTTACTAAGTCGTGCACCCTCAGGTGAACTGTTATCATATCGGTTTTTGTTATTGGTAAATTTTTTCTGTTTGTTTTGAATGTGTATTTCTCTGTTTTAACCCTTTTAATTACCATTTGTCTAAGGTATGTTTTTCAATATTACCTTTAAGAAGAAAGTTTGGAATGGTCTAAAAGATGATACAAGATTTTATGAGTGTGAAAGGTGGAGAATGAAGAATCAGGACAGGAGGACTCTAAAGACCTTTACATTTCAGTGCTCAATGGACCCGGAAATGGATCAAACAAGGGGATCCTGGAGCAAATCAGGCATGAACTGACTGACCCAATTGAAGCTGCCTCATGTTGGCTTTATCATGACGGTCTTCATTGGAAGAGACCACAATTCTTGGAAAATCTGAGAATATAAGAGGAGCAGAATGACCATAAATAATAAGGATGGACTGAACGATCACGCAATAATTATGCATCTGCCATTATGATGCCTGAGGACCGTCAGAGGACATTCTGGATTTGTCATTGAAGGCACAATATATTAATGATACCAGTGGCAGCTGTAATCATTTTTGAATCAGGCTATTGGGGATGATCAGAAATACCAATCACTGAAAGATCCCATTTAATATCCACTGAAATACAAACCCAGGGTTACCCATCAGTCACACTACTCTATTTATGTCCCTCGATACTCATGAAATGGAGAATAGTTATAATGGCAACAACCCATATATTCAGGGGGCAATATTCCTTCTTCGTGTGTTTTATTACGAGTCATGGAAAAAGTATTCAGTTCAAATGTTAATAATTGTCTATTAATTTGGGTGTTCATTTAACCAAATTTTGTTCTGAATGTGAGGCAGTCTGCAAGACAGCCATGTGTGCTTGTTTTATGAGGCCACAGCTGTACAGTATGTGGGGACATTAGTCCGGAGCAGCACAGATGCGCAGCTCAGCTAGATGACGTCTGCTTCAGCTGCAGTGAACTTGTGCAAGCAGACACTGTTAGGGGCTGTGAGATCACCACGGCATGGTATGAGGCTATATCATGCTGTGGGCTTAGCCGTGCTTCCAGGGTTCACAGCTGGAGCTCGTCCGGGAGAAGACCATCTGCCCCATGGATTCCACCTGCAGACTCATGTGAGGGTTCCTGCCAAGCTTACATTAAGCACCCTCATGATTCATTCCCCTTGCCCTGCACCGTTATTGCTGTGAGAGTGAACGAGCTCAAATCTAATGGATCAAGCCCTTGATTAATCACAGATTTTTCTTCTTCTGTGCTGTGTTTTCTCACTTATGGTTCTCTTTGCTGCATGTGGTTGATATGACACCAAAGCACAAGTGAAACCAGAAAAACTAAGCAATTTGCAAAGCATCTCACCATCACAATGATCTGAAAATATGCGGCATGCAAATACGCAGCATGCAAATACGCAGCATGCCTGTAGTGACTGCGAGCTGGAGATATGAATCTTTTTTTTTTTTTTACTTATCTACAAACAACTGTGAACTCAAGATATGAACTAAGACCATATGTAGTGTCCAAATCCAAAAGCGGAGCCTAAGGTTGACGCTTTGCTCTCTCCCATCCAAAAACGTAAGACAAAGGAAAAGAAGCGGTGACACAAGAGATACGCCAATCCATTTGCTTAAATAAAAACTATTTACTAAATCAAATAACACTACAGTATACAAAGTTTTCCGTATAGCAAAAGAAATGCGTCGAAAATCAAAAATAAAGATAAGCAGAATTCATTTCAAAATTTAAGAGACAGAGAGAGGTCAAAAAACTGTGCAGCTCTGTCCTTCCCTAACTAATTATGTATGACCTCTACTCTCATGTGACGTTCTTAAAGGTACAAACTATAACTGAACAATCTGATATCATTGTACATAGTAATCAAAATAATCTCCATGAGCAACATAAAACCCATTATATTTTCAATCTATTAACACAAATTAATATCCAACTCAAATTATCCAAAAAATACAGTTTTAGGCTTTTACACCATATATCCAACATTAAAGGCCCTTTGGCAGAAATTTCCTGAATTTCACATCAAGGAATGGCGAGAGAATATAAAAAGCATTTATTAAAAATTTAGATCTGCACCCCCCAAGGCCTTGGAGTGGAGGAGGACAGCATCAGGCCCGACTCTAAAGGGGGACGGAATGGACCTGGCGTGACCCGTGTTGTCTTAAGCTGCCCCCATGCTGGTCCGCTCAGATAACCCTGTAGCCCACCCAACATTTCAAAGTCAGAACCAGACCTGAACAGCACACCTCTTGCAGGCCGCGCTGAAACAGAATCATCACATTTGTGTCTCTTCATTAAAAGCATCTTGAATGTGGTAAAATTGTTTCAGAGAACTTGATGGGAAATGGGGAGGCTATTCTCTGCCGGATTCAAGGATTTTCAGCATCTTATGCAAGGAAACAGCTCCACAAAACACACACACACACATTCACAGGTTGGTAATTATATCTTTGGGGGGGACTATCCATTTATTTCTATGGGGAAAACTCTAATCCCAGTATGATGACCTTAACCCCTACCCAGCCCTTACCTTAATCATAAGTAACCTAACAAAATTTGAGGCTTTTTGCATTATTTTTTTTTTTTATTGTGGGGACCTGAAACATGGTCCCCACAACTTCAAAATATCAGGTTGTTAATTACACTTTAGGAAACATTTGGTATATTTAATATAAACATCATCCACATAAACACACACATGCACACACACACAAGACAAACACCACAGCCACCAGTAGACATCCATCTGTTACACACTGACAAATTTGCAACGGCTTCTCTCAGAAGCACAGCATGCCGGGATGGAGATGAAAGATGGCTTTCCCTGAACAGGACCAGAGCATTTAGCTGCCTGTGGGGTATCTTCCGTCACGGCGTCTCAGGCAAGCCCAGAAAGAGTTCTGCTAGAGCTGAGGACGTCACCCCTGCGACCCAGAATGCTCTGTCCTGATAAGTGGCCGTGATGCAGCACAGAGACACGCCGTAACAGCTCCAGAGCAGATGTTGCAGTGTGCACCATAAATATTTTATATGTTGCCTGTTCTTTTAATTATTTACACTCCTTCAGCAATAATATTCAGGTACTTTGTTATGCATTTGCAATCTCCATTAAGTTACTACCCAAAAAAGATACACGATGACACTGATTCAAATGAGTGATGCTGATTGTTAAGAAAGTGGAATAACAAGTTCTCGTGTGTGCGATGGTGACATTTTTATTGAAATATTCATACTGGTATATTGGTTTGAGTGCCGTTAAACTGGGGAGAAGGCCATATAACTCATTTGCTGACCCCCCAGGAGTTGGAAAGCCACTGAAATATGTTTAAGAAAAACAGAGGGATTACTTCTGGTTTCTCCCTCTGGCATCATCCCCCTGAACATTATTTCTGCTCTTGCTGTCCCTCTCATCTCATCGTATAAGTCGCCTGTACATCCTTAATGATGCTCTTTGAATCTTGAGGTCATCAGTAAATCATCCAACAACCCCCTTGTTGCTCGATCCCAGAAATTCCCCACAATCCTCGCCTGCACCAATTTCCTGGCTCCTTCTCTGTGTTTCTTTACTCTGCTCCATCTTGGAGATCAAGGGACAGAATTTACATTATTTTACACTTAGCCTATTTAAGTGTGTGAAAATGTACCAAAGCAATTTAGGTTACATGCACCAATAAAGAAGAGCAGTAGCTTTGTACTTTGTGGACTGTTTTTCTCAAAGATTCCAACCACAATGGAGCCTTATCCTAGTTTCATTTGAACATTTACATAACATTTACATTGAATTTTTTTATAAGTGTCTGACCTGCCAATCATAGGCCACAGGGGAAATTTAGCATATAATCTTCACTCTTTGCCTCTCTGCTCCATTTATACATGAGGAAAGTAACAGATGATGTTGATTTTAAGACTATAACTCTTTTAAACTACTTTTTCCGTTATTGGCTCAGGCAGCACACTGAGTAACGTTATATCGACTGCAGACGTTCTTTTGGGAGCCCAGTGGATAAAGCGACATAGCAGAGGGCTGTGGTGTTTAATCTGAGTCACTGGAGTTATTTAGGGTGCTTGTTAATGACATCATCATCTCGTAAGTCTGGCAATTAAATTCCACATTTGCAATCGCTTGTTCATGCCAAACAGGCCAATACAGTGGCATACCTGAGGCATACTACTGGGCATCTGAGACACGGATCCCTCGTTGCCTTCCTGTTGCTGCCACACTATACTGCGATTATGGTCGCAATGCACTGAACCACTATGGTAACATTTGTCTTTATCAGACACCCATCTGACCCTGGCTACATGCTCTTTGCTAGAGCAGATTTTCAAAAGAATTTTCGTAAGTCAGCTTTTTGCTGTCTTTAACAGGTGTAGCACTTTTATCCAGTCACTTTACACATAAGCATTTCTCTAGGTAGCAGAGATGGTAGTGAATACCAAGAGAGCTGTATATCGCTTTTGAAATTAAATCACAGGAAGGAATACTGGGGGTGTCCATTTGTTTCCCACATGCATTTCATCACACTTCTGCTTCTTCATAAATACAAACCACCATAAACTGCCATGCTGCCTTCGCTCTGTTCTCATATCCATCTCATATCCATCACAGTTCTATTACACTTACACATATCCTGCCTCTGGCTGCAGTACAGCACAGATTTCCTGTGAATTTCCCATAGTAACATAACTTTTTTTCGGTGGAAATTTGCTGAACCAACATATATTGTTCATGAGGCATGAAATAAGCAATTTGGCTGATAGATGCTTCAGCTCGGTGTCAGAGACTAAGCTACTTACAGCCTGTCCTTTCACCGTGACATTTAGAGTGGCCGTCCGGCTGAGGACCTGGCACAGCATTGCGGGGAATCCGGAAATGTGGCAGAAGAGCCAGTCACTCCTGCAGAATATGTAATGTCACGGATTGGCATAATAATGATTGAATACGGAAATCAAGAAAAATAAAAACACATGGAAGTATTAATCGTGACAAGACATAATTTATTATTATTGTTAATTTACAGCATCTATACTATAGCTGTGGCACTTGGATCCTCTCCCTGTCCAATAATTATCAGATCATTATCAGATTAGAGTTTTATTATTGAGCCACTCATATGAAGCAGTAATAACTTGCTCGTTTTATTATAAAATGTTTCCCAGCATGTATGTAATACGCAAAGTCATCTATCATTGTTAAAAACATATTTTGGTTATATGAATGGAGTCAACATATGTATTATCCGAATAATAGAGTCCGGTGATAGCCTTGGTCACAGCAATAAGTGGTGAAAATAGCAGAGACGCAGACATGGGCAAAAGGCACACGTGCTGCACGAGAGGTGTTAAGCGGAAAATAAACCAGCGGTTGGATATCCTGTCTTTGAGTCTATTCTGTGAGATTATGTTCAAAGAGATACAATAAATATCTACAATTTGTTTCCCCGCCAGCGAAAGATCAGAAAATCAAAATCGCTCTTTGTTTGGTGTGGGTATGAGGCATTCATCTGCTTGATCTGTAGGAACTACGTCACATAGAAATGTGCAATATGGTAAGGTGAACATCACAGCCAGTCGAAGCTCCATCAGCTGGGATATTTTAATTTCACAGCTAGTGTGACATACCAGGAACTACACCAGAGACTGATCATGTGATGCTGTTAAAAAGAGTGATATGTCTGGGTGCGCTCAGATCATATGACAGACATATCGGCAGACACCTTGGGCTTTGAACAGAATTCTATTTTAGAATCTTAAATTTTAATTTAGAATTTTTTACCTGGTGATATACGTACAATGAAAGCTTCAAAGTCATTTTTGAAGAATATAAAAAGGGAATGTAATATTATGTGGTTGGATATGGATAATTAATGTATATCCCAACAAATATGTTTTGACAGCACAAGTAAAACAGCCATTTATTTTCAATCCAGTCATTACAGTCAGTATAGTTTAGGGTAATAGCAGCCTAGACTTTGGGTTCTGATTTTGTGTGTTTTGTTATCATTTGCTAGGTCCATGTTCCTATTTATAGCCTGGAATTTGTGATTCATTCATTTTTTTTTTGTCTTCTATAGTTCCTTGACCTGGTTTTTCCCTCCCCGGCTCCAGTAACTATCCACACTTCAGATGTCCTCCTCGTATCAGGCCCTTCCCTCCATCCAGGAAGTGACCTAATCACAAAGGTTACTGCTTCCTGTGCCGCCCGCCACGACAGATGCAGCGCGATAGGGAGCAGAAAGATCGTGGCTCTTCTGTTCGGTGGTCTTGCATCGGTCTTGTCTGATTTTGCAAGAATAAAATGCAATCCTGAGTACAAGTCCTGTCCAAATATAGGTCTTCCATGAAAATATAACTTTTTTTTATTTTATAAGGATTCACGAAGACTAGTAAAAATAATAACAGCACACAAAGACACACACAAGCCAGCACACCTCGCCTGCACAGTTGAGCACGCATGAACATGCGCTTGCACACACCACTCCAAGTAAACAACAGTTTTGTGTCATGATGTCACGCCCTGCTCGTCCGATCGTCCTCGTTACTCCCGCCCCCTCGTTACCTCCTGTTAAATCCGATTGTGATCACGTGATCACCTGTTGCTGGTTATTTGTGACTCCTGTGTATTTAAGCTGCATCCCGGTTAGTTTCCCCACATCTGTCACTGAGGTATGTCCCCGTCTGCCCTGTTCGTCCCTTGATTTCCTCTAACAAAGCCCCGTATCCTGCGTCCTTACCTGCCTGCCTCGTCCTTCCCCACTTTCTGCCTGTTTGCCTAGGACTGCTCACAACATTTTGTAGGTTTGTACACCCCTGTCATTTTCTTTATTCTTTATTTTTCTCTGTATTTATCCATTTTTGCTCTTGTTTCAGATGCTGTTGATATTTTGCCTTTTTTCCTTCCCTCTCCTGATACAGCAATTGGAGATTATGTGCTTTATACTTTACTCCTATCGTTCTTGACTTACGTCTCTCACTTATTTCTTTTCTTTTTCTTCCCCCTGCTAATCTATCCCTCCTCTTCGGCCAGCTCAGCCACTGCGATATTATACATGTGCTAAAATTAATGAAATAAATAAATGAACATGACCAACATGTCTGGCGCAGCAGTGCATTCACATCATGATTCTGCTTGCCAAAGGTGCCGGACAGGACAAAAAAAGACATCTTGAAAAAAAATTGACCGCATTTAATCCTTAAAAGCACTGAAGTCAGCATTGTAATTCTTCTAATTGATATGAAGAGTTGCACCAAAGATAAAGTACATTGCTTGTGCGAAGATAATGAGAGCATTTTATCAATGTACTTCTCAATTTTTTTCATTGACATCTTCGAAAGAGGTCACACTGCATGCCTGAATGTTTCCAAGAAATTCAACCTAGACCAGAGTAATGTGATAAAAGCAGTCAAGACTCATGTCTTGCAACCTGCACAATAACGACATCAAAAAATAAGCCATTTTCTACAAAACAGTAGTTTAATATCTGGGAAGAGGGATTTCTATTTATCTTCAGCCAACATACACTCCTCTCTTGCAGCACGACACCCAAGTCTCTGTTGCTGGACTCTGTAGTAGTGTGATGCAAGTTAGGTAAGTAATTTTTAAAAGTGAAGATGTAAATCAGGGTGGTGTCGGGGTACTGTCACCTCCTAGGCTGGCTGTGGCCTCCAAGGCTGGCTGTGGAGAGCTTTAGTTCCTTCCTACAGTATAAATACATGTAGCTATTTGAATTAGCCTGTCGGTGGCATGTCTGACTTGCACATAGTGTGTGATTAAGTTCACCCTGCAGTGGACGGCCATCCCACCCAGCAGGGTCTCCTGCGACAGCCTCCAGGCGGCCCCCCAAGGCACAGGTGCTGAGATGGATATGCAGGCGGCTCTATGAATTGGAGCCTTTCGCTAAAATAATGTGAATATATCGAATGCCTTTCTTTCTTAGCTGAACAGCCAGTTATCCATTGAAAAGTACGTTCCCAATTTTTCCAAAGTGAACAGAAACAGCTGTAAAGTGTCAGGATTTCCTCCTGTGCTGAAAAGCTCCTGCATATGATTTTAATAAATCAGTCATCCATCAGCGCAGAACTATTATCATTTATTTATTTATTTATCTATCATTTTTGTCAGAATGCAACAGGTTGCCCTTTCTGAAACCCACAAACATTTGTCATCTTGCCATATCATTTAGAATAATCAGAATGCACAGTCTTTTTGTCAGGTTTACAGTGCAATTGTTGTATTCAGTATTGGTTAAGGAATCCTCAGGAATCAGGGACATGTGCCCGGGTAGACAGACCAAGATGAGTACGTTACATTTCAATAGATTCCTAAACAAACTCACTCTAATAATGCAAAGCAGGCATTTTCTGAGAGCTGAAACAATGACAAATATCAACTAGTCAAGGTGCTGATTTCCGATTACAAATTTTAAACATTCAGGGTATAAATGGCATGCAGACTCAAAGAACATTGCATTTCTTGACACCTAAACAGTTTCACTTATTGTCTGAATGTTTATTAGGGGGACAGGGTCACTGTAGCATTGCACACATTAGTCTTATGAACAAGTTAATTACCATTAATCTCTAATTATTAGAAGACCCTAACCTTAACAGATAATTCAGTGTGGTGAAGTAAATAGAACCAGTTCAATTAATATTACCAGCATTCTCTGATGCCTTGCTTTATTTATTTATGTGATAGCCCAGTAGATCATAAAAACTCTGTGACATTTCCACCTCCAGCACACATGACCAAATATTCAGTGCTGGTCAAGCCATCAGGCAACATAGCCATTCACCTAGGGGGCGCTAGCAGTGAAGCTTGCCAGGGTGGTGAACTGGTACTGCCAACACTGACACATATACAGACCATAATAGCCTTTCTTTTACTCTGTAACAGTATACTGCAATATATTCCACAAAATGTACATGTGAGCCTTGCTGACTACGCCTTTCTGGCTAGTATCTTGGCTAATGCTTACTTACCTTGTGAATTCCATCATAAAATTCAATTAAATAATGTGAAACTTCCTGACAGCTACACTTCTTTACAAACATGTGCCAGATCGCTTCTCAAGCACAGATATAGGCGTGATTCTTCAAACCTTTCAAACTACTTTTTAAGCTTTTGGGAGGAATGTTATTCATTTCTGTTGCATGCAATGAAAAGAGAATTCTTTCAAAAACCCCATCAAATAATTTACCAGTTTTATGTTAAAGCAGAATTGTACCAGGTTTGTATGCATGGCCAAGCCGATACATGGAGATGATACACAGCTGCTACTGGTCACATGGTCTACTACTTATTTTTAAAGGAAACAAGAAATGTGATGGGAAGGTGTGATGTCATGCAGAGGAAGTGTGGAAAGAGAGAGAGTTCACACTCCATTTGCAGCAATGTTACTCCTAAGTCTGTTGATGCCTGATGTATTTGACACTAGCTGTCTGAAGAAGCAGCAGCCATCTCTGAAGGAGCTCTCTGAAGAAGACCTGCAGGTCTAGCTCAGATGGGAGACTTCAGATGTTTAAAGGCAACTCTGAGGCAGGCAATCATAGGAAAGACAGTCATGAAGAAGGTTGCCGTAGTTCTGGAAGCAGCTTGACTGGCCACAGGATACCTCATCTCCTACAGTTCCCATGTCGTGTGCGATACGTACATCAGTCAGCCTTGAAACAAGATTATTATTAAAAGTTGTTAACAGAATGAACAATTTAAATGGGAGAAACCTGATTGTGGCTGTCAGTATATAGCTGTACCCACAATGCAGCTTGTGTGCAGAGTGGCACAGAGTCAGGTCCTGTTGAAATATTTCATGGCTCAGATCAATAAGGACGTCAGCGACCGTGCATGGGTTACCTGGGCAACCGCTATTTAACTCCTTTAGGAAAGTGGCATAGAGAAAAGCAGGTGTTGATCAACATTACTTTGGCCCATTTGTCCATGATATAAACCCAGATTAAACACACTAACAGCTAAAGATGCCTCTGTCTTTCCAAAGCAATATCATGCATGTAGTCAATAACACAATAGGTGCCATGGAGATGGAAATGAATTGAGAAATGCTACTTTTTAAATACTAAAATTATAAAACTATAATTATAATTTAAAATATAAATTTATAGTATATACAAGTGTAGTGTCTAAATAATTTGCATATCATTTAGAAATACTACATCTTAGAAATTATTGGCATTTACGATCTCAGAATATGACTCTTATATGATTGGAAACAATACTTGCTGTACATTGTTGGGGCTTAATTGAAAGTTATATGGAAATAGGAAGTTAAAGCTGAGACACAATGAATGTAAATAGACACTGTTAGTCTTGAGAGGTGGCCTGGAGCTGACAGCCCAGATCCTAGTGTATGATTGAGCTCAGTGTACACTGTGTGCTGTCAGGAGCCTCAGGATCAGAACATGTCATTTGTAGTTATTCATGCACACATGGAAGGACAGAGCAGGTGTAAAAGGACTGGCTGAGTGAAGACTCAAAGAGGCTCAGTTACTACACATGCCTGGAATAATAAGCTGAATGATCTTCCTGAATTGGTAACGTATCTCTCATTTTAATATAGCTGTGCTCTTAAATTTTAATCATACGCTGCAAGACAGATAAGAGGTTCTAATAAGGGGAAAATTCTCAGATTCTTTAAGCCTTGAAACATTTGACTTTGAGCACCTTCAAACTGAAAGCTGAACACATGACAGCTGCTTATTTAAATTCATATAGGCAGATATTAGTACCTAAATTCCTGATGCGAAATGCTAATGTTAAGCCTCCGTCATGTTGCAGGTTCTGAAGCCTAGCAAAGGGCATGCTCACATTCTGCACATCAGAATTGCTTTGTTCATCAAACAAGTAGAAAAAAGAAACAGAAAGCATATATGAACTGGTGAAACTCTTCATCTGCTATTAATTACTTGAACGACTCTGTATGTCTCAGAAATTCCACAGAACACTGTCAAAATTGTAACATTGGTAAGCTGATAAATAATGCAGGGATTTATATAAGGCCACAGTTGGTGTATAAGCCGTACAGAGGTACCTGCTATTAGTGCTAAGCTACAGAGCAACACATCATTATGTAATGCTAATCTTGGCATTTCACTTTGTTAAATCCACCCATCCATCTTCTAACTGCTTATTAAATGTCTCTTCTAAATAATTTATTAATTATAATACATAAATAGTTAATCTTCATGAATAACGCAACATGGTGCATTTGGCTGTACTTGCTACATGGCAGTTGAGGGGTGTTTCTCTTCCTGGTGTCTAGCGGAAGTGTGTGTCAGGGATTCACCATGTCAGGGATTCACAGTGTCAGGGATTCATCATGTCAGGGATTCACCATGTCAGGGATTCACCATGTCAGGGATTCACAGTGTCAGGGATTCATAGTGTCAGGGGTTCACAGTGTCAGGGGTTCACAGTGTCAGGGATTCACAGTGTCAGGGGTTCACTGTGTCAGGGGTTCACAGTGTCAGGGATTCACAGAACTAATCTTTGCTGCTGAAAGAGTTGCAATTTTTCCCTCCTTTTTCTAACGGCCTTTATGTATGATAGCAAAGCAAATGTACTGTTGTAATAACAAGCCACAGTAATACACACCAATGCCTCATTCCCTTACAGAAGCTATCAGATATAATTCAAAGTGTCACGCTAACCAAATACACTGATAACATGTCCATTCCGTGTATAATCAGAATATGTGAAATTTTTGTTACAACACTGGAATTGGGATGGAAAGGTTGCAGAGCTTATTCTCAGTTGAGGAAGGACCCCGTGGAGTCAGATGACAAAAGAGATTTATTTTAGCTCTTGGAAATGCTAATGCCATATAGTCTTCTTATTTGTTACATACCACCAAAATACAAAAAAAAACGAGGCATGCATTCCTAGTATTTCACAAAGCCAATGAATCCCTTTGAAACCCCTTCATAACCAGAGATTGTTTGCTGTATTTGTTTACATTTTCAAGCATCAGCTGACACTGTCATCATAATTACAGAATGAGCCTTTGAAATATGACTGGAAGGACTCCAGCAACATTCTGTCTATAGCTTAGTTTGCATGTTTTTTCTCCCAGTTTCTCGTATAAAGGGATTATTTCTGTTGTTCCTACTGTTCAGAGTTTTCCATTGATCCCTAACAACCCTGTGGATAAAGTTCCTAATATTTACCTCAAAAATGGAAGTAAATATATTGGACATAATCCATTACAAGTTGAACTTCCCAAACAACAGTTCCTCCCTTTCCTGACTGGCTGTGCACAATACCTTGTAATTGTGTACACTGTAGGACTTCTTTGTATACTAGTGTATGGTGAGATGAGAAAAACGTTCCCTTTGACTCTGAATCTGGAGTTACACCAGATGAAGTAACAAGAATGTTTGCATCAGTAAAAGGAACAGAATGACAAAAGACAATTTTTGCTACAATCGCTTAGCAGCCAGAGACTGTCAAGATAAACATAATTTTCCCTGTAATCCCGCCTGCACCAAGGCATTATGTCATTAAAACCTTATGCCATTTAAATTAACTGTGGCTATTATATGCACATTCTTTAATTTTCAAAGATGATTAATACAAATTACAAACAATATGGCTCTGTGTAATTGCATAAATCTTACTGTGGTTTAGTGGCAAATTAATGAGATCAGTTTACCCCATAGTGAATATTTTCTGTGATTGATTCATCTCATTAAAATGGTAAGACAAATGTTATTGTTTTGTGGGATCATTCTCACACAAATGAATTTGCTAAAAAAACAATGCTACTCCCACATCAGTATATACAGTATTTTTAAATATAACTATATATAGATAAATGATTTGGATACAGGTGTTTTTAAGACAATTACCAAGGTCCTCAGAATGCACTTAGGGTTTCATGTTACTGCATGATAGCGGCTAACATGAGATTACACTCAAGAAAACTCAGTTAAGGGCTCATCTGATCAGCTTCAAGAGCAGTTATATGCATGAATTGAATGATTGTCTGTTACCTGTATTACCTGGTGGAAACTTGGTCTCTCTGACAAGATGAATGGATCAGTAAGATAGATGAGCAGAAGTTACATAGTATATGTCTGTCCATCCGTCCATCAATCATCCCTCCATCCATCCGTCCATCCATCTTCTAACACTTTAGAGAAGATTTCTAAGATCACTGTGCCTTTCTGCTGGACATGTACAAGGAACATTGCATCCTAAAGACTCCTGGCAGGATCAGACATCCATCCAACTCCTCTCACAGCTTCTTTGCCCAGAACAGTGATGACTTAAAATAGTATTTTCCCTCCGCCAGAGCTGTTTGACTGCTAAACACTCTAGTTCCTCCCAGATTGGGTGACTACTGCTACTAACATTCCCCCTCTCTGGACTGAAATAATAATACTGAAATTTAAATCCACTTTATCTATTTACTGCATTCTTGTTGTTCATTCCATTACATTGCCCATTTGCACAATCTCTTCCCACAAAATCAGATGTTTTAATGTATTTCTTTTGTCTTATATCTACGCCATTATATGTCCTGTTGGTATGTCTTGCATATTTATATTCCATTTATTAGCTTTTTTGCACTTTGACCAATGAGAATAATTTTACACATATCACATAGCTCGAGATGTATCCGACTACGTCATCTTGGGAAAGTCACCCACAGAAGTATTCACTTCTTCTCAAGCCAACCCAAGGACTTTGAGACGATTGCAGCAGGAAGTTAACAGGCAAGAGAGCAGTGGGCCACTAGGCACGCTGACTGTGAGCTTCCACGTTAATCTTTGGAGCGAGATACAACACAGAAAAATAAATGTCGGTGCCTAGTTTACTGCATCAACCAGCCACAGATACCGAAGGCTGCAGCAGTCGTCCCAAGCAAAGCCCACCTGCATCCACACATAGAGACCAAAACCAAACTCCTACCAAAACACAAAACTACCAGCCACCATGGACAGATGGACATGCAGCAAAACCAGCAGCAGTAATGATGAAGAGGCAGGACCCAACAACGCAGCCTCATGCACAAAAGCAAGACACCTCTTCAGGTAGAATCTATGATTTATCAAACAATGCTTGATGAAAAAAATGCGTACAGTGTGTCCCGTTAAGCTCACTGGATATTTTAGATAAAGCTGGGAACTGCAGGTAAACAAACCACCTTATTGACCCCATGCATTCCAGCTATTCATACACCGATCTGTACTTTGACATGAAGAACAAGAAATATAAAAGTATTAATCAGGATTTATTGATTTTCAATTTATTTGTGTGAGCCAAAGGCTAGGCATCTTTCTTGGAGAATTGAATTTGGTATTTCAAATATTACATCTCGTCACCTCTTCCCATGAATTGAAAATATCTGTAATTGTCAGTAGTTGCTCTAAGTGTGAATTAGGCATCAAACATTCACATGCATGGATCCACATATATAAATACCCTATAGCAGGGGTGGCCAATCTTATCTAAAAAGGGTCATTGTGCATGCATGCTAACCATTAGGTTGGCTGTTCAAACCCAGGGATGAGAACAAGTCACTTGTCAAGTCTTGAGTCAAAAACTTGCAAGATCAAGTGAAGTCTCAAGCTATGTGTCCTCAAGTCCAAGTCTTTCCATCACTTTGACTGTCGAGTCACAAGTTATCAAATTTTTGACTCAGGTCCAAGTTGAATTGTGAGTCATGTAGCTGGAGTCCATAACTACGTTCTTTTTTTACCAATAGTGATTAATACTTGCTGCAGCAGAAACTCATCACAGTACATTGTAGTTTAATTCCTTCATAGGCAGAGATAAAAATAGAGTCTCCATTCTGTTACGGTCGTCCTCACACAGCTTTTACATCCATGTAAATGCAGGAAGTGATGAATCTTTCCAACAAACTCAGCAGACCTTTCTTTTAGCCAAGTGAAAATGTATACAGCAGAAAATTAATATACACTTTAATGATATGATTAATTTTATGGTATCTAGGGGGGAACTGTAACCTCAAGACTTCTCGAGTCATAGGGTCCAAGTCAGGAACAAGTTTTGAATCGTTTGCAAGTCCAAGTTGAGTCCAAGTCTTTCCATCAGTCTTGCCGAGTCAGGAGAATGCCATAAAGCAGAAGGACTTTTTGATCAAAGATTCACATAAGATTTTTGTTCAAAGTCAGAGATCCAGAACAATTTTCAATAACAAAACAGCATTTCATCAACTTTAATGAATTAACAATAACTTTCGCTATAGACATCAATATATAACAATAATGGGAACTTCGCCATACAGACTGGTTTAATGCTCACTGATCGTTTCGACTCTCTGTTGTTGGGGGGATTGGGAATTATGATGGGCTGTGTGTGAAGTTTGGTGGTTCTACATTGAATTTTCCTACTTCAAACCACGTTAAGCCTTTTTACATTAACCACATTAATTCATAATGTGCTTTATTAACTATGACCGGATTAACTGCGGTCTGTACATTGAGAATCCCTACAGTCCAACATAATGGCATTCATCATAGGAACTACATCAATGGAAGGATTAGTAGGGAATGAGTTTTCATGGACCACAGAGATTATTTTGACTCTTTTTGTCATTTGTATTGTTTGTCTTTGTACTTTGTCAGTTTTACATGAAATGTATGTTCCTGCTCTATGTCCTTTGCTGTTGTAGGCGCAAGAATCCCCCCCCCCCCCGGGAGCAATAAACTTTACATTTGCATATTTAGCAGACATTTTTGTCCAAAGAGACACACAAGTGAGGCAGTTACCACATTGCAAACATTCATGCTGTTAAGGACTCAACTGGCCATAAGTGCAGCAGCTGGCCAAGAAGCTACACAACAACTGGCCAGTAACTTCTAACAAAGAAAGAACATAATCAAACTAATCAAGGATCAGAAGTGCAAGACAAGAACATTCAGGAAATATAAAGAAGTATCAGATTAATAGAGGAAGTCATGGGTTAGATGAGTCTTGAGGTGTTTCTTGAAGGTGGAGAGGGAGTCTGATGCCCAGATGTGGTTCAGCAGCTCATTCCACCCCTGGGGAACCACATAAGCGAAGTGTCTGGAGTGACATTTCTCATGTGATGAATGGAGCTCCAAGCAGCATTGGTTTGCTGACCGATGGAGGTGAGATGGGATATAGGTCTTGAGAGGCCTTTTGATGTAGATGGGTGCCTGTCCATTGCTGGAGCTGTAAGTCAACACCATGGACTTGAAATTGATGTGAGGGCCAATAGGGAACCAGTGAAGAGAGACATAGTAGCACATGACATGAGAACATTTAGGCTGAATGAATATCAGATATGCAGTCACACTATGGTGTATGTTTATCTTATCTTATTTTGCCCATGGTGTTAACTGGCTTATGATCCAATCTAGGCTTCTAAGAACCATTCATCAACTACATTCACATGACAATAAGGACACTTCAAATTAAATTCAAAGTTTATTTCTGAAATGCATAAGAGTACAGCATAGAACAGTATATGTAGGCAATGAAATGAGCATGAATTAAGTTTCATTCAATGCATGCAGAAGTAATCTGTGGTACCAACCTGACAAATAGTAACGGTCAGGCTCGACTAATGGTGGGTTTGGCCCCGACAGTTAGAGTTACAGTGGCCCTGTAAGCAGGAAACTGCTTCTTTCCTTTTGTCATCAGATCGGACCTCTTCTTATTTATTTCAGGTATAGTGTGCTCTGTTCAGCTGATGGAATGTATTGTAGTGGCACTGTGTTGCTTTCAACACACTTTTTTAGATCCTATTTTATTATGATTGCTCAAGGAACAAGTACTCCAACAGTGAAATGCAGTTTGGTGTCTAATTTTAAAGTGCGAGAAACAGCCGCACAATATATACATACATGCGTGCTACATACTTGTTAGGAAATGTCCAGTACATATTTATATTTTGTTGCTTGTGAAAAATGTGCTTCGGCCCCCAAATATAACATTTTGTCCTGCCTCCACTTTGCACTGTTCCTCAAGGTTATTTGTGGGTGGGTGCTGAGCAGGGTCTCGGGCTGGGGCATGTGTGCATATTTACTAAACACCTCAGATTTATCAAGGACAACTTGCATACATATCTGTGAGCTTTCATGAATCTGATTTTTTTTTCTTTGCAAACACATTTTCTTTTTTTTGCAAAAATAAAACCAAGTACCCCAACTGGGAAGTGGAAGATCTACCCTTAATAATGAAATAATGAATGTTACCCGACCCTTTGTCAAGGTCACTGTGGGCCTGCAACCTGCTCCACACAGCAAAGGTCATAAGCAAAGCTCATACACCCTGTATAGGATGCCAGCCCATGTTAGTATACAATATATATAATTTCATTCTAGCCACCCAATTGCATTAATAATCTTCATTCACTCCCTCTCTACTCTTTTCTGTTCCCTCCAGGACTCCATCTACAAGCATAAACTACCCTGGAGCATTAATATAATAGTTACATTTAGAAAAATAAGAAAAACAGAGAAACCGTGCTGCAGTATTAGTGCATGCATTTGTGTGTAGACTGGTTTAGATTAGTCCAAAAACTGCCCAATACCCAGAATACTTTGATTCCTAAGTGCGATTGTCACCTTCCAGAATGTTCCAAATATGAATTTACTATAAAGTAGTTTTTCATTGCAGTTCAAGTTATCCTTAGCTACCTAAAACAATATGTTTAGAGCAGCAGCATTGGTATTGATATATGCACACAAATATGACTATCTTTATCAGGAATGCTTACGCAAGCCTTCCTCCAGGGCAGATAAACTTATAGCCCTGTTTTAGCTCATCACAGTGAATGAAACATTAACACATATTAGCCCATGCAGTTTGAACTTCACTGTTTTTCGGGGCTGAGCGTGATGTATAATTTTAATTGGGGCTCTCACTCCAAAAAGGCCCAAATTCAAATTCTCATTAGTCTGAGTCAACCAATTATTGAATTTTACTCTTCTGTTCATGCACAAGCTTCATTACTCAGAGAGGGACATTTTTTATTTAAAAGAATATAAATCGCAATATACATTTTCATTTTGAAAAATGGGCAGTACAGTGTGTGCAGTGTGAAAAGCAAACATAAATGTAGACGTCAAAAGGCTTGTGTTCTAATGCTGATGTGTCCCAGTTTGTCTGCATCAGAATAAAATTCGGGAAAATATTACAGTAAGCTGCACCCCCTCCGATGTCTGCCTCTAGTGAGGAATGGCTTTATTTACAGCACCAGGCCTATTTCTGCAGTGTTTCTAAGAAAAATAAGTAGGTTTTGCTCAAATTCCAAAATGTCCAAAACAAAAGAAAACGCTCCAATACTTTATTATGCTCTCAGTAGAGCTCATCTTCTGGAAAGAAATGCTATGAATTTTTCAACAGCAGCAAACCAGCTTGATCCAACAATTCATGTTAATTCATGTCTGTCTTACACAGAGTGATCATTCCCAAAATTTACTTTGCTGAATTACTGATGGGTGTGTGAAAGAAGCGTCACCTCTTACACCGAGTCGCTCTCCTTAGGAATGACATCATCGAGACATTATCGTCTCTTGAAAACCTCCTGTGCAATTTTGCAGAAATTCGAGCTAGTACTATAAGGAAGTGCTGTAACACTAGTAAAAACAACGTTTATATATGATTATATGCAGTCAAAATTGCTCTTAATTAACTTTAAAGAGCAAGCCATGTCTCTGGACAGCATCTACAATGAAGTGATTTGCAATGAGGTAATTATGAGAATAATCAAAGAAGATTGTGGAGGAGTCTCACAATCAATAAACTGAGTTATAAAGGAGATGCAGCCCAACTAAATGAAACCAAAGAGCACAGAACGGACGTCTGCTATTCACGTCTGAGGCTATTCAGCTCTTCCACTGACGTGAAATGAACTTCATCAGTTTATCCAAGTATGAGTTCAGGTACCTTGGAAGGCTTCTTTTCACACATCTCACCTGCCTCCTCCTTGCGACAGACACACGCATAGAGGAAAGCTAGTGAGGCTGGGGCTCCGGGAGCAGAGGCAGCCAGTTTTCCGGGGCCCCTGCAGCAATCGGGGCTTAAGGGGCTTTACTCCTGTTCTTTGAGCCGGGAGCTTAAGTGCATGTGACTCACCTTAGTGGCAGACAGTGTACATGTCAATGTCAAAAAATACAACTATTAATTAGCTATTGATGCTCACCCTGAGATAATTTTTTTCTATGCATTATTTCACAAGTATAAGAAGTAACTTATTAGAATACAGTACCTGCTACCCTGACCAGGTTAAGTGGTCAGTAGATGGATGGACGGATACACATTATACTTTTGCATATATTTTCTGCTAATTTTGTATGGAGAATTACATAAATATAGCAGCCCATGTAACAGCCTATAAAAATACAGATGTATATGTATAAATCCATATCCTATCTTTATGGTATATAACACTGAATGCCTTAAACATGCAGAATTAAAATGTATAAGATGTAAAAGTTTTAAAAATAATATCACAGTGTCAGATAATTCAATAAATCATGTTTGCAGCTGCAGGAAGAGGACAGGAAATTGTTGAGCGTCCATCTCTGTATGGTTTTTGTCTTTAAGGACTCTGGAGATGTCGCTCCCTCTTTCGCCATCCATCGCGTAAGATGTGACTTGGAGCCAGCAAGGTCAGGAAATGGTAATTATTCCTGTCATTCAGTGAAATTGAGTTACAAGAGGCTGTGTTGGGGATGGTGCTTGGTGTTGCCAGAGCAGGACAACTCCCCCCCAACTCGATTTGCCCTACATTCCTATCTGCTGTCTCTCGCTGATCAGCTCATACACAAGGGCTCAGCGTAGATTAACGACTGGAAACCACTCAGTGTCCATCAATCATTCTCTTTTTCCAGGTTTTAATTTCTACCTTACAGTATGTTCAGAAGATTGACTGATTTACTGTATATGATCTTTGCTTAGAAATGGGGGGGGCACGATGACTCAGTGGTTAGCACTGCCACCCCTAGGACTGGCAGGTCACACTGCTTGTATGTGTCTGCAATTTTCATGCTTGCATGAGTTTGAGTGTTCCCCCGATGTCGTTGAGGAGATGGATGGATGGATGAGCGGATGGATGGATGCTCCCTTTGCCTTCCCAAGCCTCATTTTAGCCCCAAAACCCTGTTCTGTTCACTGTCCTAAAGAAGCCGCTTTTTCCGCTCAGATCCGTCATGTGTAAATAAAGACCAGCACCCAATGGCTGCTGATGCCATGGACAGAGACCTTGCTTGGCCAGAGCTCTGTGGACACATGCAGCTCGACCATATTGACGTTCTGTTAGGCACAGTGCGGGAAAATTTGCAGTGGCAAAAGTTTTTTGGTTCTCCAGAAAAAAAATATGAATAAAACATGCTCTCAGGGGCTTGACGAAAAGAGCGTTTTATTATGCATTTGAAATATTTCAATCAAAACATGACATTACTATGCGTTAACAGCATCAATATTTTCATCTATAAAAATTCAACCTCTGTATATTCCTGTTCAAAGAAAATAATATTACTTGAATTCAGTCACTACTTACACTGCACTGTAATATGTAGTGCACATATAATCCATATAAGATGTGATAGAAACGCCAGGCAGTCAGTGTTTTTTGGTGTCTGAGGCTCATGGGTGAAAATATGAAGAAAATGGCTGGTCCACTCAGAATGTGAGCGGCATTTATATCTGGCCAGACGAGGACCTGCTGTGCAGACCATTAGCTTCAGACCACTCTCAGTGGTCTTACTGCTGCCATATCTCCACTGCCGGCACGGATGTCGCTTTAGTGCTGTAGCCATTTTCATTCAATAAAGTGAACCTATTGTTTTAATTACAGGATCGTTTCATTTTCATTATTAAATTAGGTTTTTAAAAGGGTGTTTCTGTCTTACTGTTATTTTGTAAAAATGTTCATTATATTGATCTTGTTGAGAAGAAGCAAGAGAGTAATAGATTTATAGATTTAACTAAATTTGCAAGATTCTTTGTGTGTATATGTGTGTGTGTGTGCGTGTGTGTATATAGGTGTGTGTGTGTGTGCGTGTGTGAACAGGTATACCTATCCTTATGGGGACACAATGTCCCCATAACGTGATAAATATATGTTTTTTTTCCCTTATGGGG
>JABFEB020000040.1:18684116-18695115 GCA_019775895.2 Stomatorhinus ivindoensis
ACAATGGTCAAAATAAGTTTTTATTACATTGTGAGGGACATTTGGTCTGTCTGTCTGTCTGTCTCTCTCTCTCTCTCACACACACACACGGCTGTACTACCCCAGCCCTGTCCCCATGTTACCTACGATGGGCTCCAGCGCCCCACACCAGCACCAGCAGTTAGAGGATGGAAGTCTCTGGTTGTTTATTTGATCGTTTGCTTGTCCATTTAATTATATATATATTTTTTTCAGATACTGAGTGACCAGCCATGTTAGTTCCATTTAGTTATTAGTTCCATTGCAATGTTGGACAGTTTTGTATTTGAGCAATTGGCAAAGTTTTCTGCCGTATTAAACTGAAAAGATATTTAAAATTTTAGGTATTTGGCATTTTTGGTTAACTATCACATTGAGTATTTTACAGTGCTTTTACTAATCCTTTATTTAATACATTGTAATATTTTTAAATTAACTTTACTGACTGTGTGGTTATCTGTGTTGTGTTAAGAAAATAAACAATACCACAAATATTGTATGAAAGTATATATTTCTTTATTGGTCTTCCAAACTGCAGTAGCAAAATAATTCTTATTTATTTTGTCTTAATTTTGGGTAAAGTTAGTTCTCCTTATTAGCAGACAAGACAGTGTCATGATAACTGTATCCACAAAGATTTCTGGGCCGCTTATCATACATGACCGTTATGTTGGGTCCTGTAACTTTACTCTTATCCGGAGATGTGTTGAAGCCATTATCTCTGTACATGCCGCTTTTGAGTTTCTGCTCAGAAAACTTCCTGTTAGTCCCGTTGAAGGTTGTCTGTAGGGAAAATGTATTGGAATGCATATACATACAGTATGTTAGATACCTAAACATGCGATGCAGACAGTTACAGTAATAACACGGCAGTCGTTAAAATCGCTCACTTCCGGTTTTGATCATCACATAATAAAACACAAGGGCGAAAACAACAAAAATATAATCTCACAGGCATTTCATGGACAGTCGGTTTTTTGCTTCCGTAGGTCTGGTTTGATGTCTGATATAACGGGTGGGTAGATTTTTTGCTGAAATGGACAAGGGAATTGTAAAATTACACTGTGCCGAAATACCCGAAACATAAATTAAAAGCATGTAACAATGTCAACCCGTTTGATTCAGAAAAGCCAACACAATGTGAAATTACGTAAGTATATGACACAATCTCCAAACACAGTCATGCATACGAAATTAGACTTAGCCATCTAGCTGTAAATTACTGCTGAAAAAGACTCACCTGTACCCTCGAAAGCAGTCCGGGTTGTTGAATCGTACGGGAAGGTTTTTGTCTACTCTGTACACATCACTTGTTTTCGGTGCGGTCGTGCCGCTTTCGGCAGAGAGATCGGGCTTTTCTCCATCCATGTGGCAGTACTGTGTCCTCCTGTGTGCGGCCGTGAGAGTAACGCGCCGTTGCTATAAACATTTACGTAACTAAGTGATGTCACCACGTACGTGAATGTACGCGACTTGAAGCCTTCCGCATGTCTGGAAGACGAGAAACACGTCTCTGCAGAGTGACGGATAACCGTAATCATACTGGTGCCAAGGTCACCGACTATGGATTATTGTAAGAGTGAAAATCAAATGTTCTAAATTATAATAGGCTACATTAAATACCTGAACAAATCGAAGAGCACGTAACGCATGTTTATATATGTAGATGTTTGTTAAGTACGTATGTATGCATGATACGTCAGTTGTGCCACCATCACAGCAGCATTCACAAGTAAATTTAACCAGATTTCTCAGTTTAATAAGAAAGTGTGTGTAATATAGCTGAATGTTATTGTTTTCCAGTAGCAGATTCTTATTCTGTAAGAGAAGTCAGAAATGAATTTTATACTAAAAGTCACATGAAATTTTATCTAGACCGGTGTTAAAATGAAATGCAATGAGATTTGTTTTAGGGATCTGGAAGGTTACTGGTTTGAATCCCATGAACGCCAGGAGTGATTCTACTCCACTGGACCCTTTATCGGCAACTGCTCTGTCCTAGGTGTGATGTTAGACTGTATCCAGCCATGCAAGGAGGTCTTTCAACTTACAGGGAAAACTTGGAGGTTGGTGGCAGGATTGGCACTCCAGCCACTGGGGAAAAAAACCTTCACACTGTTCCACTCCATTTGGACTGGTGTGGTGCTGAGGTGTCACCCGCCACATGGCTGTCGCGGGCTCTGATGCCTGGGTCAGTGTATGCGCCTTAGCTTTCCTCCACCTAAATATGCATGTGTGAAAATCTCATATAATAAATAATACAAGATGGACAAAATAACAGAAACTACACATGAAAAAGTAGTTTAACTTTGAAGTCACTGAATCATAATTACAAATGTAGCCACAAAAGGGAGTCATTTTTGGTCAAATGCCAGTTAGTAGTATGTATAAGCACAGTTCACTCTTTGATATGAGTTTTCAAAGTGACACAAGGCGGCTAACCGATTTTCAAAGAGTCTAAAGGATGTATGTCTGAAACGCAAGTGCAGAACTGAAGTATCAAGAGGAACATTCTCAAAAATAAGTAAATAATATTCATGTACTGCTACATTTCTCAATAATTTTGTATACTCCCTACAAGGCTGAGGGACAAGAATGAGGGACGGCAGATTAATTCCTGGTTCTATAGGAGTGGTTTCTCCATTTTGGTATATTTAAGAAAAGCATTTGCTTAAATTGACATGACTCATATACCAGGACATAAGAGAGTATTTGACATGGAGTGTGGCACAAAGTCTAAGGGTGGGGCAAATGTATTCAGATTAAACAGTGAGGGCTACGTGTGGTCAGTGGTGGCTTAATGGTCAGGGATGTGCACTTGTAATGGTACATTTTGGGGGCCCAATACTGGGCTGCCCCCCCATCGGAAGTATACATACATAATCAGGATGACTAATGAGGACACTGAAATACTAATGAGGTCCTTATATTTCAGTCTTCTGTTTGCAGCTGTTTCTCATCACCTTTCTCCCAGTAACTGCATCATTGGACCTTGGATACAGACCCCATTGGCAGAAGCAGGTTTGGTTCATTGCCTGGTCTATAGTAGCCTCAAATTAATTATGTTCTTCCTTAGGTGGACGTCAGTCAGTCCATGACAGCCACATGGTTGTGGATACTATTTCAGAGGCACCTGGACCTGAACAAAATATGTCCAAATATCCTTTCATTCTCTGAATTTAGTACATTATTTCTTACAAGGTCAGAAGTTCAGTTTATGCTATAAATATGATTAAATGTGATCTTGTTTTTTCCAAAAGCAGTAATGCTGCAGTCAGCTAATGCCATAACTTAAAATATAGTAACACTAAATTGCGTTGCTATCCTGAGCAGAGCTGGTATATAAGCATCTTCTAAGAAATTCTATATCTGTCAGCCTACTTTTCTGTTTTATGTCATTACTGATTTTCTATTATATAATTTCAAAAGCAAAACAAAAGATCATTGCATGCGATATTTGCACTGCATTCCAGCTACATCCAAATCAGTGCAGCAACATTAGCGAGGGAGTAATCTGAAATGCAGTGCATGCGCTGCACTTAACTGCATGTGTAGTAAGACTGATAGTCTGTCAGGAAACTCTGCACTCGGATTTACTGAATGTGGTTCGAGACTGAATTTCCAAAGGAAAAAAAAACCTTCTGACAAGTGAGAGGGATTGCCATGGTGTAGCAGTTTAATCACAGAAAGTATGATAATGTACAGTTCTTTTATCATGATTATTTCTAAATAAAGACTGGTATTCATATAACCTGCAAAAAAAAAGAAAACATACATTTTAACAAATAAAAAGAAACCTTGAAAAACTACATCTTTTGGTCCTTTTATCTAAAGGTGAATGAAGATAAAAGGTTTCTTTGCTATAACTATGTGAGAGTAGTTTCTGTTCAGCTTTCTTCAGTCTCCCAGCTGCCAGTGTCCCAGCTGCAGCAGCAATGACACTTTACAAAGCAGCTTCATCTCTCATCTTCTTTTCCACTCTAAAGGGAAAATCTACGTAACGTCAGGCATCAGCCTGAGCCCCTAGTTCCGCAGGCAGACATAATCACATATTACTGAAACATATTACATCAATGGCTAAAAGCAACTCATTCGCACATGTGAAATCATCTTCTTACACTGTTTTGGTGGAATACTATACTTTCACATATTTAATAAACATCTTAACTAACCTTGTTTTGGAAATAGTTTTCTAAAAGAATAAAATAGTTCAGACATAAGCAATGCAGCCACCTCTAATCGAGCACTGACTTCGATCAGAAGGCATAACATCAGAAAGAGAAGCAAAAGAATAGTCTAATGTTAATATATTTTATATGTTACTAAAGCAAAGGAAAAACTGTACCAGTCTGGGAGGTTTCAGAACCTCAGCAATACATTGCAGAGCAACAGTTGTAACATAACTTAACAATCTCCCTAGTCAGATTCATTAACACAAATCTGTTCTAATCCAAACAAAGAAATTTAAATTTTAATAAAACTTAATTTGCTGCTTATTATGTGCTGAGAAGGACTTTTATGACAGAATTTTAAAGCATTTAATATTTATTTATTAGTATTACAATGTTTACAGATTCTGCGATGGGCTGGCCCCCCGTCCAGGGTTGTTCCCTGCCTCGTGCCCATTGCTTCCGGGTAGGCTCTGGGCCCCCCGCGACCCAGTAGGATAAAGCGGGTATAGAAAATGGATGGATGGATGGATGTTTACAGATTAACACTGGCTTTTAAAAAATCTTTGATAAATTGTCACTGTTTGTGTCGTTACATTTTCTACAAGCTGGGTTACAGCACTGTTAAACTAATCTGATTCGTGCCTCATAATTATGGCTGACGACTGACAGCACTTCATTGCAAGATTCATATTCATAATTATGGCTGACGACTGACAGCACTTCATTGCAAGATTCATTTTCTTCAGAATGTGCCTGTTTCATATTAAATTGCTGAAAGTGATTGTGACGTTTGAGGATCTGACCTTTGCGGCAATTGATCAATCAGTATGAACATAGTGTTCCACAGTGTATTGACATACTCTGCTAACAGTATCAAAAACCTTTGTAGCTTCAGAAAGCTTTTAACCTCTCATTAAATGTTTTGTACAAAAGGATTTCTCCCTCTTTCACACACACTTTTCTCAAACACCTCAAGACCACTCTATAAATTGCAGGAGGGAACTGAGGTTGAACATTCTAGTAGGAAAGCTTAGTTCACTGCGTTAATCATAAAAAATGAGCTCAAGGTCCTCTCTAGAACAACGAATTATTCTTATCACTCACAAACAGCCCTGAGAAAGTTTCAGATACTGAAAAACAAAGACAGAATCTGGAATTGTCAGCCTAAAATGTTTAGTTCAAAAGGGGTAAGACTTGATATTTCTATATTTCCACTGAAACAAATCCAGTCTGAGGTCAACACTAATCCAAGTATACATTTTTTGCAGAAAGCTTTCCTGGGATGTTAAATCTCAAAATCCACACAGAATAGGGCTTTAATTTGATCATTTTGCGATAGTCAGTACAACTCACATTTCAGCGAAAGACTGCAGAAAAGCTTCTTCTATCTCTTCACGAGTATTTTGTGTTGGAGATCTTTTTCCACAGCAGAGTTTTCAGGTTGTTGAGGACCAAAGAGTGGTGGACCTCCATCTGGCTGGCCAGGCCGCTAAGAGTCATGCAGGTGTGGAGCTGCTTCTCAAGGTCCAGCCGTAGGTCAAACGGAGCACCGAACAGCAGGTAGTCCTGAAGCAGCCTGCACACCTTCGCCAGGTTGGGCTGCACCACTTCTGTGTTGCATTGCCTGATGAGTTTGTCGCAAGTGGCCGTGCAGTCCTTCCCGTAGGTGCAGTCGGCATTTTTCTCACACCGGCGTCCCTTCAGAAACCGGCGCACTACCATCTCTGACACAACACTGTGAAGGTCTGCCATTCTGCAGTCGTACTTTTTGTTGTAGCCGATGTGGTGTGGGCTGGCATCGCACATAAAGAAACTGCCGTAAGAGCCATGGAAGACCTCCTCCACGAACTCCAACAGGCCAATGGTAATACGAGCTCGGCGAGGCCAGGCAGGGGCCAGCCACTGGTTCATATTGACACTAAGAGCCATGGGGACCAGCGACTGTAAGTAGTGTGGGACAATTAGCCTGTAGAGAGAACTGTGGTCCACACGCTCCGTCACATACAGGTCTCCGCAGAAACCAAGCAGTTTCGGAGCGTGTTCCTTCTCGTGCAATGCCATCATCAAGAGGAATTCATTAACCTGCAGGAGGGCCCAGATAGACTTGGCTTCAGCCAACGACACTTTGCCATCCTGGTTGACGTCTGCCAACGTAATGATGTATCCCACGAGGCTGCCCAGGGGGGTCTGTTCGCCCAGATTTGACTACGCAGGGGAGAAGACCATATAAAACAACTATTTCTACTACATACATGATAATTATTACGTTTAAAATACACCTGACACAAATCCTATCTGAGTAAAGGAAGTGATTTTATGTCAGCCTCTGATAACTCATTTTGTGTTTGACTTTGGTATTCCATACTCAGTTTCTGACTGGAGACAAAATACACAATGACAGATAAAGTACTGATCTTCTTATCTGTTGGTAATATTGTCTTTTTTCCATTCATTACTTTATATTCTGCAGATACTTTAAAGATAACATAATTAGTTCAATTAAAACATTATATACTTAAGAATCCCAACCTTGAGAAAATTATGAATCATTTCCCGGAACTCATCCATGGAGGTGCCTCGAGTCGGCCGATCAAAACGCATCACCTCCCGTCGAAGCTCCGTGTCCGGACTTCCATCAACTCGCAGTGCCTCTTCCACGCCACACTTGATGATCACAGACCTTTCATTCCAGACGCCACTGTATACCTGTCAGTGAAAAGGTTAAGCTTAATTTAATGACCGGGGGCCTGTACTACGAAGCCGGGTTACTGCGTTATTGCGGTAACTTGTCAGATTTCAGGTAGTCTGGGCAAAATGTAAGTGAACGAATATGAAGTCCATTTAAACTGCGGTACCTTAAATCCGACAAGTTACCCTGATAAGCCAGTGACCCCGCTTCGTGGTCCAGGCCACGGGACTGTCTGGCTCCATGATCCAAGGGGTGTCGCTAATGCGTTTAGATTTAGGCTGTAGAGTGCTGTTAGTACCTGGTGGGAGGGTGAGGAGGACAGGCAGTGCTGCAGGACCAGCGTGTCGTCCTCACATTGGGCTTTGCAGGAGGAGCCAGAGATGATGCCTCTTCTGTAATGATCACACTAGGAAGGGGGGGGCATACGGGAGATGCACGGGGGGGGAAAGAGCTCCAGAGAAAACCTGACAGACCTTCTGTGCTCAAGGAGCAGCTAAAATCTAAAATGAAATGATGGATTAGCGCCATCCCTTGAAGTCTACATCATTTTTAGGATTAGCAGGTCACCTGGTGGGAGCTACATACCCCAGGCCATTCATATTTACCCCCCCCCACCACTCAATTCATTTTCTGGGGATTTTACCAAGAAAAGGATGTAGGCTTGTTCATGGTGATCTCTGCATTGTGTTTCATAGTTACCGTGGTGAGTGCTTTTTATTAAACATTTTCATATTGCCAGCAAGATAATCTTTACTGAAAATATGTTACAGAGGGGCTTGGACGAAATGTTTCAAAGCCCTGTTACATCAGCTTCTACACTGCAGGGAAGACGAGCAGTGCCGTGTTCTTTCTCCTGAACTGAGATTACGATAACCTCTGCCTTGCTTACAGTCTGTCACGAGAAGCCATGCAGCACTGACGTTAAACCTCGACCACGCTACTGCCACTGCAGTCACGCCTATGGCTAATTACACCCTGATACTCTAGTGGCTAATGAAATCTAACCAGACCTCAGAAAGCTAAATCCAACCACCGATCCATCCATCTTCCATAACGACGTATCCAGTTGAGGGCTGTGGTTATAACCTGTAGTCTATTCCTGGAAGCCCTGGGCACGTGGTAGCAGCCGTCGTCATTGGATGCCAGTCCATCACAATCTACACTGATTCACCTAATACACGTCTTTGGAATTCGGGAAGAGACCAGAGTATTGAGGGGACACAGGTCTATAAAGGAGGAACTCTATACACCCAACTGAGGTAGAAATCAAAACCACACTATAGGACTCTACACCTAGAATCATGAAAATCCATCTTCTAACTGGTAACCGTGGGGAAAATCTAAAAGTTAATTTGTAAATTATTTTTTTAATGATTTTAAAAATGTTTATATCACATTTAATTAATATCTCTTAAATTTCAAAAAGCAGCTAACGACTGAAAAATGCATTAATGTATTGCCAACACAAACCACAACAGCAACAATTCCCAGTTACTTCATGACTGTTTTTGCAAAATAAAAGGGCCACTACTCTGGTCTGAAATTATACATGCAAGTATTTGAAAAATCATTTAATATTGGACTAAATTAAATACATAAATTAAAAATAGTTTGCATATGATATGTGAGGCAGGTCAAGTGCCTGATTAAAGCAACATAATAAAAGGGATGTAAATTGTTCTTTGGTTCCACAGCAATCAGTGTGACTCCTGATGTGGCTCTATTGAGGCTCGGCCGACAGGCAAGAGGCTGCTGGCTTGGATTTCCTATCTAACTGGGGGTGTACAACCTTCCACATGAACAACAGTGGACTATACGTGGAGATGTGAGGTCTGAGTGGCACAGACGCATGAAGGGTCACCTAAATGAACAACTCGCATCCAGAACAGATGTCACATGCTGTCAGCGTTGGCCGGGCACTGACAGAGGTTTAGGCCCCCCATGGACGTGTACGGCGCCACATGGCTGTGATGGCGGAGAGACTGTTGCCATTTGGGAAAAACAGATTTTCCTTTTTGGTTTTTTTTTGGGGGGGGGGGGGGTGCACAAACAAAGACCTGTTTCTGTGTCAGTGGAGTTAGAAGTAGCTCTGATTATACTCAGGTTTTAAAGATTAAGGATATACTTATTATCTTGGCCTAATTCTAACTATTAGCCACTGAAGTGGTCCAGCGTACATCCTTAAGGTTGTTTTTTTTAAACTATCACTTAACAGGTTTATGCCAGGAGGACGGAGGACCCAGTCTCCTAGGAGACGCCTCTCCTCACTGCCTCACGTGTCACTCTTAACGTCTTTCCCATGGATTTATTCACCTGTTAAATTGCGATAATCAAGTCTACATAATTAAGTCCGGGAGCTGCTTCCTGAACACTGTAAGCCAAAGCTAATTCACAAGACCACCAAGACAGGCACACTTGCACATGGGGGGTTAAGCAGATGGTCACCTACATATCAGAGTTTAAATGAAGCTTCAAAATAAATTCCAAATGGCAGCACAGGAATAAACGGATTATTACAAGGCCAAACGATACGATCATGGAGAGTCATTATTATATATTACAGGAAGCTACTCTCCTCCAGTTGTACATAACAGCCTATGAATTTTACGGCATGTACTCACCATTGCTAATGGCCTTATTGCTAAAATAAGATCTTATTTCACTTTCCTGCACGGCCACATATTGCTAATCTCAAAAGTTACTCGACATAACTCATCGAAGAATCAGTCCTTTAAAATACTAACACTACAAACAAGCAGTTTCTCAGCAGTGAGTCTGAGTCTGTACCATAATTAATACTTACGATGACCATGTGGCAGACGTGTCCTCGGCAGAGCTCAGAGTACGAGGAATAGTGCATGTAGACGGCCCAGCTGCCCACCAGGACACCAAGCCAAGCCAGGAACAGGTACTTGACCTTTATGGCAGGAAGTCGACTCTACAGGGGAGAGGTGTGTAGAAAGAGTTTGATGTCTGAGCTTGGCTGAAAAAAGAGCAGGACCACTGGTGTTCATGACCTTAGAAAAGGATTTTGCCTAGAGTTTTATTTATCTCTCGATTTTACTGCCAGTGATGACTCTGGCAAACCACCTTATTGACTCAGTTTTCATTGACCTTATTTCAAGTTTAATTATTTGACCACAGGGGTCGCACTGCTGTATCCTGGGTACTGTTACACAAACCCTGCCTCAGGTCAATAAAACAAACAGTCTTCTTGATACAAGCAATTTATTCCCTTGCACATCACAATAACCTCGTGAAGGACAGCCTCAGGCTGTGTGTAAGATTCTGAACTACATATAATAATTATTATTTTGGCAGATAAATTTATAACAAAAAAATACGTAACTCTTCAACAAGCTGAGGCACTGTGACAGGCTACTAGAAGCCTGTATCAATGCTATCAAGAACACTAGAGTTCCATCCATCTATCAATCCAACCATTTTTTATAGCCGATACAAATACAAAACAGTCTCTGAACCATGAGGAAACAACTGCATTTTCAGTTTAGCTTATTAAATTATAGCTAAAATAGATGCAGGCGTTCCAAGGCACAGAACCTTACTAATTAGGTTGATGAAGGATAATAATATTCTGAACTTGTTTTTCATATATTGTACATTTCAAATGCATTTCTAACACATTAAATGTACACTCCTGTAATGTACTGCTTGCTAACAGAAAAGCCTTGCACTGCTGTTAATTGTGAGCTATATAGATAATACTTCTAAGATGTGCTTTTACATTTCTCTTCAGCTTCAGTAAATATTTTCACTCACAGCATATGGCATGGAAAATCTCACAGTTAGTAAGCAGGGAAAATTAACTGCGTAGAACAATTGATTTTGTTGCCAGTGTAGATTAGAAAAAAAAAAGATTTCAGATCTATTAGGAAACTTGAGTGTTCAAATTATGCTCACATTCAGCCAAGTCCTTTCACACTTCACTTAACATAGTGTCCAGCCAGACCGCCAGGCGTCCGTTACAAGAGCAATGCAACTTTTCTCACTGTCAACCAATGACTGGCAGATGCACAGAGCCAGACTGGACGCCGCAAACGTCCCCCAGCTCTGAGATGCACTGAGCCGGACTGGACGCCGCAAACGTCCCCCAGCTCTG
>JABFEB020000040.1:18725250-18737830 GCA_019775895.2 Stomatorhinus ivindoensis
GCCGGCCCGTTCTGCACCTGAGCGCCTGCGTGGGCCGGTGTGGCAGCAAGATGGCCGCCGGCCCGTTCTGCACCTGAGCGCCTGCGTGGGCCTGTGTGGCAGCAAGATGGCCGCCGGCCCGTTCTGCATCTGAGCGCCTGCGTGGGCCGGTGTGGCAGCAAGATGGCCGCCGGCCCGTTCTGCATCTGAGCGCCTGCGTGGGGCTGTGTGGCAGCAAGATGGCCGCCGGCCCGTTCTGCATCTGAGCGCCTGCGTCGGGCCTGTGTGGGAGCGCGATGGCCGCCGGCCCGTTCTGACAGCACACTGATGGCTGTGGATGAGGATCATTGAGATTTTTCCTGGCAGTCCCTCCAAAAAGCATGGGAAGATCATCAGGAAACCACTCTATCCCATCCTTGTGCAAAAATCTAAAATCAGTATATACAGTATATGTACAAATTTGCCTTTAATTATCATAGTGATTCCATAATAAAATTAATATACGGTATTAAGAATAGTGACAATTGGGTATGTTTTATGCCAAATTGTTTTTTAAATTTTGTTGATGTTAGACTGGAAAGATCAGACCAGGTGGCTTACAGAGATTTCTTGTCATATTTTTCTGGGCACATGCTTCCTGTCTTCAGCTCGGTGCTGATAGATGAAGGGTGTTTTTTTTTATAAGTATCTCATAAACTTATGTGTCTGGGATCAGTAAGGGGCCATGGACGTTCTTATCCAAACACACCTACAGTGCCGACGTTATTTATGGCTGACACATGATGTCTGGGAAGGGATGTTTTTAGGGTGCCTCACATGATCTGAAGCTTATCCAGGGCAGGACAGTGATGTGTCTAAGGGCTTCTCCAGAGAATACGTCAGTTCTTCACAGGGATGGGTAATTCAGAGACACCAATTCACCTAAACCGCATGTCTGTGCACTGTAAGAGGAAATCAAAATACCCAGCAGAATCGAACCCGCAGCCCGGGAGGCCTGATCTCACTTAGCGGGCGACTCATCCGCTTAACATTTGGTTGCCTGTATCTGTTTCATCGAAGCTTACTTGTATGTGCTGCAGAGTCTCTGTCCTTGGCAGTGGGTGATGTAAGGCTTGTGAATGGGCTGTACAAAGGACTCTGTGTGGAGGAGCACGGGGACCCGATTCGGGGAGCCTCTGCCGCAAGCTCTCCGGCTGGGGGGGGGGGGGGGAACCCAAAAGAACAAAATTTAACAGCAGAATCAGACACTTGTAATGACTTCCAACTAATGTCATCGGCTACACTGGCGCAGGGAAATGTCACATTTCAGTACCACTGCTAGCATGCACATCTTCGGGTTTTCAATTCCTGAATCATCTGAATACCGGGAACGACTTGATTGTATGGAAACTGCTAATATCAAAAGCTCCTTTTGCATAAGAATATGCCCATGCATCTCTGAGCACTGTGTCTAGGTGATTTATTTACTGAACCTTTTCACCAGAGACCTCTCTCTTAGCTTTCATGTTATTCAGCTAACTTGGTTCATATGCATTTATGCAAAAGCATGAAATCACTGTGGTTTTCAGGAAAATTGGAATAAGGTTAAATAAGGTGAACCATTTTAAAGGAGTTAGAATTAGAGTGACAGGAGCCATCCTGACCCCTCAACAGCCGTGTTACCCTGCATGCGTGTGCCGTGGCTGTGCGGGTCATTGCAAACACATTGCCCAGTGAGACCTTCCCCGATATGTGGTCCTGTACTGAAAAGTCAGGAGGCCCAGAGAATGGACTCCAGATGAGGACCTCAAGGTCTTTAGGTTTCCCGCAGTGTTACAGGCCTTTCGTTACATCCTTCGTTACATACAGCTCTGTGGCTTCAGCAGGCTTAAGGGCTGGAGTAAGGGGGACGTTAGGCTTGCAAAGTGACCTCTTTCCCATAACTGTACCCCCAGAGCTTTGATCAAAAGCTTAACGCCAAGCACATTGCTTTCAGGGTTAAAAGAACTTACAGAAGACCTTTCATAGGTTCTTACAAACCAAATTAAGATCAGTAGGGTGATTTGGCAAGAAGTGTTCATATCCATACTTTTAGAGCAAAGACCTGGAGCATTGTAAGAGAGAATCATGAGCTGTTACCCTGGTTGACTATGGTGGTGCAGGGTAAATGCATGGAGAATGAGCAGGGAAGACAGGATGAGGCATGCCAGATACATTGCAACCCGTCTTTCAGTCTTGTCTTCGCAATATCCCTCGTTGGCGTATCACCGGGAACAACGGAGCTAAGAAGCGACCAGTCTCTCGGGGTGTTTGATCAGCCTGGCAAAGGGCTCCAGCTCCCTGCAACGGCCAAAGAGAAAACGGGAGTTGGTGACCATCAAAGATATTCCAGGTGCTCAGGGAACCTGAATATTGTGCATCTGTTATGTTCCGTCACACATTAAAACAAATCTAGTAGCTTCCTTATCAGTCAGCCTTTCAAAACAGTGAAACTCATACTTGCAATTACAGGGAAATATTTTTTTAAAATAATAATAATAAAGTACCTTTCAAGCTCTCACCTAAACCAACAACTATTTTGTAGATACAGTAGCCTCACACACAGTTAATAAATCTTGACTGCAAAATGTAATTAAATTTATGGCATGAATAAGGGCGCGTGGTTTAAGGCCTTTCACTTCACTTCACCCTGTTTACACACTAATCTCTTTTGAAGCCTTAGCAAAATCAAACCTGTCTGTACCTATGCTGCAGAGTATTTTGGAAACTCTAATTTCATAATATTAACAGAGGGGCATGACAATCCTTCCTAGGACCACTGTCCAGCACATGCGCCAGGGAGCTACCAGTTCTCCTCTGACTACTCTGGTTAGATGTGCAGCAGATTTAAATCACTGGTCAAATTTAATTTCATTTTGGTGACAATGGAATTCTGCAGCTGTGATGGCAGCCTAGTCACAGACCAGTGTTTCTGTGCGAAAGCTCAAACTGGCACCAACAGAAATAAAACGGGTGGATAGTATAAGGGGCAACAGTCTGTTTGTGCCGTTTCCTTTATTTGCAGTCCTTTAAATACACGCCACCACTGTAACCCTGAGGATACAACCACTGAAATCGGCCCACACCATTGAAAGTCTGCCACCAGTAGTACTTAACATTAATAAATAAATTAATAAGCTAAATTGGTTAGATGACTCCTACCCGTCCTGTCATTATTGAAAAGACATGCCTTTCACATGAGAAAGTACTTTTTCTTTTGCATGATAGAGATAGTAAGTCATTTTGTTCTGTGCCAGGCGATGGTATGGATGATGGTCTCTCGGCATTAATCATAAAAAGGTTACTCCAAGAGATACCTCTGCAATCACCAATTCACACTAAAACAAAACCTTTAATTTATACCTGTTTTTCTTAATCTAATGATCAAAGACAATAGAGCTTCTAAAAACAAGTAATTGCTAGTACCCAAATGTCACCAATGGCCCTTAAATGTTACAGATGGCTAGCAGCTGTGTGATTTTACCATTTCAGTGAACAGGTCATAAATACTATGCGAGCAAGCTTACTTGTTCACACCACTGGATGGCGGTAGAGAAAGAAAATAACCCAGATACAACGAGGCACTTGCATGATGTCAGAGACACTTTTGCTTGCTACATTACCACATGATTAAAAAGCACAAATGTCTGACATTTCCCTGTGACGCTCAGTCAGGTACACATATGGGCTTCTAAGGTCACAAACATTTTGAGCATCACCAAAGCTCATCAACACAGCATCTGGCCTGTTTCTAAACAGCTGAATGAGAAGAGCAGTACTGGCAGACAGATAGCACGTTTTTTTCTTCTTAATTAACGCTTGGCTCTTTGCTGGTGGGATGAGCAGCCTGCTCTGTATTTACTGAGAAATTTCCTCTGCCAGGCTCGGGTCTTGGCTGTTTCTGAGTCTGAGCAAGTTAACGTGGCACAGAAGAGCTCCCACCCATCATGAAATACATCATGAATATACATTACTGTACCGCACTCTGCCCATCCACTAAAACACCAAATATATAAACCACAAAATGAAACCAGAGAACAATAAACACATTAATCAAAGAAAGGCACAGGCTGGTAGATACAAATCATCCTTACTACATGCTTACTACATCCTTACTACAGCTGATCACCTCTTTGTCTCCCTTATTAGTTAAGAATCTGATCTGTTATGTAAGAAGTACTACTGCCAAAATTATTAATATTTCTCTAAGCTAAAATGGTATTTATAATTCATAAACAACTTTGTTCAACATTACAATGTTACAGCATTAGATAAGAAATACAGGGAGAGGCGTCCAGGGACAGTGTAATATGTAGAATCTCAAAGGGTTTGTTTCTGAACTGCTGAGGCTGGCTGGAGCACATGCTGTACTGCAGCGCGCAACAGACTGAAGACGGCTTCTACTCCGCCCGGGCCACGATCCCAGCCCGGATCCCAAGCGAAAAAAACCCTGAGCCCCCTCACACTGCACACATTCAGGGGGTGCTGTCTGCATTTCACACTGGGAATTTTAAACTGCAATCTTGCAAACATTCCAAACACAGTCATCTATCTATTTATAAAAACAACCGTTCCGTAGAAAAACTGATTCACATACAGAAACAGCACTAATTTTCATAGGCAAATCCAAACATTTAATTTAAAAATGTGTTCAGTATCTGCTAAACTGTGAATAAGCTGTGGACAGGACATAAAATATGCTTTAGTAAACAACAAATTTCATTATTAACTATTATTCACTATTAACTAAGTACACCATGTCAGGTATACTTGCCTTTACTTACATAACCTCCTCGCTAGTTGTAGTTCATGGGAGGTACTTCACCATGCAGTATTGATGTCTGACCCCTGAACACTCATTATGAAGCCAAGGGATGTATTGCTGGCTAAACAAAGGCGACGCCACCATTTTTAATGTTTGCCACTAACTGCCAGTATCTGCCAAGGATTATACACACTACAAATGATACTTAATTTCATTTGAATAAGCCAGGCACATTAAGAATTCAAAAGACCAATGATTAAAAAAATTAATCGGGGGGGAAATTCAGGGTTTTCGATGGAAAGAAGAGCAAAAATCTGAGAGATGTATAGTCTTATATTCATTAGAGGGACAGAAAGCAAATTTTATTGTGTATTTTTATAATAACGTGTGAATGATGGGTTGTTCTCTGAACCTCGGCAGACAAAAACGTTGACTTTCATTTGACAGGAAAGGTTCTTTTTTTCTTGGGTTCAAAGCAGAATAAGAAAAAAACTAATTAGCCAAAAGTTTTGTAAAGGCATATACTTCCTGGCGCGATCATTCTTTAAGAGACAATGGCCGCCGTAGCAGAGGTGGCTGCAGACCAGTCCGCTATGGACACTTTTCAGAATCCCTCACTGAGAAAAGGGCCGAGGGGGGGCTGAGGTCATAACCCTCTTGGTGGGGTTACCGCTTCAGTCAATCATACCTCTTCAAGCAGAGAATCGCTACTTACTCAGGCCCGGAATGGAATGAGGAAATCGGATTGCTAAGATAAGAGGAATTTAACAAAAGCGGGGGGAAACGCTACGACGGCCGATCAACGGATAAAGAAATACAACATCAGATGCATTATTTTCCAAAAGGGAAAAAAAATAATTATATATATATATATATGTGTGTGTGTATATGTATATATCGTTTACTTATGAATCGTACAGCACTGCATATCTGTTGACCAACAGAGAGCGCCAGTTCACAATAAATAGGTAAACCGCAAAACGGCCGCTAAATATGCATTCTTACCTTACTAAGCACATCAACAAAGGAAAGGATGGAACTAAAGACCATAGTCTTGTTATTTGAACAAAACACTCTTTTCCACGGCATTTCTCGTCATGTATAGAAAAAAATACACATTCATATCTACATACATTCAAATAAGTAATTTCCAGTTTAAAAAAAAATAATAATAATGACCGCATGCTTAGTCTTCCATGGAGTGCTATAAAGATACTATAATAGCATCAAATTACCTGTTTTGTAGCGCAACTTTATTCTCCGCGACTTCTTTGTAAATGAATGTTGTAGCAGATTCTGTGATATGAACTATCGCATCCCTTTTAGCAAAGTTAACAGTTTCCAAAAGCAAGTCCCAAACACAGATATCGTATCTGTATATCTGTGCAGAACGGAATGCTTATAAACCAAATGATCAAGCAAGCGTGGTATTCTCAAATATTTCTGAATTTCTGTCTTGCATGAAGCACAAGTGACTTCAGAAGTGAAGTTGGGAAGATGCAGGATCGCTGTCTTTCGGGTTTAACAGAAATGATCAGAGTACGCAGGGGCACCCTAGCTTGCCTCAGTTCGAGCAGCCCCGTGACCACGGCTGCAGGTTGGGGAAACACCCATTGTGACGCAATAAATCTGGGATTCCGTCTTCTAATTCTAGGATGTTTGTACACCGTAAACTTTTCCGAGTACCAGGTTTGACAATCTCGGTGCATTTATTCCAAGCTTTACAAATTTTAAAAGAGAGGAAGAGTTTAAATTGGAACGGCAAACTACAAACAGCAACAAATAATATTTAGTCCATGTTGTAAATATGCAGCCGTGCCTTTTACTCGCCTCATCATTTCCGAGAGCCTCTGATTCGTTCACTCGCCATCGCCTCCTGTGTTTCCCTAAATCAAAGATTATAGGCGATCCGTTAGAAGTTCACCCTCCCTGCAAGACCCGGCTAAGAGAAAGTGTCACTTTTATGGGAGTGATTAATGCAGTTGGTCATTTATAACTAGTTCTTCGTTTACTTTATGTGCAAGGTGGATGTTCTAAAATACTGCAGATGAAAGCACTGATCATTGTAATCATACTGCAGAATATACCGTATATCACTTTAAAAGAAGGTTTGAAACATTTAAGTGTTATATGTCTCTTCTTTTCTCCTCTTTGGCCACAGGAAATATACATTGGCTCAACGGAACTGAATCTAAATAAGTTGCTAACTTATTTGGATAGCGGAAGGAATATTATATTATCTGCCATCTTCAGTGCTATTAACGGGCACCGAAAACACTAAATAAAATTAAGTGAACAGAGGGATGGACTTCTCTCTTCATTATCCTAAAGAGAATACCTGCCTGTTAGAGTTCCATTTAACTTTTTAACTTCTGATTGTTTTACGCCTTAATATGTTTAATAACACAGACCAGCAGTTACATTTCAACGGAAACGGCACATAATGCTCACAACCATTTAAAGTAAAGGGTGTGTCGATCTATGAGGGCGTTTTCAAAGGATGTTTGTATTTCTGTATTTAGATCAAAAGATGCGCGACGGCACATCACTGCAATGCAAAATGCGAATGAATAGCTGATGAATGCTATTTATTTCAAGAATTTAGAAGTCGAATGACGATACTGTAAATGATAATAAAATGATCAAATACAATATGATCTTAGCATTATACCTTCTCGTTACCTGTATAAATAGATCTTTGTAAGGAAAATGTGCTTACCCGAGTCTGCGGTTCGGTACGATGCTTTCTGAGTATTTGAACAGCTGTGACGTAGACGCCAAGTCCAACCACTTGTCAAGACGTTTAGCTGAGGCGTCCATACTTTCAATTCCTTTTAATTCATTCCAGTGTTTCATTAGGATATAAGCCATGGTTAGTTTCTTGGCGCTCCTTCTCAAGCGACTGGAGAGAAATGAAATGCCTCTGCACGTTTTGGAATTGCTATTTATGCTAGCCTTCCTGTGGAAGTCAGGAATTAGGGGGACAGTCCCAAACCGGAATTCCCGTGTATGCTTCGAACTGATAAACTATTTTGGAGAAAAAAGAGTCCATCCTGTTGAAATTGCTTAATGAATCACATTTTCACTAGATAGACGGACTAGGTCCGAAAGCTTTTAGAAACCTCTGCAATATAACCCTCAAAATGCCCTTAAGCATTTTGTGTTATTAACAAGTTTCATTCGCTAATGCTGTCCTGCAGATATTAGAGTTTTGTGTTCTATAGGCTATTTTAAAGTAACATATGTCACATATGTTGGAGGAAGCAAACATCTCTTGAATCCCAACTTACCATTCTAAATACATTGGTCCTTGAACATTATATAGAGGAAATATATATATATATATATATATATATAACTAAACACACACACACACACACACATAACTTCAGAGTTTAAATGTGTACACTTACAAATATGCTACATTAAAATTCAAATCATTTTGTCAGTAGCTATTTTTAATCAGTTTTAATCAGTGCTCAAAATTTAACTGTCAAGAAGGAATTTTTAAAATGAATTAATTCAAACAAATTCAAGTTGAGATGGTTTTAATAAATAGAAATATGTAACAGAAAAAGTCAAATATAACAGGAACTAATTTGAAAAGTAAACTTAAAAATGATCTTAGTCAATGTATATAATCATAAATATAAACAAAATCATTGGTTTAGTTAAGGCAAATCTTTGGACTATGTGTTGTATACAGCCTGTCTCACAAATGATGGCAAAGAAGCAACAATAACTATGGTCCCTTCGCTTTGTTTTTAACAACGATAACAAAAAGACAAATTAGGGACCATAATCTTGCTGAAACTGAAGAACAAATCCAGTGTTTAGCACCAACTCATCAGAGAGCTTGCAGTGCCGTTTTGGTTCACTGAATCAGCTTCACTAATTTTTCTTTTTCTTTACTTGAAATCAAAGCTGGACAAATCCAGTTTAATTTAGAACTTAATTTTGCAGGATGGCCCAAAAACGGCGACACGGCATTTCCTCTCGGAGAGGAAGCAGGAGGCGGCTGGTGGATGGAGATTCTGAAGACTGGTTTCTCAGAACAATAAAGATCTCAGTGGCACAGGAAAGGGACCTGCGTCAAAGGAGCCCGCCAGAGGCAGAGGGCAGCACCGCTGACCTCACACAGGCATGATTACATTTTTATTTCATGGATCATTGTATCCACGGCAACGGCTCGCACCTCAATACACGGTAAGAAATGAAGTGAAGGGTGTAGCCATTGTGGGTGTGCGGAAGGGGCGTTGCCGGGATATCAACGCATTTAACATTCCAACAAGGTGGGCTACCGGAAAACTTCATAGTTAATGGAAAGCTGTCTGTGTTGGTTTTCATTACATTAGTCCAACTGGTAATTAGCCTCATGTCCATACATCCATCGCCCTATCTTCCAACTTCTTACCCTAGTCAGGATCGTGGGGTGGTCTGGAGCAGACAGCACAGGGCCCAGGGCAGCGCACACCCTGCATGGGATGTCAGTCTGTGATACTGACCTCCATGAAATACTGAAGTGAAGCTGTTAGGAACAGAGGTTTCATGTGAATTTAGTACATGCGATGCCCTCAACGTGCGTATTTATCAGCATAGAGTCCATTCAACTCAATTCCTTAGTGAATCCACACTCATAGGTACCATTCAGGATGCACAAAGAGCCAAGCAAAGCTATTTCATTTACTAAATAATTATAAAATATCGTATTTGGTGTGCTACTTGGTTTGATTGAAGGTGCCCTCAGAGCTAAAACTTGTGTACACATTGGTCACTCTGGACTTAATGTGTGACTCTGGGTTTAAGGGCTGTGAAGAGGAAACGCTCAGTAAATATGTTTGTCATTTGGGAACCACAGTTGGAGCATTTCTGTGGTTATTTTGGGGGCATTTTCTTGCCACATAACACCATGTGTTTTACTTTACAATTTATATGTACTCAGTTAAATTCTATAAAGATCTGCAGAATGGTAAAATTCTACAAGTATTATATAAAATAATGTTTGTGAAAAATTATGAAAGATTTGAAAGTGAAGGGTGGATGTTTATGGCTGTGATTATAGCACTGATAATGCATTAAGCTCCCAAATGTGAAGCTGTGAAATTGTAGAAACTCAGTGAACATGTTTGCATTCACAGCTCTGTATGGAGTGTGGAAATATCATCTCCACAATGTCAAAATAACATGTTTTTTATCATTTAAGAAAAACTTTATTAAATCTAATAAAAACCTAATCCACACACACACACATTATATATGTACTGCAGCCCATATCCATTCTAAAACAAATGGACCCCATTGTCCCTGTCAGCTTGCATAGAACACATGCGTCTAAGTGTATCCCACAATGCCACAAATGCCATAACATTTTTAGGGCAGTGGTCTTGAGGTGTATACATTTATGGGGGCTTTTAATAATTTAACTTTTCATATTAACTTTAAGTCTCCCCCGCAGCACCTCTTTCATACTATATTGGCACATGTGGTCCAGATGTCATGAATATTTTATATGATGCAATAACTCAGCTTTTCAACACACATGTGGTCATGCTAAGCTGCTTCATATCGGGAAGGTGTCTTAAACCTATAAGGGTATTTAATGGAGACACATCATTTCCTGTAATAGTTGGTATTATGTTGTATGTGTATGGTTCTAGTTACCGCCTTGTGACAGGTGTGAAACGTAGGAGATGGGCATATCGGTCTGTCAGCTCTCGTCAGCATTACAGCAAAACATCTTCACAGATGATGACAAAAACACAACAGATAATAAACTCATCTCATCAAGTCATAAACCTGCAAAAGAGCTTTAGTTCATTTTCTGCTTTCACAAAATAACGTCCAAAACGGTCTCACAAAAAGTAGATCTGCAAAGGGAGACGGCATCTGTTGAATGGCTTACCTTCATGTCTACTAGTGGCTACAAGGTGACAGTGAGAGTTTAGCGTGGCTCTCCCGCTATTGACTTTGTGTTGTGTTTGGGTGTCGAGACAGCCTTTAAAATTGTCACAGGTGCTGGTACTAGGGTTCAAAAGTGTCCTTCTTGGCAGCCTGAAGTGATTTCCAGAAAAACAATTAAGTGCTAAAAGAAACACCATACTTCATAAACCCAGTTTGGGTAGTGTTGGGGAGTGTCAGGGAGGGCGACGGTAGCTGGTTGAGAGATGGTTTAGTGCAGGCAAATTGACCTACTGCTGTCCCAACATGAGTCATCAAAGTGATTGTATAAGTGTGCATGATCTGCACAAATTTATGTATTTTCTTTTGGAAGATATATGGAAACAATAAGAAACCCATCTAGAAAATATTAATTCATTTAGCTCACAGGTTCCCTTGGGTCATTACTAGGGTTTAGCATTTAAAAAATCTGCTGGCTGAGTGTTAAATATTTCTCTGGGAAATTTTAAATGAAGGCTTGACAGACTGGTAAACCAGTCTATCAATAAACTAATTCAGATTAATTCAGTGAGTCAGTTCTATAGGCTGAAATACTATGCATGAGAGATACATCAGCATCTCTGCAACTATCATTTTCAAATGATCACTTTCTGTTCATTACGGCATTAAGATTTACCAACAGGTAGACCCTTGTGCAAATTATTTTAAACAAGTTGGCACACAGATGTACATGCAGTGGCCTTGGACTTGCTGGTTTGTACAGCTAACAGAACAGAGAGCATCCTGAGTGGATGTTCCAAGAAGGCACTGTGCCCAGAGACTGGCAGGCCTACTTAGGTGGGGTTTGAGCTGGGTGGTATGACTGTGCCTCCAGAATTAAAGAGAGGAGTGATGGAAGCAGTTCTCTGCATTTATCTGGCCGGTACAGTCATATTCTGACGAGCGAGTTATGCTTGGCTCTCTCTGCCTGGTCCGGTAGTCTTATTCTGACAGGTCAGTTACGCTTGGCTCTTTCTGCCCGGTCCGGTAGTCTTATTCTGACAGGTCAGTTACGCTTGACTCTCTCTGCCTGATCCAGTAGTCTTATTCTGACGAGCGAGTTACGCTTGGCTCTCTCTGCCTGGTCCGGTAGTCTTATTCTGACAGGTCAGTTACGCTTGGCTCTCTCTGCCTGGTCCGGTAGTCTTATTCTGACAGGTCAGTTACGCTTGTCTCTCTCTGCCTGGTCTGGTAGACTTATTCTCACGAGCGAGTTACGCTTGGCTCTCTCTGCCTGGTCCGGTAGTCTTATTCTGACGGGCCAGTTACACTTTGCTCTCTCTGCCTGGTCCGGTAGTCTTATTCTGACAAGCGAGTTATGCTTGGCTCTCTCTGCCCGGTCCGGTAGTCTTATTCTGACGCGCCAGCTACGCTTGGCTCTCTCTGCCTGGTCCGGTAGTCTTATTCTGACGAGCGAGTTACGCTTGTCTCTCTCTGCCCAGTCCGGTAGTCTTATTCTGACGAGTGAGTTACGCTTGTCTCTCTCTGCCTGGTCCGGTAGTCTTATTCTGACGAGCGAGTTACGCTTGTCTCTCTCTGCCTGGTCCAGTAGTCTTATTCTGACGAGCGAGTTACGCTTGTCTCTCTCTGCCTGGTCCGGTAGTCTTATTCTGACGAGCGAGTTACGCTTGTCTCTCTCTGCCTGGTCCGGTAGTCTTATTCTGACAGGTCAGTTACGCTTGGCTCTCTCTGCCTGGTCCGGTAGTCTTATTCTGACAGGTCAGTTATGCTTGTCTCTCTCTGCCTGGTCCGGTAGACTTATTCTGACGAGCGAGTTACGCTTGACTCTCTCTGCCTTGTCCGATAGTCTTATTCTGACTGGCCAGTTACGCTTGTCTCTCTCTGCCTGGTCCGGTAGTCTTATTCTGACGAGCGAGTTAC
>JABFEB020000040.1:18821270-18833656 GCA_019775895.2 Stomatorhinus ivindoensis
GGTAGGCTCCGGACCCCCCGCGACCCAGTAGGATAAGCGGGTATAGATAATGGATGGATGGATTTTTATTCTCCGCAATATCACTTCAAAGTTCAAATCATCACAATAACAATTGCACTAAATAAAATGTGAAGTGAGATACACGGAAAAAACAGGGACCTAAGTTTGGCCCAGTTTACACTTGTTCATAAAATGCATTTTGGGTGATCAGTTCATAAGCGGACAGCCGTGACACACTGCCATTTACACCTGTGTCTATCAAGTGTCTCCAAGATGTCCAGTTCAGCACCAAAGCAGAATTATAGCACTCCTTTAACACACAATGCCAGCACTCCTCAAAGACTTAAAAGATCAGGACACACTTGTAAAGGATATTTTAAAAAGTGTCCAACATTGCAGTCTGTGCAATCCTTACCCCCTCCCCCTTAACACTAAATATATCCCAAGCAGCTGGCACACTGAAGTTGGTAAACCTTGGACTGAGGAGAGCCGGGAACATTGACCTCATACTGAGAACACTAGATCTTGCATACCGTCTGTCTAAAAATATTATGCAGTGGAACGTGTGAATGCAGACAAAGAGGGCATGCAGAGAAGGGGGAAATGGCACACTCTATTAGCAGGATCACTGCACTATGAGCCTTCCTGGTTCCCCAAGCACTCCACACGAGGAAAGGGATCTGTTTCTGTGTGCAGTTTTAAAAGCCCTGCAGACATACCGGCCAATACCCTGAACTAGACACTGAGTATGAGAAACCAATGTTAAGTCTTATACAATAATTATACAAAGGCTGATGTTTTATTTTTGCAGAAATATTTCCATTCTCCAGGAAGGGCGACAAAATTCCAGTAACAAGAACAAAGCAACGGTGCCCAGAACTGAGACAGTAAAGTGAAATAGCAGAAAGAAATATACAGGGGTCACCAATAAATATAAAGCAAAACAATAACCAAGAAATTAACTGGGAGGCTGATTTCCCCGCAGTATTACAAAGTTAATTGTAGTTTTCTTTCCTGTACAGACACACACATAGTTCAGGTGTGTGGACGACGTGGTGCTGTCGTGCTACTCAGGGCAGGGTACCCCGGGGCAGAGACATATACTGTATTGGAGGAAGTGTGGAGGAACAAGGCGAGTGGATTTTCAGGGCAATATATTGATGCATGCACTCACACCATCTTTGTGTATCCTTGCAGCCTTGGCAACAGGAAAAGCTCAGTTGTGCACATAACACGGAAAGCTAAATATAAATGTCAAAAATTTTATGAGTAATTCTGAGAAGCAAAAAACCTGAGATGACGATGACGTTAGTTGAAAATGATTTGACTAATTTCCTGACTAATTATTTCTTTTGTTTACATTAAAGGAAAACTTAGAAACCACTTAATTGTAATGAAACAGGTAAAGGTCTCATAAACTGGTATATGTATAATCACACTTCAGTTTATAAATCTGCGTGAAATAATATTTTAAAATATATTTTCATTTAAATATATATTTAAAAATTTGCAATCCTAAAAACAAAACACAGAGGGCTATTTTTAGATACAACAGAGACAAATAGAAAAAAAAAACCTCACTGTAATTAATTGGAATATTCCTAGGCTTGGTATTCTCATAATCAGTACAATTTGTGTGTCAGTCACCATCCCCCTATAGATATTGGGACTTAAGGTTTTAAAATGTACCAGATACACTGTATACACCAACAAAACTTACTTTAGCTGACTGCATGGTTTGGTGGGTTATTGAACAGAGGGATCCTCACAATTTCATTTTCTTCCTGGCTGTACATGTACCATTCAGTCTCAAAAGTACCAAAAGTGTGAAGGACCAAGGTCAGAAAAACTGGACGTTCATAGGGAACAATATCAGCCAGTGAGTCACAGGCAGCCTGAAAGAAGAGGGGAGTGGCACATGCCTTACTGAGTTTCCTCAAGTAGAACAGCGGCACTTACAGAACTATACTATGGATTTAACAATCAATGAGTTATTACCCTTAGTGAAGGGCTTTGCCTCATCCCTGTTTCTTCAGTATAAACTCAGCTACACATGCTGTAAACTACCTTAAGGTTGTCATAGCCGTACTCTATCATTTTTCTAATATTCCACTTAAAGAAGTCAGTAACCAAGCCCACTTTAACGAATTTACACAGTGATCTAATTTCTGCTATTTCTACATTCCAAAGCAAACTATCTGCAAAACTGCTTTCCCTCAATGTCTTTTCGTTTTTGCTCATCACACTACTTTAAAATGTACAGATGAACACCAGATATCACTGCTGTCTAGAACGAGAGCACAGTATGACATGCAACTTACACACTGGCAGGTGAATATAACAGAGCACAGCCTTAAGATGAAGCACAACACATCATTCAGAGGCAAAATGATCTGTAGACTTGCCTCGCCAACCAATAAGCACACTGTACAGCAAGAGTACGTCTTTAATGGAAACAGGAAAAAAAGAAAAAAAACTGTCTGGTCAGCAGTGTTACATACATATTTATATATGACCAGAATTACAACGTTCATCCATCCATTCCAGGGCCACTTGTCCTGTTCAGGGATCCGTGGGGTCCAGAGGCTACGGGCACAAGACGGGAAACGACTCAGGATGGGGGGCCAGCCCATTGCAGGGCACATTCACACACCATACACACCTATGGGCAATTTAGTAACTCAAAATAGCCTCAGCATTTCTTTGGACTGCGGAGGGAATCCTGAGTACCCAGGGGAAATCCCATGATGACATGGGGAGAACATGTGAACTCTACATGCATGGAACCTGAGCAGAGACTCAGACGCAGGTCTCAGAACCGCGAGGTGACACTGCTAACCGATGCACCACCATGGTGCCCCGATGACACGTTTTAGGTGTTAAAGAAATATAAAAAGCGGTGTCTGATGCAGCACCAAAAGTTGTGATATCGGTTATATATACAGACAAACTGTTAATTTTTTCTGCCCTTGGGAAACACAGTTTACTGCACAATTCCTGCACAAATAATTATTTTATTATTTTTTATTAGTCTGTGCTTTTCACATTGATACCAACTTAATAAAAAATCCCAAACCAAAAAGTTAAGTACTGCAGTGCATGATGTGGAATTCTACAATGGCAAAGACAAGGTTAGCAGCCCAGCACTGTGCCGTTAACAAGCATTGCAATAACCGGCAGGTGCCATAATAACCTACCGCACCCACCAATCTCCACGGCTCAGCAAACTAAGAATGAACACCCACCGCAATGAATAACAAATGACTTAATCAAATACAAAATAATTGTAGCAAGCAGAATGGTTTCAGTGACGTTTTATTTTATTGTACCGTATACACGCTTTTCCTTAATCAGGCATCTAAGAAGGGATCCCCAGACGAACACGGTTGTACGACACTCTACGCAAACGTCCACGACATATCACTATATTGCTATTGGCAGACGTGATAATACATTTAACTTGACTGATTCAGAAACATAATGCGATTTCAGCAGAGATAATTTTCTGGAAACTTGAAGCAAGCAATAAATAACACAAAAATCTCAGACCCTCCCACTTCCTTATTTTCCGTGTGCCACAATTGATGCACGGTTTGGGTGAAGCGGACGTTAACCATGTTCTACAAAAACGCTTTTTTACGTGTTTTAAGCAAGAAATGTCAGTAATTGTCTCTGAAATGAGTAGAGACTTAGAAAGAACGCATACAACAAAATGCAGACGCACAGAGTGCACGTCCTTCGTGACGGACGGATACCTATAATCACTATCACCCCTCTCACTATATGTTAGCCTGCAATATATGAATAAAATTAAAACGTAGGCAGCTACATACTGTATGTATGCGTTTTAACAGTTAGTACAACTGGCATTAAGAATAGCTTCCGTCAGATAATTAATTCTTATAAATTGCTGCGAATGTTAAATTGCTACGTAATTCTTGATTTTTTTCCACAAATACTAGTTACACGACTATGCACAACAAAACACGTTCAAAACACATAGAATCTGCCGGAATGAAATTAACATTTTAGATAACGTTTTTTTTATTATAAACCAGATAGCTGGCAACGGGAATAGGAAAGCCCGGCTGTGGCGTGGTTCGTGCTGACACACTGCCGAAAATAAATAACATTAGAAATAAAACATTTTTTAAAGATTAAAATAAAAATGGGTTGGACTAAGACATCAGCGGAGCGTCGGGACGACGCGGGCGCGAGACGCTGCCGGTGAATCCGACCGCAACACGCCGTCAGCCCGCGCCAGCCTCGCGGGCACCCCCACGCGCACCCCCACGCGCACCGGCTCGCTGACACCTCGGGCCCCCACGAGGGCGCGAGCTTTCCGTCGTCCCAAAACTGGAGTGGGAATCTGAACAGCTCAACCATCGGAATACATTTCATCATATCCCTATTGCTTAAGCAGAGCGGACCGACTTACCCAGAGCTCTGTCCCCCAACTCATGGTGCCGAGGCAATTCGTAGCTGGCTAATAATCCACGATTTAAATGGTTGCGTCAAAAAAACAAGAGAACGATTATCTTTCTTTTTTGGAATCCCTTATACTGTCAGCCGTGCTTTTCTCATTCAACTCAGCTTTGCTATACGGCTGACCTTCTCATTATACCTCCTACAAGATGGCCAGGAGCCGCAGCATATTCTCGAGACCTCGACGCGGTCACCCAATGACAGTTTCCCGGCCGCGCGCTCCCGTGCTGGGTGCGAGCGAGGTGTAGCGAAAGCGCGTGAGACAGCCGCGAGGACCTCGCTGGAACGCCAGTGTGATGCACGATCCGCGTCAAAGCATGTTTCACCTACAACGCAAATTCACCGTCGTAACTAACATTCTGGCGAAGATGTATAAGATATTGGCGAAGACTTGGCCGATGCACTGCTAATAGACCAGTTGATTTTGAAATTAGCCATAAAACTGGAAAATAATACGGGTGCAAATTTAAACAACTCGTCTGCGTCAGCTGGGTGAAACTGGTGAAAAAAATGTCACTTTGTTTTACTCGTGAAAATATAAAGGTGTTCGTTTGTTTACTGTTTTTACTTGTTTTGTTTTACTATGTCTTAATTTGAGAATAAGGGTAGTGTCCCACTGCCGCGGGGGAGAGACAGTCAGAATGCTAAGGAGGTTTCGACGCAGTGACATGTTCATATGGAGAGTGGTGACATCTTGTGGATAATGCACGTTGATAAATTGCTACGGATTTTGAGAGGAAATATGTTGACGTTATCTTTACCATCATCCCAGAATTATAATTCATTCCATAGGCCAGATTCACTGCGGTGGAGATGAATATAACGTAACTGCCAGTAAAATACAATAAAATAATAATAATAATAATTCAACATATTCAAAGGAGTGTGAACTTTTCATCTATGCACTGGACAACAGCTTCTAACTTGTTTTGTTCTTTACCAAAACTCGTCCATATATTTACCATTCGGTAACTGGGGCTTGCAAATTAATTTTGGACATTTATTATTAGTTTTACATTTATTATTTCTTTTACTCCTAAGTTATAAACATCTGTCAAACCACAACAGAATTATCAAACAGAAAACTTTTTTAATTCATAAAATGTATGAAAAAGAAAATGAAATGGTGCATCGTTTAACATTCGTGGGACATTAATGAGGACAGGTACGCTGTTCACACATACTGCCTTGCTTTGCAGTGAGACACACTGTATGCTCACATTCAGATGAGAGTATGGAGCATAAGGTCCAAACACAGTCAGCCATTTATCCGACGCGCCTGGCTTTACTGAAATGCTACAGCCACATTTAAAGAGCCTTGGAAAAACTCCTTGCGTGTGAAACTGTATCTACAATTTTGCCATATCGCAGCTCCAAATATTTAATGCTGTTTTCTTATACTCATATCCCTGCATCACAGTAACAAGATGGTTAAATAATATATAACTTTTAATTTAATATACACAGCTGCAGGCAAAAGGTCATGTCTGCACACAGAGATGTGGCAAGGGTTTCTGCCTGGTAATTCTGGTGAACGTCTGAGTACTCAGTACTGACAGTACTCAGTAGCTGAGTAGGACTTAAGCACCAAGATGAAATGTGTAAAGTGAAAGACAATGGTGCAGAACTACAACGTCAGCCAACAGGAAGCAGAAATCCAAGAAACAGACAAAAACCAAAACAAATCCAAATTGTAGAACTAAACAGAACTAGAAAAAACAAGAGGCAAAATCGGAATGCAAGTTGAAGAGACCAAGCCACAAATAGATACGGCAAACCTGAATGCTGAGGAAGAAGCATTGATAAGAGTCTAAATAAAATTGTAGATTCACTGTAGGTTTGAGTGATTACAGATTGGACCCTTCCGGAGTGGAGGTGGAAGTGGGTGTGGTCCTAGCCAGGTTACTTGTGTAATTTGTTTCTTGAAGAGATGTGACAGTCCCAGTACTAAATAATTCAACTTTTTTTTTGTTTATTTGTAAGAGGAGCTTACATTTGCTTTCTGATGTAAAACTGGTGAAACTTTTTATTTGGTAGGTGTACAAGACTTCACTGTGGTTGGCTGTATTCTGAGATTACAGCAGATTCTGCATGCTGTTACAGAGGATGGAGCTGTGATCCAAAAATAAAAGTGAAGCTTCCAAACATTGAGTGATAAGAGCCCATCCCAGAAGCTATGGGCTCAAGGCAGCGAGGCAGGGAATGATGGGGCCAATCCAGTGCAGGACACATACATCATTCACACCTACAGACAATTTGGCAGCTGCAGTTCACTTTTGTGTGTTTCTGGGCTGTGGGGGGGGGGGACTGGAGAAGCATGAGAAAGCCCCATGACACCCCAAGGAGAACGTGCACCTCCCAACACAGATTAACTTTCTGGGTGAAACTCAGAGGTTCGAAAAGAGTTTTCGGACCCACATTTTTCCTTAGTCATTAAGACCCAAATAGTTGTCGACTGGGGGGAGCCACCAGTTGAGGGACAGTGAAAATATACACACACAAAATATGAGAAACAAAATACAATTTGTGTGGATTCTAATTTTAATCTTTAATCTTATTATTATTATTATTATTATTATTATTATTATACATAATGCTTTCAAGAACATTATGTAAATTGTCTAATGAAATTCCAGAGACATCTTGAAATATCATGGTCTGCAATGAGCTAGATGTGAAAGGGTTTTAGTTTTTTAAATTATTAAAAAATAAAATACTTACAATGAATGTGATCAGCACTTGGTAAATTCATGCAAATGAACACCATAGATTGTTTCATTACCATAACCAACTAAATTACTTAGTCTAACACCAGTCATTTAGTTTATCAGACCATGAACTATTACCTGAAACCATAACTATTCACGACACCATGAAATATACGAGCAAACAGACTTCCTGTGAGAAAATGAACATTTCTTATAGGATGCTAACAGATGATGTCCTCAATGTTAATTTGAAAGACTGCATAATGCTGTAAACAAGACTCACCATATGCTCAACAAACTTTGCTTTAATTTGATGAAGCTCATCTTGCATGTTATTAGCAGTTAGCTCGGATACTCAGGAAAGGGAAATGGATCATTCTTGCTGAGCATGTACTGAAACAGCCAACTTTTAAGTTGGAGCATTATTATACTGATCATAATGGGCTATTACGTTCAGAAGGCCACACACATTTGTCATCAACTCGAGATCATCACAATGGAAGGGGCTGGCTTCTCATATCAGCACCAGGTCACCTCTTCCTGTAGGGTGCATAAGCACTTTGAAGGCGGCCAGGAAAAGGAAGTTGGAGAAATCACGTCAACAGCACCCTCAGTGAGTCATCAAAGGTATTTTAGAAACTCGTCACTTCCTAAAAGGTCAGTTTATGACAGATATATGTGTTTTGGATTTTTTAAATTAGCTTTAACTGGGAATACCAAAATATGCATTAGTACTCTGTTTGCTCTGTTTCCCAAGCCAGTCCTTAGGGACCCACAGACAGTTCATGTTTTTGATGGACCAGAAGCTAGGAAGGATCAAAAAATGTGGTCTGTCAAGCAGGGAGCTGGGAGGGAGCAAAAATGTGGACCCTCTGCAGGTCCCCAAGATCCTTATTGGGAAATACTGCATTAGAGTATTAATTTTTACTAATAATATTTTATAATATTTATAATTTTTGTATAACTGATAGGTTTCACACAAAAATATTAACGATGAATTACTCAAAAGCAAAAAAAAACAACTATAGATTGGTTTGTATTATAAATGTAGATTAGAAAATGCTGAGCTTGATTAAAAAGTACATTTACAGAAGTGAAAAGATTAATTAGGATAAGTGAGTTCCAACAAGGACAGCAGGTGGACCCCAAATGGAAGCCAAATGATATAATCCTTTCCAAAGTTTTTGAGGTATCCCAGCAAACCTTGGAAAGGGTGAAACAGGCTTAATTTATGACAGCATCGCGAATACCTTCCCAGTACACGCATGAGGAGTCTCAATGTCCCAGCCTCAAAATGCCTACAACTGGGAAAAGGGAAACTGAGCAACTATGCATCAGTGATGTCAGTATATTTATAAAGGTAAATCATGAGAGTCTGTAGTTTCATCCGTAATTTCACTACCTGAGACCTTTTGGGTCTGAAGGAATTACATTCTGCTTTTAAGTCCACTGTTCTCTTTCCTATTGTTCTGAGTAACAGTATCCATCAGGGACATATTTTTGGAAAAATGACACTGTGCAGCATGACTGTGCAGGACATGTGAGAAGTGTCAGTATCATGTGATCATAATGCCTGCTTTTATATATCAAACGAACCATTCAACAAGACATACATTCATAAACTCTGCACTTTTTCTGCACGCAATTTTTCCAAATATTTTGTTCCTTCTAAATAAAACAAATTGTTGACTTTTTAAATTCTTCTCATCATAACTAAAGAAATCCTCATTGCTTTGTTTCGCCTTTACTTCTAACCTTTCAGGTGTCGCAATATTCAGATCATTAGGATTCCTATTAACATTCTGTAATTGAAGTCCTTCAGTGCTGCTTCATGCAATCATCTTCCCATAAACAGCACATTTCATGGGCATGATTCTGCAGAGGTGGGGATCCCAGCTCTCATGACACGGCAGTACTGTTGGCGTGTCTCACCATGGCCAGAGAGCGACGACAGAGCAGCACACGTAGACTGCAGTGTCACCCAGTCCTCCCGGTGAGACTCTTCCATTGCCCACACCACGGCTGTAAGAGATGATGAGGTGACATGGTGTCCTGGGAAGCAGCGGCATGCCAGCATGAAGAGCGTATCGTTTCAAAGCTACAGCCTTGGGGGCATTTCTCATCTTTTCCTAAAAAGCTACCATGAGCTCCTGAAACAGGAAGCAGCAATCTCTCGACTTCCTGGAAACATCTTTATTGCAGACTTGACCTCCTGGCTCCCCCTAGAGGCCATGTTGTCTGCCTCCTGCTCTAGAGACAGACTGTGGGTATAAACACCCGCAATGAAGATTCCCAGGTCATACAGGGACTGAAACTCATATGAAGCTTGAAGCTCATGCAGTACTGTTACCCAAGTAATTTTTTAGCATTTCAGTCACCAAACTGCTGTTAAACCCTTAAAGGTTAAACCTTTTAGAACAATCTTGGAATTAATGCATAGCTGGATATAATTTGCTATGGAAAAAATAATGCACAGTCGGCTTTAAAAGCCAGAAATGTAGGTCGGTCAACTATAAAAGAGGTGTAAGTAGTACATACCATGCGCACAGATGAGGAAGAGAAGGTGGAAGGTCTGCAAGAGCAGATGTTCCTCTCAGGGTGACGCCACACAGAGTCCACACCTTCGCTACATGGGGAGGCGACCTTCACACTGTGGCCCAGAGCTGCCTAGAAACTGGGATTCAGTATCAAAAGACAAAAGTGAATAGGACACGCATGCCTCCGCAGGTCAGGCCTCCTAGCCTTAAAATCTCAGTATGATGTGTCTGATTAAAAAGTTTCTCCAAAAGTGCAATCAGTTTGTAGGACTTTGCCCAACCATTAGCTGCACCTCAGCACAGTCCATCTGACTTTACATTACGACGGTGACAGACTGCACCGCACGGGGACAAACTGCACCACACGGGGACCCTGGAGAATACTGCTGGTCAGCAGGCTTGGCTTCAAGGTACGGATTTGTATTTTATTTCTACTCAACTGCATGTAGTGTGTGAATGTGTGTGAGTGTATGCATGTACATACCTTGTGATGGACTGGCACCCCATCCAGGGTGAACCCCCCCCATCCCTATCCTGAGACAGGCTGCAGGGCCCCTTGGAACATTGTCCAGGATAAGCAGGGGAAGTTGTAAGATTTCCACTGAAGCTTTGACTAGTGATTCCTTGATTAGCTACAAATATGCCATATAATCAGGAATTACAGTAGTTAAATAACCTTGTGGAAATGTGAACATCACTTCCCTTGTCCCCGTCCAGTAGGTATGCCAAAGCAAAAACCTGGACGGACTCCACTCCTTCGAAAGCCTTCATATACTATGCAGTTCAATGGAAGGTATTTTAGGTTCAGTAAAAATAAGCATTAACACATACAGTGATGGAGACACTCGCACACGCTCACACGTTGTGTGAGTACAGGATGTGAGAAGAGGGAGGACATGGCTGCCATCTGTTTTGGACCAGAATCCCAAACCACCATGACTGCTGGTGATAATTCAGCTCCTACTTGCCTTGTCTACCCTCCGCCCCCCCCCCGCCCCCCCAATCCTCACTCTCATTAAAACAGCACCTTTATTTTTCATTTTTCCTAATAGTGAGTGATGTGCTAATCCGTTCCCTATGCTACAAAATGAATGGAAGACCTTTCCTACAAGGACACGTCCTTCCCCACCCCATCTCTCTGGCACATGGCCCTCTATCCTATGACGAGGGAAGGCGCAGCCTGCATGTTAGCACGTATTAAAACCAGCTAGCAGGCATAAACATAAACATGCATGCAACCAGATCCAAATGACCAGACTAACATGCTTTCTATTCTGGATGGGGGTGCTAATGCATTTAATCAACACGTAGTCCACATCCTGGAGCTTTGGCGGGTTCCTGGAGGCAGCATGTTCCTTAGCATGTAAGGACAGGCATCACACACCTGCAGACTCGCTTTCACCATGGTCTCCTTCAGCAGCTCCCAGAATCACACAGAGGCTACACTGTAAATAGACTGCATTTTTATAGCACTTTTCTACTCCAACAACTACTCAAAGCGCTTTACTACTCATGCCTCACATTCACCGATCCATACTCACATTCATACACCGGTAGCAGAGGCTGCCATGCAAGGCACCAACCTGCACACTGGGAGCAATTGGGGGTTTGGTGTCTTGCTCAAGGACACTTTGACGGAGTCAGTAGGAACCAGGGCTTGAACTTGCAACCTTCCAGTTGCCGAACAATAGCGCTACCTCCTGTGCTACCATCTTCCCCACGGTAACCTTCACTGTCGTCATTATGGTCCTCCAAGCTAACCCTGAGAGACCAAACCACCCTGCCAGGCATATCTCATACTGGGTCTGTCCACTGGATCCCAGTTCAGAACTGTATTAAAAAATCACTGTAATTCATAAATGGCTCATATGATATTTTTGTTAAACACATTGAATTAAAGCTCTACACTTCAATCACACCTTGACTGATTCGTTTCTAATCCTTTGTGGTGGTGTACAGAGCAAAAATTATGAAAATCGTATCACTGTCCAAATACTTATGAAGCTAATTGTATACACAAAGAGAAACAAAAGAGCGGTATGACACTGTAACATTTTAGCTGTTAATGTTCTCAAGAGACTTTCTTAAACTAAGGAGCAAGCATTTTATTAACCTAGAGTCTATTCTTGCACTTCTACAGTATAACAGAAGATAAAGAGCTCCTTATATCTCAGAGCATTTGGATTCTGCTGCTTCAGGACACAGGAGGCCTGGTGACTTGGGCCTTCAAATATGCCCATGAACTTACGACTCCTCAGACGATGCTAGTCGTAGCTACAGGTCATCTTTCATGAGCTTTTAAAATATTTATCCTTTGGTAGTACAAAGAAATTTCCAAGGCATCAAATCTGTTGCTGATGAGTAATACAAGTAACCTACATGAAACTGTATAGCTCATCAAAAAGTCAATGCAAACTGGCTCAATCCTTCAAATCTCAAAAAGACTGAGCAGAAACAGGAAACTGCTGGACGAGTGGTTTGTTACCAGGGTTGCGTCATCGGGGGGCACTGCCCAGACGAGTGGTTTGTTACCAGGGTTGCGTCATGGGGGGCACTGCCCAGACGAGTGGTTTGTTACCAGGGTTGCGTCATGGGGGGCACTGCCCAGACGAGTGGTTTGTTACCAGGGTTGCGTCATGGGGGGCACTGCCCAGAC
>JABFEB020000040.1:18845955-18866186 GCA_019775895.2 Stomatorhinus ivindoensis
GGGGGGGATGGAATCCAAGCTTCCATTCCACTCGTAATAGTAACAGTAATAGTAGACACATTTAAATATTTGGCAAACAGTGCGACTTCACGGCTATGTATGACCGTGACCGATGGCTATATTAACACGCAATTGCATGTACGTGTATATACAATAAGCAAGTATACTATAAGCAAAGCAAGAGGACAAACCAATGCAACTGGACAAACAAAGCAACTGACTAACGTACATTCGCACTTGCCAATTTACTTACAGACCCCACCGACGAGGGCTCCGCCTTTGCACATCCATCGGTACCACCAGGTTATGCTTTCGTCCTCGGTTTTAGCCTTAGTGGCGGTCGTTTGCTCCTCCGATGTCATGTTGCACTGTACTTAACCTTTACGGATGATTAAAAACCTTTAGCCACGTATCCGGATAAAAAATGCGTTCACAGAGAACACCCAAGATAGTCTTGGGAAAACGTAATCTCTCGTAACATGAATTTAAAGTCTTACATTAGGTCAAACATCCATTGCTAAGACTTCCTACGAGCACTTTAAACACACCTTGCGATGCCGTGGTCAACGCACGCTTCCGATTGGTCAACTACACTGTCTGTCAAGCTGAATAAGACCAGCCTACCGCCCAGGTAAATCCCATTTCATTCCACAGCATTATAAAGCATTTAACTTGGATAAGAGAGAACCTGTCATAACCTTAACTTTCATTTTAGGAAGTATAGAAAGGTGCCTAATCGAAAAAGTGACCTATATCCAACTTTCTTAAGCTCTCCTTTTTAGACTTCAATACATGGACGTACATTTATATCGACATGGGGGTATATATATCCCTCAGTTATATCATGAAAACTTTGTTTACATAAACACATACGTTGAATATCTCATCAAATAAAGTTTTTTTTCACCTAGAGAATCCCCACCCTCCGTTCGATTGGTTTAGTCTGAGCTCCCGCTGCTACACGTTACAGTCGGGAATCGTACGTTTGTCATACTATGGTACAGTAAGTCGAAGTGTCTAATGATAGAAGACACACTCGCAGTAGCTTAAATTTTACCAGTAAAACTAGTAGAGTCTTAATTCGAACTGGTCAAAAATTCAGGTCCACATCCATAATTCAGTTTTTACTAGTCAAAATGTAATTACAGATGTCTGCAGTTATATTTTAGAGATCTGAAATAGCACATATTTTGAATGTGAATATCTACCAGTAACAACTGAACTGCAGACACCTGCAATGCCATTTATACTAGTGAAAACTGAATTATGCATAAGTGGACCTTGAATCTTTACTAGTCAAAATTAAAATATACACATCTTCAATATCATTACTAGAAAAAACTGAATTTCGGGTAAGCAGCAAAAATTTAATGGATGTCAATTAATAGTATAAACTGAGTTATACATCATCTATACAGTTCTTACTAGTAAAAATAGTTAAATGTAAGCTATGCAGAGTTGGGCTTTATTAAAAGCCAGCTTGGCTTGCCATACCCACTAAATACACTGCAGTAAATAGCATCTGTGTCAGTTACATTTCTTATCCCACCTTTCACTGTCAGGCCATAAAAATGAGTTAGAGACCCGTCAAAATACGGGTCCAGACCAGGCATTTGGAAAACACCATTATGTTAGTTATTCACTTGCTAGAGACTCAGAATCATTCAATCCATAAGCAGTGCTGGCAGACCCATGCGTTGCCAAGAAGCGATTCAATAAATCACCTGTATTTATTGTAATGGGTCACTAAATTATGTGTGTTGTGTTTCTGATTCTTTCTGGATAGTCAGGATGTGCTTGTGAGCGGAGACAGGGTGCAGGAATGTAACAAGTGATCATACAATTCCCACAAATTCATTAGCGCACTTAAAAACAGCTGTATTAGTGAGGATATCAGTAAAAATGGAAAGGTGAATTTCAAATTTCACAGCAAAATTTACAAAAAAAAGTGTGGCTAGAGAATCACCTTATAATGCAATCCCAATGTTAATATGAAAGCCATATCCCTGCTTTATTATATATATACACACATTTCACAAACGTTTAAAACTACTTAAGTAAACCGATTGGGTTGCTTTTCACAGAATAATCTTTATTTTCAATACCCAGCCAAATTATGGGACAATGTGGCGTTTCCTCACACAAAAACGCAACTTAGACAACTCCAACTGAAAACAATTTAGCAATTGCTATGGTAAAGGCGAAGGTTTTATATACTGTTCATTTCCAATGAGGCAAATTCTTCCCCCCACACAATATCAGCTGCAGTGTGACCTACAGCCACAGTCTTCATGGCATCCAATATGTAGACCCTAATGGGGGGGGGAGAGTTATTTCATATAAAGTGCAATACATGAATGGCAGGAGTGATGCTGTAACACCGTCCTGCTCATAAGCACTGAGATAAGAGGTACAAAGGCTCCTAATTTTAACAGCCAGCATATTAGCTTCCCTGCTGTATTTTAGTCAGACCCAACAAGTTTATTCTTCCATCCACACATTTTGTTAAAACCCATACAGAAGTTGTCTCCATGCTGCAGGCCAAACAAACATTCCCAGCAATGCGTAGAGTACCCTACCACTGGGGTCATGTAGCTGTCCCAGGAAGCTGCCTATAAGGTTTGGGAAGCTGGGTTCACTGGGGACATCAGCACTGCTGGACTCCAGAAGGACGGAGCAGCAAAGGTGTCCCGCAACAGGTCTGCTGAGACAGAGGGAACCGCTGAACTGCTGATGCTTTGGGCCTCGGAGGGGAGATCTGTGCGGCAAAAACCAACCTCATTACCACTAGCTGATACATAAAAGGACAAAGGAGACTGAGATGTAAGCAGTGCTTTGAATATTTAGTTATAACTGCAGAAGCAGGAGTGACTTTCTGTTGAGAAGTGGCACCTTGGTTACAGACATTTCATCAGCTATGTGTATAATCTTGACAACTAATCAGAGCTATTTAGAGGCTATACACTTTCTAAATAAGTAGGAAAGTTTACTCCAGGGGTGAGTTTCCCAAAGCCTTCGTAACACTACATCATTCGTACGTTCTGTCTTTTAACAGAGAACGACGTAGCGTTAAGAAGGCTTGGGAAACTCATCTCAGGTCCCTTCAAATCTGGACCCTGATTCTAAATCCAGGCCTTGTTTTTGGTTCCTCCAGGTAATCCGTTAAATAACTGCTGATTCGGGTTGGCTAGAGGCTTCACACCTGGCTGGCAGGTAAGAAATGCTGGGGGAAAAAAAAAATCAAAATCAGCAGTGCTTGGACCTCGAAGACCGTAATACGAACAGCTCTGGTTTAGTCAGAGTGAGAGCTGCCCATTCAGCACTACGGATACAAGTAACAGGCGTCTTCCATTCATCCAACAGCTTATTCTGGTTATAATCACAGGGGATTATGAGGTTTAACTCGGGCAGCACATGGCACAAGGCTGAGGTACACCCTGGACCGGATTCATTGCAGGGCACATGCACACACTCGTATACAATGGGAAATTTAAGGATGCCAGTTAGTCTAACTGCATGTCCTTGCACTGTGCAAGGTAAGCTGAGAATCCAGAGAAAATTCACGCAACGAGGAGAGTTGGCAAAGTCCAGCCTCAGGGCAGCTGTGCTGCAGTCACTGAGACGCCCTTGGTCTTCCTGAAAGCTGACAGACCTCAAGCATAGTGGGCTGTGGCCTAGTATCAGCTGTAAGTATGTGGAGCTTGTGAATTCCCCATTTACATAGGTTTCCCTGATTTTCTTTCCCATCAGTAAATCCATATACTGTAAGTCTTCAGCATATAATTTCCTGGCAGACCGTCAAAAGTCTCCTGGAAATTTATACAAATTGTAGTAGCCTAGAGATCCTGGTATCTGAATTGCAGTCCTGAAGTTGTATACATGGTAAGTATGGGTAACACAAAATGAAAATTTTTCAATATACTGGCCAAACACTGGCGATTTGTCACAGAACAACTAAGGGATGTCTCATATTTAAAATTCTGATTTCAAAAATGCACTCAGAATTCTGCCATTAAGCATAGTTTTTGCGTGACGTCATTTTTGGATATGTCGATAATTCCTTAAAATTTTATTGAACAGGTATACTAAAAGTCTAATTTAGAAAAAAAAAAAACTGAACAATAAAACTTCTAAAAGCTATAAGGACACGGCTACTAGGATACGTTGAGACAGGATCCTGCTCTCTCTCAGATGTAAAAAAAAGAATAAAACGGCAAGTGAGAAACCCAGTATGTCTGCCAACTTCTGCTGGACTGAGACAAAGTACAGCAGAAAACCACACACACATGTTGTCACGCTCCGTCCGTTCGAGCCTCATGTATGCCACGCCCCCCTTGCTCCCTGTGTTCAATCCTGATTGAAACCACCTGTTGTGCTTCCGTTTGATTGTATTCCGCTGTTTCCTCTTAGTTCCCTGTCAGTCTTCTGTATTTAGTCCGCGTCTGAGTTCGTATCCCCAGATCGGTCATTGTGATGTATCGTGGCGTTTACCCGTGTGTCTTCATCAATAAACCCTGCTATTTTGGATATTCCTGCCTCGCTCCGTCTTGCCTGCCCGACGCCGCCAACATCCAGGCACGCTCACCCCGCTGAACGTGACACATGTATCTTTTAGATACGTCACTTCCACCGTGCACGTATACTGTACATTCAGAGCAAAGTTTGTGTGGCCCTAAAAGTCCTTGCGGGATAGAAAAATTTGATTAGGCAATTTCAGCAAAAAAAAAACTGCATGATTCACCTAATTTGATTAATATGATAGAAAGCATTTCTTGACCAGCATAAGGAATGTTTCTTGATAACACACAAGACGCAATTCCAACCAGTCATATGGTAGTCTTAAGAATACCCAAGCCATAAACGCACAGGAAGGTTTATGGGGTTAGGGGAGTGCTGTTCGTGAGTTATGGAAGAGATGAGCACTTCCTCAGAGGAAACTGACACCGTCAGTGAATAAAGCGACAGTTCAGCAGCCACAGCATCTTTTAAAAAGGAAACCTTGTGGATAAAGGTAATAACATGTTGATGGTATAGTCGTGATTTGGCCATTTAAACTTTGCTTCTAAGTAAACGGTGCTGAAAACTTTTGCCAAATAAAATTGGAAATACTGCAAACTTATTTCACAACTCGAAGGATTGCCATCCAGTGCAGTACACACAAGGCAGGAGTTTATGGTCAGAAATAATTTCCGTTTTCCATCCGAACAAACAGGCTGACTCCCCATCAATAGAATTTGCTGGGGTGGGGGGGATAACTAAAATGAAAACTATTGACATTACTACTACACCTACCAAAATTAATTATATTTAAATTAAACTTTAGTAGGGGTCTGTGTCAGGACAAATATCACACCTGGGAGGGGGGGGGGGGGTGGAAGAAGTACCACCATAGTTTTAAGGGGAATCCTAAGGGAACCTTAAACAAAAATGGGCCATTGAAGGAAACAAATAATGGCTTGAATTTTATTGTGATGATCATCAGCCTAATATGGAAAAAAAGAATTGAGGAACTATTTAGCCGTAATCACCCCCCCCCCCTAATATGTGACATTTTAAAGCAGGGTGTATGGATCTAATAACCAATAAAACATAACAGCACAAGCCAGTGACAAATTCCCAACAACACCAGAAGTTCAGATTGTCAACACCCCCTCCAACCCCCAACCCCCCCTCACCAGTGTGTGGCTGATTGGAACATCCTGTCCTCTCCGAGAAATCACACGGGTCGGAAGGAGTGGTGCTTCTCTCTGCGTTTCTCAATGTAGTATCAGCCCCTTGCAAAAAAAGGAATGATTGCGAAGGAAGTTTGAGAAAAAAAAAATCTTACAATAACTGCCAAACACACACACACACACACAAGGGGTAAAAAAGACAAACATACTTACTTTTACTCTGCCCCTGTCCAGGGTTGGAGCTCAAAAGTCTTCCCTTACTGAACAAGAAAGGATGGGAGGAGAGGAGGGAGAAAAGGTGTCAGTCTAAGTGCAACATTGAAAATAGCATCAAGTGCAGAGTAGGCAGGATCATGAGGTCATATGTAAACAGCCTGGTTCTTAGCCAATAGCAGAAAGGGGGAGGGGCTGAGGAAGGCTCTGCATCAATCACCCAGCCCTGCTGCTCTGTCGCTGGCCTTTTGGCACCTGCTCCTCCTCATAGCTCTTGTTCTGACAATGTTGCTTCCTCAGGTGCGTCTCTAGGAGCCACCTGGAGTATAGCTGCTCTGGAGGGTGCAGGATCTGGACAATATCAAGTCATACTTCACTGCCCTCATGTACACAGATGCTGCACAACAGATCACCATAACATATGAATACAAACTTACATTCAATCCTTGATGGTGGTCATTACTGAACCCCATTTGATCCATTTAAAGTAACGCAAGCAAGTTATTACTTACACACAATCTCGCCAGGGCAAGTAAAATACTAACCTCCGTGTACTGGTGTCCCTTGGCAAACTGCTGTACATTCTCCAGGAAGGCAATGGTCATTTCCAGCACCGTCACCATGTCACTGCGGGTACCCTGTACTCTGGGCAGGAGATCACGGAGCTTATTACAGCTGATGGTGATTCGCTTCCTACGGGAAGAATGCAGTTAAAAATACATACTGATAAAACCAACACCCTAGCTGCTGGGATGGCTACTTGGGTCGGAAATTTATATTATTATTATTAATATGTGAGCTAATTTTTTTGCACTCGGAATAGGTGAAACACAAATATAAACACATTTGCTTGACAGACTTAACGTGGTTGCACCAAGTGGTTGAGTTGCTTCAGCTGGTGAAAAGCAAATTTAACAACAGAAAAAAAAATCATGAAGCTTCTGGAAGCAAGACAGTCTAAACAAGGAATCAAGAGTGAGTTAGATATTTGTAAAAACTGTATAACGTGACTACAAGGCATTGGTCTAGAACCGCCTCTGCTAGCTGCTTAGTAGTGGCTGACAAGTCCCTATACAATTCATATACGTCAGGCGCATTACACAAGTCTGTACCGTTTTAGGAAGTAAATTCGGCACATGCAGAAAATTATAATTAAGTGATTTGACAGCGCAAAGCTTGGAGGCAGAACCTGCGGATCCTCTCTGTGAACACGCATGCCTTTTTGATGTGTGCCAAGGCTTGCAGATGCTCTCGTCGCATCTTCCTCTGGAAATCATTGAGATTTTTCTCCTCATCCGAGTCGCTGGAATCAAGCCTTTTGCGAAATTATAGGGAATGGGGGGCTTCACAAGATGTTGCGGCTGTGACTGTATTAATGAACACTATTTACATTGCTTTACATACATCTTATCTACATTGTCTGCCAGTTATTAGCATTTATGTACCTAATTTCATTGTGTGCAGAATTATTAGGCAAGTGTGTATTTCACTTTTATCTTCTGAACCCACCAATACTTTGAGTCCAAATGAATCTCTAATTAAAGAATCAACGATTTAAAACCAGCAATATGTTCAGTATTTGGTCTAAATACTTTGATAAACTGAATTATGGCCTGCCCCCCTTCATCACCTGACTCAACCTCATTGAGAAGTACTGAGCCTTACCAAAGTGTGAGATTTACCAAAAGTAGCACACAGTGCCCTTCTCAGAGCAGCTTCTCAGCAATTTAGCTGGCTCAGCTAAAATAGGGCAAGATCAAATCCAAAAACCCGACTGGTTCAGTGGGCAACAGGCTCATGATAGTCATTGAGAAGAAACTTGGCTATATTGGGCTTTAAACTGGGTGAAGTGGGCTGTATAGAACGGTTGATAGCTTGTTATTCCTTATATACAGACACACACACACACACACACACACACACACAAAATCGGTTTCTTATTTCAGTTGATGGTGAAGAGAGAAAATCCAGTTAGTTTCCGATTGCCTGATAAACGCTTGATTAACAGTGTGCAGAATTTTCTCTTATTTTTTGTGTGAAAGTCAAAAGTAACATTCTCTCTAAACAAATTTAATTCGTGCACAAGTATCTTCTGAATTCATTTTTATAAGTCTGCCCAACTTTTGCTAGGTGTAGTACTTGCCTAATAATTTTGCACACAGTGTACTATCAGTCAGGCAAGAAATCTTACGGCAAATATGTAGTTTATTCCAATATAAACTTAAAATTAGCTACATCAAACACGTCGGGGTAGTTCGCAAACCGTACAAACTATTTTCAAAGTCTTGATTTGTCTCGAATTGAAAATCTCACGCCAGCCAGCTGACGAAAGCTGGCAACACTGAATCAATAGTTAAAATATACACTAAAACAAAATAAAATGTTTTAAATCTAAATAATCTACCTACCTTACAGAGCGCGACAGCGGAGGAGGTAAGAGAACAAGTTCATTTTGGGACGACGTCGCAAAGTGCTCCATTTGACCTTTCAGGGCTGTTTGAACCACTGAACAAACTTTCCCCCCTCACTTCTTTGTGTTTATCCGTAAAGAACTTTAGCTTTTTATAAACTCGATGCATCGATTGAAAGACTGCCTTTTAAACATATATAACGTTAATTCTATCAACACATTTTATTAATTTTTTTAACAGCTTTGCCGCAGACAGAATTAAGTAGTGACGCGCAAATTGCTTCAGATGACGTTTGCTGATGGCAAATTTCTGCAGCCAAATTTGCGGATTTGGGGGATAGGCATGGTGCGTGACAGTAAGCTTCTCCTTAAGCGTCTACATTGTTCTGACTGTTCATGTCTAAATAAATCTATTAATCAACATTTTGTTTAACGCATGCAATATTAGTACTATTTTTAAGAATTTCACGGAAATATTTACTTTCATGGGTAAACCGAAACACAAAAATGTAATGTACTCCCGCCCAGAATTTTGTAACCAAGACATATTTTCAATTGACTTTGGGTATTATGGTTGTTAGATGAAATTTCCCTTTCCTCGTGGCATAAATATCCCACAAATACACAATTCTGGCGCCAAATTTGACAAGCAGTTAAGACAACCAGCGTAGAAATTTCCACCGATGACCTACCATCATGATCCACAAGGAGACGCCATTTACTCAATTTTGTCCATACAATTTCAAACCACGTAAGCTGGTTAACGTAAAGGGGACACGAACAAACATATGTTTCCTATATATACAAAACCTTTTAGTTGTTCCACAGTTATATATATAATTATGTTCATGGAAATTGTACACACTGCACTGTAACGACCCCATTTTCAGCTGTTTATCCAGTCTTTCATTTTTTTCTACTGAAAGAGTAAGACGTTACAACACAAAAGCACAAACATGGTCAATTTTTGATCACTCTGCCTAAGGCATTCGGTCTGCTTACGTGCTGTTTATCTCGCTTACATTAATATTAGATTGCCAGCACGCACGGGTGCAGTCCAAGGTTAGACATTATGATCAGCAAACAAGAAGGCATGGCATTTCAGGCACTAGAAGCCTGCACTGATATATTTTAGGATTATTGTGTTTTTATATATCATGGCTATTTTTCCAAGCTGCTAATTGAATGGACACAGGCGTGTCTGAGCCTCGCTAACCGTATGCTATATTCTGCTGGAACTCAGAGACCCAGATCTGCAAGTTTTGCAGCCAACAGCCATTTTAGGATTTTGGAGGATTTTAGGATTCTTTTTCTCAAGAATAAGACAATGTCTAATAGATACACACGCAGACACACATACATATATATAATGACACACACACATATATACACACTCATACACACAAACATATGTATACACACTCAAACACAGACAAATATATATATATACACACACTCATACACACAAACATATGTATATACACACACACACACACACATACCTGTATATATAATGACACACACATATATATATATATATATATATACACTCATACACACACACAAACACATATATATAATGACACACACACACACATATATATATATATGTTTCTTTTATTGGTCCTAATACGTGTCTTTGTCAGCATATACTGTAGGTACCATGTGATGGACTGGCATCCTGTCCAGGTTGTACCTCAGTTTCATGCCCTCAGGATACGCTCCAGCCCTCCCTCGCCACCCCCACATCACGACCCTTACTAGGATAAGCGCTTATAAGATAGATGGCTGTTACTTTTTTCAGCAAGTGCCCAATCTTTTTCTCACGTATTCAGCAAGGCAGACTTATAATCCTCGCTCAATCAAACTGTAGTTACGGCTTCAACGTTACATCGGTAGGGGAACTGGTTGCACCCCTGGGGGAGTCTTCGCCTAAAGGTCTGAAAAGACCACTGTTTTGCTCAGAGGTAAAGCAAAAGGGCTGAGTGAAGGATAAAAGGAACAATGCCAGTCTGAGAGTTGGTGGAATCAGCTTGAATCATCCCCAAATGTCAGCATGTACTGAAAAGAAGAAACTTCAGGTTGCACTTGCTCTGTAGCACAACACCAGAGCAGGTTCAGCTACTCTGTCTGGCACTGTGAAGGCCGGTGATGTTCTGGGTAACAAAGTCGCAGTCTTTAGCTATGACCTCTAGTTAGAATGATAAACTGGCACTTACATAAGCAGGTCTGGACCACAGGTGACTAACCTGCCCGTTACGATATTTTTATTTTAACAGAAAACTCAAGCCCTGTACTCAGGAAGCTGTAGATGTCTTTGAGAGCTCCCTTGGAGATCATTAATATACACTGTTATATCCGAAGAAATTTACAGAGCTTACAGCTTTATGCTTTTTATCTCCTTGTACAGCTGCTTTCCCACTGAAACAATTCAAGTGAAGTGTTTTGCTAAAGGTTATAAAAGCCGATTCCCTCCGAGGAACAATATGTGCAATAAAAATTTCACATTATGTTTTCTCGCATGAGGGTCACAGATGGTAATTTGCAGTTTCAGACAATTTCCAGAAAGGATTTCTCTGACATCAGGACTACTACACTACACAGCAGCACGGACTCATGGGAAATTTGTGTGGTACGAACCCAGTGTTAAAGTTGGACCCCAAAATATACAGACGGTCTTTTAAAAAATATATAACGCACAGATAGATTGAAGAAAATTATAGAACTCATATAGAGATCAGAGAAGTACCAAAACTAATCTGCAGAATGTATAAATTGTATATAATACAAACAGAAACACCTTGTGACAATGTTAGGGATTAGATTCTCTGTAGGAGAGCAAGTTCTCTTTTGAAAGTGCGTGTAGCGCAACTTGTATCAGTGAGATTCCCTTTGAGATGCAGAGGTCGATGCATAAGTATAGGAAGACCAATGGAATGACCCTTCAATGTATAAGTATAGGAAGACCAATGGAATGACCCTTCAATGTATAAGTATAGGAAGACCAATGGAATGACCCTTCAATGCCCGTCGCCATCCTCTTCCCCAGCAGGCCTCAGCTGGGTTGCCAGCTTATAAACAAATGTCCTCGGTATTATACTTCCTCCCAGGAGCCTGGTTAGTCTGCTTGGCGGTCCACCTAATATTCGGCCTTTAGCTTCCAATTTCCCCGCCCTTGACTTTGTCCCCCAATTATAGGCACCCCCCCTAGTCCAGCTGGCACTCTACACACCGTAAATGAGCTTGCTGTTTGCCATCTCTTTAAGGTTGCCAGATTATGTAATGAAGATTGAGGATTTGTACCTGGAAAGTCTTTGTAAGCTGTCTGTACGATTCTTACACCACCTTCTGTCACTTCTGTGTAGCACTCTTTACACTGGTGGACAGAAGCCATTTCACTGCCAGTGGATTCACAGGAGAATTTGCGATGAGTAAAAGGTAATAGAGCCCTTAATAACTCTTCTGAAAGCTAGCAGGACTCGAACTGCTCCTTCTTATCTCTGCATAAGCAGACGTTCCAGTGTGAAGGACTGTCTGGTCTCTTTAAACCTGAGTGCTCAGACCTCCTTCAAAGTGCATTGGACACAGCTGTTGAATTCAGTCTTCTCACCTTGGCTGCAGTTCCCCACGTTCTTCACAATGGGTGATAGTTGTACACAGTCTTCCACATCTAATATCCCCACATCAGTCATATAGATTAGATTTCTCTACTTCTCACCTATTATATATGATTTTTCCCAGGTAATGTCATGATAATCGTGCTTGGACTATTACAAAATAAAAAAGTATGAAACTTTTTCCTGTAATTTGATACCTATCTCATAGTACATGCTTATAGTGATGTGGCAAGCAATAACCATCTAAATATGTATTGGACAAGAACAGGACACACAGAATAGTCTTAGATAATCAAATAACCTTTTAACAAACCAGGTAAGAACATTCCCACAGATCGAATGCACTTTGGACACCTTTAAATCAGCTCAAGTCACATACATAACATATCATGGTCAGTTAATGTATCAGTGAACTGGTTTGTCACAGAAAGTAACCAAAGTGAATGAGTTTGAGTAGTGTTTGAGTAGTTTTGCTATAAATATGCACTTGTTCACACACACACACAGGTTAGTAACTATATCTTTGGAGGACTCTCCATTCATATCTAGGGGGGAAACTCTAATCCCAATATGATGAGCTTAATCCCTAACCTTAACTATAAGTAACCGAACAAAATATGAGACTTTTGGCATTTTTCATTTTTTTACTGCATTCACAGATCTTTGTGGAGCACCATACGTCAAAACAACAGATTTTATTTCATTGTGCGGGACATTTGATTCACACAATGTAATATAAACATAATCCACACACACATACATACATTTTTAATTCAAAACAGCTGATGCACCTTATATAGGCAGCCATACACAGTAATACAGCGAATTAAACATTAGCTAGAAATGAACTGGTGTGAAATTTAATCTGGGGTATTTGCCATCCATTTTCAATAACCATTTATCCAAATAGATTCAAGGTCAGCTGAAATCTCTAGGAGCATGTAATCTCTCATAGCACACAGCATTAGGTAGGCACTCTCAAAAATGTGAATTCACTCACACTGCCTCATATGGCGTCATTTGACTGATTCACCTGAGTTGCAGTTTTTAATATTTCAACTGCATATTTCAATTTTTGATATATTTGATATTTTTTATATTATCAAACAAGTGAAATAAGTTTATTGATGTTATATTTTCCTGTGTATAATGCACTGCGATCTCCCAGCTGCCTGTCCGATGCATCAAAGGGACATGACAGCTGAAGAGCCAACTGTTGGTGTGTATAAATGATTTTTAAAAAGTTACATATATATTATTCTTAACATCACCAGGAAGAACCTCAATTCTCAGAATGAGGATCAGAGAAAAGTGTTGTGATTCTCCATACTATTTTTCTGATTGTCTCTGAATGGTCACAACAATGTTTATTACAAGAAAACATGTGGGGTTGGTTGTTTGGTGAAGTATCATTGTTTTACCAGAGCAGTTCAACAGTTCTATACATAATTAAATTATTTAGTTTTTGTTGATAATTACTGCAGAAGAAGAAAAAATGCTAATGACATTTTGATTTTTTGACACTAGCCTTGTCGGACGGTAAATAAAGTTCAACTTTTAAAACGTCCTCCTGAGACCTGAGGAACAAAGTGTCCTTCAATTATAGGTTATTTGTCTTTGGAGGAAATAAGACCTCTTACTGTCACGTACGTGGCCACGATGCGGATGAAGCTGTGCCTGGGTGTCGGCGGCATGAGGTGGGGAGACTGACTCTGGGGAGACTGACTCAGACGCGGACTAAATACAAGAGACAGGCACGGACTGATACACACCAGGTGAAGGTAATTAGGTACGAGCAGACAACAGGCGGTTTTCATCAGGATAGAACACGGAGTAACAAGGGGGGCGTGGCACACACAAGGCTCAGACGGGCGGAACGTGACATAGCCCCCCCCCCCCCAAGGCGCGAACTCCGGGCGCGCCCCAGGGAAGGGACGGACGAGACGAGGGAAGACCGGATCTGGAAGACAAAACGAGAGACAGGTTACTGGGGAACAGGAAACAGGATGGAAACGCAGAACAGGCAGAGGGGCAACAACCAAGACATAAGCTCACAAAGAATGGGGAACGCGGACAGGCAGACAAGGAAAGGAGACAGAGCGGGAACAAGAGGCGAGACAGAAGTGCCAGGGGTGAACGGAGGAACCACAGAGGGCCAAGGAGCAGAGACGGGAGGAACAGGGTGAGGAGCAGAGACAGGGCGCCACACAGGAAAGTGCGGAGGACCAGGGGGAGCCCGAGGAACCCAAGGCGGGCGACAGAGGGAGCAGGAGGGGACCACAAGGGGGACACGGAGACAGGACGAGGGACAAACGACCACGGAAGGGAGGGAGCAGGAGGGGGAACCAGGGGAGGAGACGAGGGAACCAAAGGGACCGTCGAAGGAGGGAAGGTGGGAGGGGAAGCCGCGGCAGGCAACGGCCTCGGCGGAGTCGGTGAAGGCGCAGCCGACCGATGTGCCGTAGGAGGAGGGACCACAGGGACCCGAGGAGCCGACCTCGGGGCACCCGCAGGCGACCGAAGAGTCGGGGGCGGCCGGCCCGAGGACGGGCGACAGGACCCCGCTGCGGGACCCACAGGCGACCGAAGGGCCGAAGCCCCTGGTGATGGAGGTGGCCCCCGAGCCCTCGCCAGGGCAACCGAGGGCAGGGCGGGCGGGACCCGGACCCTACGCCGGTGCCCTCTCCCCTTACGGGACACAGAATGGCGAGGTAGCCTCCAGCAGGGTCCAGGACGCGGTCGGGGCGGCCCCAGCAGGGTTATCCCCGAGGGGTTCCACTCCAGCTCCTCCTCTAAGGAGGAGGGAGCAAAGGAGCCACTGTCCGGGACCTCCTCAGAGATCTGGGCCAGGGTCGCGGGGGCAGGAGTCTCTGGGTTAAGGAGCTCAGGGGCAAGAGTCTCTGGGTTAGGGAGCTCGGGGGCAAGAGTTACAGGGGTAGGGAGCTCAGGTCCAAGAGTTCCTGGAGTGGAGAGCTCAGGGGTAAGAGTCTCTGGAGTAGGAATAGGGGCAGGAGTCACTGGGGCAGGAAGCTCGGGGGCAGGAGTCACTGAGGCAGGAAACTCTAGGGCTGGGGTGGCAGCGGGCGTGGCTGCCGGCGATACGGCCATGGCAGCGGGCATGGCTGTTGGCGAAGCGGGTGTCGGCTCGGCAGGCGTGCAGGTGGGCGTCGGCTCGGCAGGCGTGCAGGACGGCGTCGGCTCTGCAGGGGAGCAGGTGGGTGTCGGCTCTGCAGGGGAGCAGGCGGGGTCGGCTCTGCAGGGGAGCAGGTGGGTGTAGACCCAGTGGGAGAGCAGGCGGGCAACTCAGCAGATGAGCGAGCGGGCGATTCAGCCAACGCAGAGGCGGGCGACTCAGCTGGTGAGTGGGGAGACAGTGTGTCACCCTTCCGCCTTTTCTTCTTCTTCCGGGACTTTTGTTCCGGGGGAAGCGTCGCTCCCGGGAGCAGCGACTCCCCGTCTTCAGGGGGCGGAGGTCGGCGAGCCCTACCGAAATGATTCGCTTCATCTCTGGGTCTTTTTCTTCCTCCAGCGCGGTCCGCCTTGCCCGAGTGGCGGTAACGTGCTGGAGTAGCGCTCCAAGGTTTTTACGTACCTCTGGTAGAGGGTACCCCATGCCAGGAGGGGGATCTTGCATCAAGACGTCTGTGCTCTGGCACGCGATCATTCGAGTGAGCGGGTCCTCTTGAATTTCTGACTCCTTGCTCCAATATAGTACCTCTTGTAATAAGCTGAGGCGGTCCGCTTCGGCTTGTCGCTTTGGTCTTTTCCGGAGAGTAGTCATTCTGTCACGTACGTGCCCACGATGCGGGCGAAGCTGTGCCTGGGTGTCGGCGGCGTGAGGCGAACAGAGGCAAAGGCAAGCAGGTCGTTGGGAAAACGGGGTTTAATCTTCAGACAATGGGGTAAACGCAGGGACATCAGGGTAAACGCCACAGGACACCACAATGACTACTCTGGGGAGGCACAGACTGATACGCAACAGGTGAAGGTAATTAGGTACGAGCAGACAACAGGCAGTTTTCATCAGGATAGAACACCGGGTAATGAGGGGGGCGTGGCACAAACGAGGCTCGGACGGGCGGAATGTGACACTTACAATTTAGATTTTTTTATTTTCATTTCACACTCTTTAGTGTACAACAGGAATAAATATGTTTCCTTACATCAGTGAAAAGATAGATGCAAAAACAACATGTCCACTACAATGGACATAAATGAATGGGTGCAGATTTTATAGCTTCTGTAAGTCACAAAACAAAATCATTCATACATTTTAATTTGAAAAAGACTCATAATATGTATTGACTGCTCTTTGTGCATTAAGTGGTCTATTCTAGACAAGACAACCAAACAGAACAAATTATAGAATGGAAATTGTTTATGGGAGTGCATAATCAAGACTAAAACAAAAGGGATTTTTAATTAATACTTGGAGTAGAATAAGAGTCGGCAAATCTCTGCCACCAAATGTAACAGACAAATCTCAACATTATTCTTTATTAGAATACACCAAGGAGACACACAAACAAACATCAGCAGAGCACTAAGCCATTGCAGTCATGATGGTTTGTGCGCAGCATGCTAATTTCACGCATTCTCTTACAATACGCTATGAGGCTAAGAAGCCAGAAGGCAGATCATGCATTTAATGGGATACTCTAAGGGTATAAACCTGATGATGTGACATGAAATGAGGGATAAATAGACTAGTGTAAGCTCATGCAAGCACCCAAACACACGACACAAGCAATTTTGCATTTACTAAACTGACATTTCTCCTTAGGCAGACATATAGGGCTGATAAAACAGTAGCAAATAAGAGAAGTAGCGGTAACGCTTTACTTGATGGGGCACAAATAATGTAGCAATATACTATTTCTTATGTATTAACCACAAGGTAAGTCTTAGTTACATATTGATCTTATGTTAATTCATCATCAATGAACAGTTATGCATGTTTTATGTCAAGCAGTTACTATATCTGTTAATTCTATGAATCTTTGTGAACTACTGAAGGAACAAGTCACGAATAACAAGTGATATAATGATCTCATGTTTGTTCATCATTAATGAATCGAGATGTATCTTTTATCACATGTAAACTATATTTGTTCATGATTTGTACTTCAGTGTAACTGAGATATTACTATGTATTTGTTCCCCATCAAGTAAAGTGTTACTGAAGTAGCCAAGTTAAATTATCGGAGTGCTGAAGCAGCCTCACCCTGCTCACATATACACATTAGCACTTACGTGCTTTTTGCTTGTCAAACTTGAGTAATGCCTTTGGTATCGCATCCGTATCAGGTGAACACCCGAAAATAGTAGGCCTGAAATCCACACAGGATGCTGGAATTTCTCCTACCGTGCTGGAAGGTAATTCATTTACTCATGCTGCATCCATTAATTTAGAGTCATAATTACAATGCAAGCAAAAACAACGGAACCAGAAGCAAATGAGTTGTGTCTTTCAAAATCATGAACTTAACTCCTGCAGCAGGGGGTGATAGGTTAAGCATCTATAGGACCAAAAAGAGTTCATCCTGAAATGCTTCAGTAAACACCCAGTTGTTTAAATATACAATTTATGTCTGCTTCAGTTAATGCAGACTCTCTGATAAGGAAATAATAGAAAAAAACCCAAGACAAAGTGAAAGTTACGGTGTCGCCAGCAGAGTACTCTGAGTATTCCTGCAGATGGAGTAACAAGCCGAAGGTGAGTATCCGATACCTCACATTTTTTCCCTTCTTTCTTTTGATTGTTATCTGTTAATAAAAAGCTTAACTACTTCAGGCAGTGCCACTCTACCCATTAGACCAAGGAGGCCGTGTAGGGCACCAGCTTCTGAGAGGGCACCGATTTAGCCAATGCCCTGACACAGGGAGCATGCAGAGCCCCCACGCTGGCCCAGACAGAGTGAAAAGTAGGGTGGGGATTCCTGACCACCAACCGAGGTGTGAGGCCTTTTTATTTGCTATTTGCTGTTGTCTCTCTACTAACTACTAGAAAGAGAGAAACGTAAAAAGTGATGGTCTGTGGATTGTGTTTAGATGTCCTGTATTTGATCTGGAAGTTAAACAAGTATGTTTAATTATTCTCACTGCCTGATTAGCCCTAGGCACATTTTTGGGTATGTAGTGTGCACCGGAAGTATACTTTCATAACGCCTCAATGACAGTTTTGAAACAGGATGCAAGTCATGGAATAGAGTCAACCAAAGTTTTTCACTTCGCGTTTTCCGCTGCTATAATTATATCTATTTTCCTCACTCCCCGCTACTCTCTGGCCTTCAGGTAACATAACAGATAGTGGAATGTTTGCTTGCTCTGTACCCCTGGCAAGGTCAACCATGTGCTCCAGAAGCACGAGTGCTTTAACGGCCTTTCAGGCCGTACTGCAGGTTTTGTCATCCTGGGATAACTAAAAACCGGCTTTAAGAGCCTCCAGACATATCATACCTTTCCCATAAGCCAGAAATAGCACTGAATTGTCTCTTAATATAAGACCTCAAATAACGCATTCATTTTCACGTTCACACCTTAAACACCAAAGAAATGTCAAAGTAATGACAGGTGCGACATCTCACTCTTTGATGCATAATTGTACTTTTCCATCTTTAAGTTTATGTGCATAGATGACTTCAGTTACATAACAGGCAATATTGATTTTTGGATGAGGGTATTGAAAAGCTTTGTATTACATTTTTGTTATATATATTTTTAGTAGACATTTTTAGCCAAAGCATTGTACATTTTTGAGAAAACAGGGTCAGCTACTCCTGGAGCATTGGGGGTTAGAGGCCTTGCCTAAGGGGCTAATCACTCTGCTAACTGGTGACCTTATACCTGACCTGGTGACCTTATACCTGACCTGGTGACCTTATACCTGACCTGGTGACCTTATACTCACAGGTAGAGCAGCCTAACCTCCAGACCCACACAGCACTGTCTAAGTGATGTATAACTTTATGATCACAATGTAAATCAAACTGTTAACTTTAGTGATATGATGTCCCTAATCTTATAATTAAAATAAATATTCTTTTAAGTAGAAAGAGGGAAGAGGGATTTTTTATATCCTGTTTTTACTTGTGGACCAAACATCTACTAAGCAATAACATGTTTGAGGTGTTTGGAGAGCACATGTAGAAGACAGAGAAGATCAGGTGTTTATGGAGGCTGGCTGAAACCCTTTTATCTGTCTGCATTCTTCTCAGCAGACCTTATCTCCACCTGCTTCCGGCATCTGGAGTTGGAGGTTGAGAAACAAAAGCACCTTTCACCTCCCAGAACCTTAAGGCTATGATGTCTCTGTTCACAGGACACATACTGCAATGTAGCAGGTCAACTACTAAGAGAGTATAACTGAATCCAAAATAATAGCCAGTTTCTTCAAAACCCGATGGGACTATTCAAAACAGGGCCTGCAGAATTGCTCTGCATGCACCATAAAGAAATCAAACAAAACCTACTTTAAAAGGTGCATTTCTTATATTGAAGGGATACAAGAAGCTGGTAAGTGTTTTTCTTAAATACAGCATGAAGCCTGTAGCAGACAGCATGTTGTAGCAGAGAATTGGACTTATATTGCCCACAAGCTGTGACCAGAAGTAACACAAGGGCAGAACATAATTATCATTTGTTCCCTCTGCAGTGAAGTGGGTTTACATTTCCTGGTTGGGAGGGGGGTAAATGTCTCCTCACTCTGCCCGGCGCCTACGCATTGCCTGTAGCTAGCAGTGAGGGATGCGCTGCTCCTTCTGCAGCATGGCACCATGTGATCCGTGCAGCAAAAAAAAAACCACAAAAAAAAACAACGGCTTTGACAGAGGGTGTTGGTACACCCCTGCTTTTAAGGTATTTGGGCAAGGTCTTGGAGACGGTAACTGGCCGAATGTTAAACATAAAAGTATGTAAATAATTTAGTCAAAGAACAGCCTGGAACACAATAAATTAAAAATCTTTATTCATCCAGACAATTTCCACGACTGTTTTTCAGTGAGCAGAGAAGAAAACGCAGGGGGGGCCTAGGCAGGGGACAGTCAGGATGGGTTGAATGCATCAAAAGACAGGCACTCAAACATTGCAGATCAAACCACCTGTCCTTGGACCACTGAAGTAAACCCACAACCACAGCGCAGTGAAATATGGAAAACCAGTTTTGTTCAGTAAAATTGGTGATGCAAAAAATTCATTATTTTCATTAATTTCTTGTTATAACTTACATGCAAAGCAAGAACTGCTAAATCTCATAACAAATGGGAAAAACTATCACAGATGCTGGACTTTAATTTCTCAGCGGGTGTTGTTTTCATTTAA
>JABFEB020000040.1:18914036-18926494 GCA_019775895.2 Stomatorhinus ivindoensis
TTACCACCCAGTTAAATGTAAAAAGGTCTTTTCACATTTGAAGCAGCTCTAATCTGGGGTGGTTTTTTTCACAAGAAACTCACCTGCACGACCTAGGTCATTGGCGGTTAGGAAAATGTTGGGCAAGGCAGTCTTTCCACTGTAACTTTAAAGCGAAGGCCAGGGTGACCCGCAACCCTTATTGATATAAATATTCCTTTCGTATAAGATAAAAATGGTTGGTTTATAATTGCATCCGGTAGACTCTGTAATAGGCCTGTGACCGTAGCTAATGTTTATGCACCTAATTTTGATGATATACAATTTTTTCGTGACTTCTGTCAGCTTCCTGATTGAAACTCTCATTCCTTAATTCTTGGTGGGAACATTAACTGCTTTCTGGATGCACAATTGGATCGATCTTCATCTAAACCATTCAGCTACATATATTAAATCTTTTCTTGCAGATTTCAGCCTTACAGACCCTTTGCGTTTTTTATATCCCACTGGTAGGGACTATTCTTTTTTTCCCATGTCCACCATACTTACACCCGAATAGATACTTTTTTTTACACAACCTGTTACTCCCAAAACTTAGGTCTTGCAGTTATGAAAGTATTTCAGTTTCTGACCATGCCTCCCCTTGTACTTAAAATGGCTCTCCTGGATTGGCTCTCCTGGATTGGCTCTCCTGGATTGTGATTTGGTGAGGAAGCACTGGAGACTAGATCCGTTGCTGCTTATGGATGAGAAATTTGTCATAGATATATCCAGTAAAATTAAAACATTCCTGAATGAAAAAAGGACTCAGGGTATGCCTTGCAAGACAATATGGGAAGCAATGAAAGCTTTTCTTAGGGGTGAAATTATTTTGTTTGCAGCATTTAAAAGAAAATCTGCAAAACAAAAACAGTAAGACATTTGGGATCAAATTTTAATTTTCAATAGACAATATGCACAGTCATCTTCCCTTGCATTATATAAGGAATGTTTGAGATTACAGGCTGAGTTTAATATTCTGTCAACCCGCCAGGTTGAAGGTTGTTTGCTCAGAAGTAAAAGTGATTTTTATGAAAATGGGGAGAAAACTGGCGACATTTTGGCTAAGCAGTTGCGTGGGTAAGAGCCAAGCAACTAATAGTGGGTGTTAGAACAGACAGTGGAGTTATTATGCTGGATCCCAAAGTAATTAAGGATAGATTTCAAATGTTTTATTCAAAATTCTATGCTTCTGATTTTTTTGCATCTTCAAGTGATATGGAGGCATTCTTTAATCTTGTTGATATTCCCTCTCTTTCTATGGACTTTAAGCATGATCTTGAAGTGCCTATTACTCAGGAGGAAATTACAGCAGCCATATATTCCATGCAGTCGGGGAAATTGCCTGGGCCCAATGGGTTTCCAACAGGTTTTTTCAAAACATTCTCTAACAGTCTTTCTCCCTTTTTATGCCAAGTCTTTGCTGATTCGCTGGAGTCTGGGCCACTCCCCCCTTCATTTTATCAGGCGTTTATCTCCCTGCTGCTAAAGAAGGACAAGGATCCCTTGGATTGTGCCTCTTATAGGCCTATAGCCTTATTAAATGTCAAGATCCTGGATAAATTATTAGCTCGTATATTAGAAGATGCCCTTCCTTCTGTAATCTCACCCGATCAAACGGGGTTTGTTAAAAATCGTCATTCTTTCTAGTATTTGGCGGTTGTTTGATATTCTTTATAACCATTGTGTTTCTGAGAGTCTTGTGTCTATGGATGCAGAAAGGCATCCGATAGGGTTGAGTGAGAATACTTTTTACTTTAAAGAAATTTGGTTTTGGTCCCTTATTTTGCTTTTGGGTTAAACTATTGTATAGGAAACCTTTAGCTTTGGTGTGTACGAACGGGCAGTTTTCAGCAGAATTTTTTAGACTACACGAGGCAGGGCTGTCCTTTACGTCCCCTCCTCCTCGCATTAGCGATTGAGCTGCTCGCTGTAGCTATTTGTGGCAGCAGGGGAATACGGGGCATATTTAGAGGCAGGCTTGAGCACAGGGGGAATACGGGGCATATTTAGAGGCAGGCTTGAGCACAGGGGGAATACGGGGCATATTTAGAGGCAGGCTTGAGCACAGGGTCTCGCTTTATGTGGATGACCTGCTATTGTACATTTCTCATCCACTCAAGTCTTTCCCAGTGGTACTCAATGTGTTGGACAATTTTTGTATATTCTCTGGCTCTGAACTCAATTTAAAAAGTAAAAGTGAGCTATTTTTGATCAATAAGGAGGCTATCAGTCTTAATTATGGAAGTTTTCCTATTAAATTAGTTACTGAACAATTTAGTTACCTTGGGGTGTCCGTCACTTGGCATTTCCAGAATTTGTTTAAGAATAATTTCCTTCCACTATTTGATCGGGCTTTTGTCTAAATGGTCCCCGCTGTTACTGTGTCTTGTTGGCAGGATTAACTCTGTCAAGATGATGCTCCTCCCTAAATATCTGTTCCTATTATGATTCCAAAACCTTTTTTTAAATCTTTAGACTCTTTAACTCTTTCTTTCATTTGGAAGGGCAAACACCTGAGATTAAGGAGAGCCTTCCTCCAAAGGCCCAAGCAGGTCGGTGGGACGGCCCTGCCCATCTTTCAGTACTGCTACTGTATTGGAGACGCTTCCATTTGCAGTCTACGCCTCCAGTATGGGTCTCCTTGGAGGCTCATGCTGCTGCTACGGATGTTTCCTCGCCTGCTCTTCTGGGTGCACCACTTCCACTCACCCACCCTATTCCTTCCAGCAGCCGAGTGGTTAAACAGTCCCTTAAAATCTGCTTTCAGTTTAGCAGAACCTTGGGCCTTCTCCCTTCTAAGTCCAACCGCAGTTAACCACTTTTTTCCTCCTTCTATAGCTGATGCTGCCTTTCATGTATGACATAAGAAAGGTCTAAAATGTTTTGCAGACCTATACTCTGAAAACCAATTTTCTAGTTTTTCTTAGCTGAGCACAAAATTTGGAATTGCGTCCACACAATTCTTAAGGTTTTTACAGGTCAGACATTATGTTCAGAAAATGACGCCACAATTCCATAATATAGCCCCAGACAGTGCTCTAGATGCATTGCTTTCAGTTAATCCCACAGTGAGAGGTGCGATGTCCACCCTTTATAACCTAATTTCCAAACTGCATTGTCCGTTATCAAAACTGTTGGGGAACAGGACTTTAATTCCACCATCACTGATGATGTGTGGGACTCAGATGCATTCCAGATCAATGTGTGTGTTCAGCATGCACTCTTGCAGTTTAAAGTTCTCCACCAAGTGCACCTGTCCAAGGTCTAGGTAGCATGCATATACCCAAATGTGGACCCAACTTGTAAATGGACTGCATTTATATAGCGCTTTATTCCAAAGATCTTTACATTACACCTCTCATTCAGCCATTCATACACCCATAGCGGAGGCTGCCATGCAAGGTGCCAACCTGCATACCGGGAGCAATTGGGGGTTCAGTGTCTTGCTCAAGGACACTTTGATGGGGTCAGGAGGAACCAGGGCTTGAACCTGCGACCCTAGAGTTGCCGAAAGATAGTGCTACTTCCTGCGCCACCATCTTCAACTTGTGACAGATGTAGGAGTGCACCTGCTTTATTATTTCACATGTACTGGTCTTGTCCTTCCTTATCTAGCTTTTGGAAGTCTGTCTCTCATACCATTACGGAAGTCTTGTACTGCCAAATTGAGCCAAACCCCCGTACTGCCATGTTTGGTATTGCCACAGACTCGGGTTTACCACGTGTTAAACGCAAAATGTTATTATTTTCATCCTTACTTGCTAGAAGAGCTGTCTTACTTAAGTGGAAACACCTGGTTCCTCCCTCTCATGCAAGCTGGGTTAGGGATGTTATGTTGTCTATGGACTTGGAAAAAATTAGATACACTGTCTGTGGTTCTGAAAATCAATTTTTTTGAGTCTGGTGCCCTTTCTTAACGTTTTTTGAGAAACTCACCACCATTATCTCAGAGTAGGCCTTCCTTCCCCTTTCCTCCCCTCTCTTTTATTTACATTTAATGTTTTACACTATAATGGTTGATTTTATTACACCTGCATTTGTTTGTTGTGGTTTAGTTCTACTTCAGTTTTATTTATTTATTATTTACTTGTCTTGTTTGTGTCTTGGCTGTCTGGGGACTCTATTTTGGGGTAGTAATGTTCAGTAGGGAAGATATAGGACAGGGGGTGGGGGGGTAGAAAAGTGTAATTTTGTTCTGGAGGGTACTTACTTGCAATTTTTCAAATCAATAAAAAGACATTTGAAGGATAATGACTGGACATTGTCATTAATGATGCAGCTTACAGACAACAAAGGGTTCTTTTTGTATTACTATAAACTAAACTTGGAAACATCAGAAACAAAAAGAACCACAAGAGGTCTGGACAAAGACAGGTAGACAAAACTAACTAGAATCAAAGCAGAAGTGAAGGGGAACAAGAGATACTTAACTGGAAGGGGGTTACAGCAAAGGGTATAAACAGAGAACACATGGAACAACAATACTCTAACACCAAACGGTAGCACGCAGAAAACAAAGGCACATACATCTACAACAGGGACCAATGGAGAAGCAAGGCAAGGGCCGGCATGTATATGTATTAGTAACAAGGCTAGATGAGGAACAGGTGTGAGTCAATTACTAATTACACACAAGGGACTCGGGACTGAAAGGTTATTATGAAACATTATGGACTCAAACAGTAGGGGAGACTAAGAACAAGGGTTACATGACATTACTATAAAATTAAAGGCAAGTATGGATAACCAGAAACAAGGATATATATAGAAGAACCTATACTAAAAAACAACAACATAATAAGAAAGGGAAATCAAACCTAATAACTAAACAGTCTAATACAGTTGAATCTCATCTTGGTGACTCAGCAGCTGAGACACTAGCCAGCCTTGTAGCAACAACAGTAGGATAGCACAGGGATTCAGCCACACACGTAGCTCATTCTGCCACATGCCAGCTCACAGGGCCAGGGAATACCTTAGGAACTACCAAAGCGGTTAAACACAGAAAGAACGGGATGGCCAGAGACCCCTGGTGGCCGAATGTGGCAACAATGGACAGAAAAGGACAAGAAGTGGACTGATCCTGACAGTCAACCATATTCACACAGTAACAATCATTACAATCACCCATTCGCTTAATCTGTATGAACGCCTGTACAAATGGTCCAGATTCAAAACCACAACCCTGTCACCAGCACCACCTGCTGAGTAACAGAGCCAACTGGCTGTAATATAAGTATGCATTTAGTGAACTTGTTAGTTTTGAAATTATAGTAAAGAAGAGTGAAATTGTAAAATATATGCATAGAAGGCCAAAATTCTGTAGCTAGTTATAGCACACGATTCCACTTATTTAGTCAAACTTCGTTAAGTGAATGAGTTTTAAATGCATTTCTAATTTTAGCCTTAGCTGTAGTGGAAAATGGTTTAACAATGTTACTTTATGTAATGTTAATACAATGATTTTATAAGCTTTCCTTTTAAAATATTAATTGATACAGTTTATATAACTGCATCCTTTTGGAAAAAAATATGCTAGGCCAGATTTGTTAAATTTAAAAATTCATAACTTTCACAGAAGATTTATATAGTTGTGCATAAAGTAAGCTTTTCCCCCCACTAAATACCCTCAATGGAACCCCAACAGACTGATTTATTAAGAAAAGTAGTATTTTCGATATGAGAGGATTGTCTTTCTCCATTTCCATTTGTCATTTGAAAGGGAAGAGCAATTCTCAATCACCTCAGCTATTGCTTGACAAGTGGAGCATATGATGTTATGTCCAGACAAATTGTGCTGAGATATAATAAGCTGCAGAGAGATTAGATGTTTTTTTTTGACATAAGGATTTTGTATATAAATATATAATCATTTCTGATTTCACAGTCACCGTCTGTTTTGAAAAGGTAGGAGCCTTTGAACCCACTTGTTGGGCTACTTCTTTGGATCTACCTTAATTAAACTTATTCAAATGGATTTAAGCTTTGAAGACTGCTTTATGGGTTTAATTCCTACATTACACAAATGCACAGCCAGTTACATTTAATGCAAGATTAGAATTGCAGATAAGATTACTAACTGCATAAAAAGTTGCCACCAGCTTTAATACTTTTATAGACTTTTACACAGATTTTTACTCTGATGATCCTTTAAAGTGACTTATCCTAAAATTAACCAACCAAGTGTTTAAAATGGGTGTTAAACCCCATCCCATAATGGGTGCAACTTGTGCTGATATTCAGTCAGTGTGACCTCTTAATTGCTATATGAAAATATTAGTGTAGTAAGTCATTTAACCTGGTATTTAGCTGGTAAGTGGCCCTAAAGTATATAATAAAACCACATTCTTTGAAATCTGAAGGTTACTCTCCATCTGCTCTCTCTAGGTGAAGATCAATCCCCCCCCACCCCTGTTCTCACTGGCCCAAGCAAGGACCTCTGACTGACGGCTTTTGAAACCCAAACCAAGTCTGTCCTTTTTCATTAAGCTTTGCTGTTGACATTTTTGCTGACCTTGGCCAGAGATGTGTAGACGGACAGAAGCCCACTCCGTGCCCGCATGTCATCTCCCTGGCATCCTGACTGCATTACCAACGTAGAATAGGCCCACAAAATAGCAGCAGAAAGAAGGACAGCAAGGCAAAACAAGGCAAGACTGTGAGCAGTCGTCAATTCCCATTAAGCTTCCAAGGATGATTGTGGCCGTGGATAAGCTTCCATTTCATCCCCGTGACTGAGACGTCTCAGGCCACACATCTCAAGTGCCAGAGTGATGTTGAGTCCCCTGTATATTTAATTCTTATCTGTGCACCCTGTCCCATTCAATCAATGTGTTGTACTCTTGAATGGTGCTTGTGGCACAAGTTAATAAACCCAAGCTGTAATAAGCCAAACTCAAAGTTTACTGGATCAATTATGTGAATTGTGGAGAAAGAGTTTTATTGTCATTGGCTGATAAATAGCATTGTGTTGCTGAGGGAGTATGTTTGCCAAGTTCCTATGATTAAGGAACAGAAATATTACATTTATTTATAAACATTTTTTTGGAGAAAGCAGTGTCAGATTGGGTTTTAAAGGCCTTGCACAAGGGCCCAACAGTGACATCACCCTGACAACTCTGGGATCTGAGTCGGCAAATTCCTAGCCATTTCGACAGTGTCCTAACCTACTAAGCCACATGCTGGAAATGCATAGCGCCTTCTGCAGGACACCTGTACTACAGAACTTAACTGAACATCCAGATTATGGAGTTAGAGTTCTCTTTGGTGTGTATTTTCAGATAGAGGCAGAAAACAGGGATGTGCGATTGAGCGAACAGGGACTCTAGCATGGCTCTCTAGCACAAAATTTGGAAAGGCTACTTTTAAAGTGCACAGTAAGTGTTGAACTGAAAACTTGAATGCACTGAAATTTAAGGAAAAGGATGTGTTCATGTATCCCAAAGAATGCAGGAAATGTATGAGTATCAAGACAGTCTGCGAACCTTAATGATGCTCCAGGCATTTTTTTCGGTTATTCTTAGATTATTTATTTATTTGATTTACTTTTTAGCTTTTCATACACCCTTAAAAACTTAAGACCAAGCATTACGTAATTTATTGTATTACAGTATAACCAAAAAATGTATTATAGCACAGGTAAAGAACAAGACAATCGCTGGGATTGAATGACGCAAAGTCAAAGTGCAGGACTAAATCAGGGTGGATGAAAGTTAGTATTTTTGGAAAAGTGGAGTGTGATTTTCAGTTGGGGACAGATATTTGAGAGACTACATGCTTAAGGGGTGTGGGGCCGACTTTGCTGCAGGGAACCTGTGTCGAGTCAGCTGCTAGTCACTGTTTACGCATGATGAGTCAACCTTATAGCTTACTCATACATTACTGCAATCAGACACACATTCTGTGTCATCCCGGGCTGTAACAGATCAGCAGCAAAACTCCAACGAGATCCTGTCAGTGACTATAAATGAGAGAATGACAGTGTCGGAGGTACAGAATGGTGGAAATTAATATAAGAAGAAGGATCCTTCTGGGAAGGATGAATTTTGAGACTGGGATGTGGTATAGCAGGTAGAACCAGATGGAGCCACGGTTACTAAGCAACTACTGCATTTTTGAGGAACAAATGAATTTCTAAGGTGTGACAGTCCACCAGCACATCGCCACGAACACACTTAGCAGGTATCAATCTGTCAAGGGAATCTGCTGAGAAATAAAACCCTGATGGCAGTGAGTTGATTAGTCTGTGATTATATTTTTGTTATAATTATATCCTTGTAAAGATCTAGACTTCCGTGGAAGACATCGGATTGCCAGGTGGAATGAGTGTTCTCACATCCGGACCATTTTAGCATCTGTGGGTGAGAGGAAGCCACAGGAAGCACACGACTCTGAACGGGGAACTAGGCAGGAACACTGCTGTATGCTCAGTGAGCCAATGAGGGAGAACTAGCATGAACCAAAACAGGTCACAACAGCAGCTAAATAAAGCAGAATCATTCTCTATCATTAGGGCTAGACTAAAATAATAGCAGGGACCTCAAATCAATGCCGTTCGCCTACCTCTTCTCTTTTTAAAGCAGAACATGGAGCCTCCTACCTGTGGCAAGCTTGTTAGCAAGACACCTCTTTAAAAAAAGTTGGTTAAGGATTAGACTGGGGAAGAGCCAAAATACAATTGGCCTGCTATAGACAAATTTAAAATACTAAAGACTCAGTTACAACTTATCTTACATGAACCTATGAACACATATTTTGGAATGTTTTGGAACAAGATTAATGATCATTTTCAACAGTTGTACATTTTGACACCATAATAGCTAATGGCCAAAGCTGTATGTTTATGACCTGGCAATTCTGGTAGCAGAGAAAACTAGGTAGGTCTCACATTTTCCTGTCAAGCACACACAGACAGGTATGAATGATCCTGGTCACTTGGCTGCAGCAAAAGTGCCCAGTCTGCAGATTGTGACAGTAGGGTGTGAGGTGCTTTCTGAACGCAGTGCACTGCAGTGCCTTCCTACGCCCCAGGGCTCCACTTGTTGTCAGGTTCATTTCTTTTTTATGACCTATGACGAGAAATATATAGAAATATATTATAAGACTCTATAGCAGTGGAGAAGCCTTGTATCAGTCTTGTGTGAGGGGAGAAATTAACCCCCCCTGGTCTGCTATGGAGAGGCTGTTAAAACGGCATGAGAGAAGATCACATTTCAATTCATTTATGTTGACTGGGACAGGAAGATAGGTAGGTGAACGCGTCATTAGAAAAAATTACTAAATACAACTAATTAGCTGTTCACACCTAGATGTATATTTGTGGCATTTTTCATTCTGAAATATTGTGTTGGATTTAGGGTTTGTTAGTGATGAATCATTTAGCGTTACAGAGGCAGCCTGGCTGTTGGCTCCTACAATGCCTCCTGTGACCTGCCACCTGTGACCCGCCACCTGTGACCCGCCTCCTGTGACCCGCCACCTGTGACCCGACACCTGTGACCCGCCACCTGTGACCCGCCTCCTGTGACGGTGAAGAGCCCGCTACAGAAGTTAGGCTTCAGTCTTGCTGCTCCTCAACCTTTGTCTTTGTTCTTTGTGTCTTGATCCCTGACCTTCTCGAATTTTCACTTCCTGTATTGTCACTTCTTGTTAGAATTTTCCTGGTCCAGCCCTATGAGTGAATTTCCAGAACCCTGAGGATCGACCGAAATGGGGAGGATGGTTAATCTAGGCAAGAAAACAGCATCCTTGCAGTGCTTGTAACACAGCTTGAGGAGTTACAAGTAAATCCAATTTAACCCTTCTTAGATATCATTTCATTTATTCATTTTTGGTATTGTGCATATAGGATTCCCATTTCTTTCCAGAAGTTCTGTGTTTCTGTCATCTAATTTCCGAGCTATCTTTGAAAAGGTCTAACTACTGCTAACAATAGCTGGCACTTACTGAGGGTACATTGCAGAATAGCTACTGACTTGCTGAACTTGTTTCAAACCACTTATCAACATTCTGCATGACAAGGTACTTCACCACTAATGGAGTGCTGCTTCTGGATGAGCTGGGCTGAAGGTTTAAATACACAGTCATTTTTCATGGAGAATTTTGTATTATACTCCAGGCCAGACAGTCATGTTAGTCTTTAGCAGTATGATGGTGTCATACAAACTCATCTAAAGTCAAAGTGTCTTTAATGCATTCACACCCTCCTGCCTCATCAGCTGCACACACAGAAACACACCTTCTGCATAGATACTTCATGAGTCCTTCGCTCTGCTGGTTATAGTCTGTATTGTTAAAATATCACAATGTATAATGGTAGATCAGTGAAGTGGTTTGAGTCGTCTTTTTGATGTTTCTTTGTTGATTCGGTGCAAATGATAGTGCTTAGATGGCTTGGTTTAATTTACTATCTTGGCCACTATCAGTGATATGGTTCATTTAATTTGGAAAGTGGTGGTTCTCATTGTCAAATTATACATTAAAAACCAGAGCCACAGCCCTGTCATCTGATACATTTATATCATTAATGTCTTCAGGCTTTTGTCAGTTATATAAAACTGCAAATACATAATTCACAGTCCTGCTTTTAAATAGCTTGCTAACACTGTCAGTGTTCAAGGAGCAATCACAATGCATTGTGTGCTGGGCATTTTTGACCTAAGGAAGTTTTAAACAAAAAACACCACAAAGGAAACAGACTTCATTAACAAATAAGGAGCAAAATTAAATATTTTAGGTAATTTTCATTCAACTGCATATTAAAATAACTATTCTTTGATGCTGTTGACAGCAAAATGTTTATTGTATCACATACCAAGGGACGAAGGGCACAAGAGCAGATGATGGAGCAAACCAACAGGGTATATTTCAACAGGATTGCAAGGATCAAAACTGGGAGTACAGAACACAGCTGACAGCACAGGCCACAGACAGGAATGACATTAACTTCAGGACTAAGGAGCACAGGCCTGGGAAACACTTTAAAAAATGACTATCAAGGGAGCAAAATGAGAGGCAGCAGGAGTGAATCACACTAGGGCAGGAACATGAGGTAAGACACACATAACCGATGTGGCTTGTTGCTAGGGATGAAACCAGAGGATTGGAGCAGGGCATTACACATTGATAGTTGGATAATAACAACTAGCAACCCTGTACTACAAAAAAAGGAAATTAGAATAGTGATAAACAAGCAACTGAAAAACGGAGGTTTTGACACATTTTAGGATATAAACTGTTTGGAAAACATGGGCCATCACTGACAGCTATGTGAAGAAATGTCCTCTAGTGAGGGATTTATCCATGAAGTGATGTTTGGAGTCACTGGCTGAAGTAAGAATGGCGAAGACTAGAAGCAGTGCTGAAGTATGGCTGCTAGGGAAAGCAACCAAGGAACTGCCCAGTTCACATCTCCCAACCAATGGTGACGTTCTTGGACTTATGATGAACTTCCACACTGATAAAAAGGCTGTTTTATAAGAGGTAGCTCAACTGGGCAGGTCCAGCGTCCTGGAAATTTGGCAGCATGCAGGAATTAACCCCACCCACCAGCTAAGTAGCATGGATCACAAACCAACTCTCTTGCAGAGATTGCTGGAATACCAATCGAGTGAATAGACTCTGGGATTCACATGCTGATAAAGCTTTATGATGAATATGCAAACCAGCAGCCCTATTTTCAGCTGTAGATAAGTATGTATTTTAACTTATTTCCATATACATTTGTTCACAGCTGGTGGAAAATTAATTTTAATCAATCTTTCACCAACCTCTAAATGTTCACCAAAAGGCATACAATTATATAAATATATAAATATATCACATACCTTTGCAATAGCATAAAACACTAAATGTTTGTGTTTAGTATCGCTTTGGGAGCCAAGGACCAGAATTGCAATGAATAGCATAATGGCATGAGCAGAACTGAATGAATTAGTGAAAAAATACCCTGAGACTTAATAAAGAAGAAGATGAGATAATTGCAGAAGATAAATGCAAATGTAGTAAACATTGCTTGTCAATGGTCTTATGAAACAAATAAATTTGCAACATTTTAACAGAATTAGGCAAAAATTCAAAGATTTCTGTGAGTACTTTAGATTCTTGAGTAAATTTTTGCATTCTAAAAATGTAATTTCCTTTGGCTCCAAAAGAGTGATCTCAGTAAATCAGAGCTAGGGGTGATTATGGAAGTATGTTTCTTGGGAGAATTCACAAGGCAGATATGTGGAAATGCACCTTCAGCTTAGGGCAGCTGTAGATGAAATCACATATCCGTAAATGTGAATCTGAGGTGTGAAATCACACATCCGTAAATGTGAATCTGAGGTGTGAAATCACACATCCGTAATTGTGAATCTAAGGTGTGAAATCACACATCCGTAATTGTGAATCTGAGGTGTGAAATCACACATCCGTAAATGTGAATCTGAGGTGTG
>JABFEB020000040.1:18930176-18950864 GCA_019775895.2 Stomatorhinus ivindoensis
GACCAGGGGAACTGAACTTTCGTAGCTCCCACTATGAACGGTGAGGTTACCCTTGCAAGTAAAATGCGCGTGTCTCATCTCTGTGGGTTCACGGGGTGGAGGTTTTCCTTCTATCCCCAACATTAAGTGATATGTATCCTTCTACTTAACTTTTGCAACTATAATAATGATTTGAAAATATTATATAGAGTAGCATTTCATTTATGGTTTGCCACAGGGTGCTGCCTCGAATAAGTTCCAGGCCTCTCGTTGCGACCCAGAATAACTGGAATATGTATGGATGGATGGATGGATGGATGTATATAATACCCATAATCCATAGCTCGATAGTTTTTAGCTCCTCATGGAATCTGAATCAAAGGGAATGGCTGATTGCTGAGAGGACTACTATTCCTTGCACCTGCAGTAAACTACAATAACAAGGGTCAGAGGTAGTAACATTCTTTTTCATCTGTTCATTTTTGTTTGACACCTCTGCTGCAGCGAATTTTTATGAGGCAGTGTTACTCAGTCAAGAAAGCTGTTGGGGGTGCGGGGGTATGCAGGGGCTCTCAAGAGATAGAGGAAGTTGAAGGGACGTGAAACACAGTGAAGAACACAGAAGCCCACAAGCGCTTGGTGCTTGGCGCATGCTAATGCTGTCGGCTCGCATGCGTCATGCATACGAGCTGAAGGATCGCCGTGCTGTCGAATGCCTGTCATGCTGATAAATACTTCTTGGGTCACTATTTTTAAAAAAGCATATTCAGTGTATGAGACATGATCCAAAAAATATTATTTGTAATTCTTAATGGGGTAACAAAATTAGTGACGATGCACAAAATTAGCACCATAGAAATTCCCACTGTGTACCTCCGGTGGTGAGGATCCTTTACGTCATAATCGCTTTGTTAATCTTTTTCATGTCTTGTTAACTGATACCCAGCGACAATACACCATGCACTGAATTCTCAATCAGTCTTGGAACTTGCTTGCCAAACTACATCTTAACTTGATTGATAGGAAACACCTAACAACAGCTGACTGCCAATAATGGTCCTCCCGATTTCCTATTTCCCACTGTCTCCTCTGGGGGTTTTGCCTAAATGTCTTTGAGGTAAGTGAGTATCAATTGTGTATAGCAGACTCTGACACTGGCCTCAGACAGCTTCACAATACCAAGCCTCTTATCTCGAATGACCAAATAGTGATTAAGGCAGACAGTACCGTTGCTAGATGAAATTGTGCCATCCGACCTGAAAGTGAACTTCTCTTTCTAGGTCTCTTCTATCCTAACAGTGCTTTTCATTGCAGTCTGTACTGTGAAGCTGTGGACTAATGTATGCTTACTTACTACTCCTGAGCTGAGCATAAATAAATTCATAGAAACATGTAACGGAATTTTTCCCCGAATGAACGCTTACCCAACAAGATGTTGTCAGTGTTGTAATTTCATACCACTTATCATGGTCACAGTCAAACGCAATTCTTCTTCTTCATTATTACTATTATTGCTGTTGGTCACCAGAACGTGGCATCCCAGAGCATCACACCGCTTTTGGAGACTCTTCATCACAACCTATATATATGTTTATAAAGGATTCTTCCAACTTTTGTAGTTGTCATAAATGCTGACTTTGGGAACTCCTGTGTCAAGTTGACATATTACCTATGTCGACTGTCATAGGTTTGTGCTGACAGGTTCTAAGACTGACTCAAGTGTTTCAGTGTGACATAAAGTGACATAATTTGTCATGTAAACCCAGCTGTAAAACAGAAGGTGAATGCTTTTTAAAGGAGTGTTACACATAGCCGCCATGACCAGCAGCATCACCTCAGACCTCCAGAGGCTGCTGGTTTTCATCTGTCTCATATCCCTGATTCAGTTTGAATTTAGTGATTAGTGGCCACAGAACAATGGAACTTATCCTCTGAATTTAACCCAAATGTGACAATGTGACACAGCAGGGGGCAGCTAATTCAGCCCCCGGGGAGCAGTGCTTGGGGGGGGTACCTCGCTCAGGGTACCTCAGTGGTGCCTTGCTGGTCGGGGATTCAAACCTGCAATCTTACAATTACAAGTGCGCTTCCCTAATCATTAAGCCATCACCGCCCATATTGCACGTACTCCTCCTCTGTCTGTTGTGGGTTCATATCACTGCCCACATTGCACGTACTCCTCCTCTGTCTGTTGTGGGTTCGTATCACTGCCCACATTGCACATACTCCTCCTCTGTCTGTTGTGGGTTCGTATCTTGTTTCTGGTTCTGTGTGCAGAGCTTTCATATTCTTCCTATATCCGTGGTGGGTTTCCTCTCATGGACAAGATTATGAGGAATCGGTGATGATGAATTATTCAAGTTTGAGCTTATTAGTCGCTCTCTGCAATAACTGAGAACTGTTCCCAGCTTTATACATGCATGCATTAAAAGGTCCCCCAGAATTTCTCCATACTTGGAAACTGCGTGTAAGATACAACATTGCCTCGTGGAGAATACTTTGATATTAACAGTAGTCATTTCCTATGTAAGTTTCATCTTCAATTGCAGTTTGCATGAATGCCTAAAAATACCCATGGGACTATGGTAGACACTTGATCCCTGGTCCCAGAGGTGTGAGCCAACAGTGGTGCCCCTAAGTAATGTCATGACCGAGTAATCACAACGTCATGACAGTTTTTTTTAATATAGTTTTATTTGTATTGAATTTATACAACCTGCAACATGTTTATAACTCATTATCAAACCTGGCCAGCAGATCAATCTTTCATTTTCCACAGAATTATATTTTATGTCACTCTTATAAGCTTTTATGTTACTTTAATTTAAAAAAGTGTCATAGCACAACTTTATGTCAGCATAAACCTATGACAATTGGCATAGGTGATATGTCAACTCGACACAGGAGTCACCAATGTCAGCATTTATGACAGCTACAAAAGCTGGAACGAACCTTTATAAATGGTTTATCAAGATATGTCAGCTGTCATGAAGGACTTATGTTAGTGTCATGTAGCTTTATGAAGAGCATCTGCAAGTCATGTGTTATCTTTTTATCATTTTTATGTCCATGTGGGTCAACTTATAGGATGAATTGATAGTTTTTTTAGAAAGTCTGACTCTGAAATTGTCCTTTTGTGCTGTGTTGGTGTTGTATAGACATGGTTATCAACAGAAATTGCATATGGCATCTCCCAGTCAGCCTATTTGTGAAAGGCTCAGTGGGAACGCTTCACCACTAACGGGTCATTAATGGTTGATCATCTGCATTTGGCGTATAATCAGATGACATGGAATGTGACTGGTTAATTAAAGGCTTTCCTACACATCACTGGAATTAATCTATTTACATCTACTATTAACTATTAACTATCTATTGATAATCGTCTATAATATTCTCCATTTCATTCATAAAGAGATACATCATAGTGATACCGCTTTTAAAAGCACTTTTAACACAAGAAAAGACTTTCCTGGATTGTCCGCAGGTCAGTTATAGACCCACTTGCTGTTACTGCAGTCCATACATTTCAGTGCATGAAACTTGCATCAAGAGGAGGGCAGTTATACTGCATGTGCACTGGAACGTCCACTGAAACAACGAGAGGTTAAAGTGAAGTCATGTATTAGATAGAGAATGGACACAGTTGCATGCACTGTATGCTGGTTGTAGCCATGAGTGTTACTGCTGCCCACTTAGTTATGGACATTATGGCGACGGTGGCGCAAGGGACACTTGCTTCTGCAGAAGGATGTTGTGAACATGGGTCACTCATAGAATTTCCTGCAGAAGGAAGACCTGTGATCAGGTCTGACGGATCTCTGTACCTTTGATTGTTTCACTTTATTTACTCCCTCCAGAAACCTGCTGTGTTTTGTGTCATGGCAATTCCAGGTGGAAAATGCTACCATCATGGGCGTCTGCCTCTCTGCTCTTCCTTTCATCCCACATTTTGCCTCCAGGGAATATTGGGCGCTGCAGACATGCTGCAGACAGCTTTGTGTGCTGCCTTTGCACACTTTTTGGTGGATCATCACCCTCATTTAACGTTCACTGTGTAATATCACCTTTGCAGCATCACGGCAGGACAAAGGGACTTTGCTATTTCAGCTTTCTGTTCGGTGGATGCCACTCCTGTCACCCCACCACAGTTATAAATATTCGGGAGAATATTCAAGAAGTACAACTAATTCTGAAGAACCAGGACGCTGCCTTGTACTGAAAGTGCTTGCTGAGTCATTTTTAATATTATTTTTCATCTCAAGTAAACGATGTAAGGAAAGTATAATGATAACAGACGTCTACACTGATTGAGCTCAGTGTGGATTAAATCCCATTTATGGCATTGTTATTGAATAACATCTTGCAAGAAAAATAAAAACTTTTGTTTTGTTCAGTTTATTTTACTTGTGGACTAAACTCCAGGGGATGATGCAGTTTGTCAGACACTAATGTGGAATGAATTCTGCTCTCTTGTGTTTAAAAATGTTTAAGCCAGCAGAGGACCAATTGAACAGGATTTTGCTGATACAATTTCCTGTTCTGGGGCTGTCGGCCTTTTCCTCATTCTAGTGAAGTTGCTTGTCCTTTGGATAGCGTTTGCGGTGCTTTTCCTCTCAGATTTAAAGTCTGCACTTTTAGGTATAAAATTACCTATTGATTGAGGCCCATATGGGACAGAAAGCTCCCTCACATTATTGATCAATTGAGTAATTGCTGTTTTTAATGTCTTGTAAGATCACTTCGTCTTGTGAACTGCACTTTGTGGTTGAACAAGGAGCCACCGCTTGGATCATATTGTATAGCAGGAACAGAATATTAGAAACTCAGGTAGAGCATGCATTAACTCTGCGCTGATTCATTTGGTTTTATTCTCTAGGTATATTTAATTTCACATATTCCATTTCATTGTCATTACTGCTGACTATCATTCTGTGCAGAGGTTCAACCCTGAGCCCAATCATTCTTTCCTGTAGCTGAGTACAAGACTGGCTCAACTAATTGTTTTTAGTCTTTAGTTTATGTCACCAGTCTCTTTTCATTGTAATCTTCAACTCTGATCAGACCAGCTGTTCTTCTTAATATTAACAGTCCTTTATCATTCGAGTTCATCCATCCATCCCTCCTTATATCATTGTCAGAGTTATGGTCAGTTTTTTCCCCAATAAACCAATGAAGGCCAGATGATACAAAACTCACATTCATAGTGCTGCAGTCACCCTCAAAACTCAAAACGATTTTATTATTTTGATTCGGAATCACAACCTGCTGGGTTTTTCTGTCCACTGCCATTGAGAGTCAGCCATCAGTCTTCCAACTACCAGCCACAATTCTGATGTGCAGTAAACCAGTGATCTTATTCTTTCAGTCTTAAACACTTCAATAGACATTCTTATTACTCTCTATTACCAAGCATCTTGGATCAAGCCATGTGTTTTCTTACAAAAAAGAGAATTTATTTACATAATGTTGATTTGAATTTTTTCAGTGTCACTAACATTGGCAATGGGTTAGCTGTTACTCTCTTATAATTAATTACATGAGGTTACTATAACTTGATAGGGACTTCATGATTGATAGCCTGTATTATCTGTGGTCCGAGCAAGTGTGGCATTATCAAAAACATTTTTGGAAAATCAGTGGTTATGCCTCTTAGACACACAGGGACACCTGATTTAAGTGTCACACAATTGTAACAGCAGACAGATGAAAGCAAAAACCTGCCTTTACAAATGTGAGAAGACGTACTCGTGGGCCACTTCGTTAGGTATCCATGCGCAGTAGCAAGTAGGAGCCACTTTTGTCTCAAGAGCTACTTCAAGGGGTCAGATATGTTTTTTCTGCACACCACTGTGTTGAGCTGTTATTCTTACAATGTTGTCTTTTCTGTCTCCACTAACCTCTTTCATTAAAAATGAAAATTGCTTCTAAGATGCCGGAACCACCACATCTGGTACCAGGGATTATACTACATTTCAATGAGGTGAATCTCTTGACCCTGTGTACTGACTGTGTGTATGCAGTTGTAGCTACATAGTTTGCTGTTTGGAGGACTGGGCTGTTTGCATTAATAAGCATCTGCGTGTAATACACAGGATCCTGAGTATATCCATCCATTTTCTGAAAACCACTTGCCCTATTGAAGGCCATGGTGGGTCTTGAGTCTATCCTAGAGGCTATGGACACAACGCAGGGAATAACCCAGTATGGGGCACCAGCCCATCGCACATGCACACCTATGGGAACTCCAACTCACCTGTTCGGGGGCGAGCAGAGTATCCTGAAGAAATGCCCTGACATCACAGGAAAAACATGCAAACTCCACAGACATGAGGCCATGGTGGAGACTCCATCTCAGGTCCCAGGGGTGCGAGTGTGGCGACAGTGCTAACCATTGCCCCACTGCAGAGTATGCATGATACATTAACTAGGGGTTAACTAAGAAGGAAAAACACCGAACACACACTGGTTTATAGCATGCAATCAGCGTATTTAATTCTATGTGTAAGAACTGAATCTTTTACATACGTCAGTAGTCAAAAAGGTATGTCTATGTTTGTATGTGTTATAAAGCAGTAGTAAGTTCTCATTTTGATGGATTTAAGATTCATTTATGGACCTCATTCTCAGACAGAGGATGACTTTTAAAATTATGTATCTTGCAGCAAAATATAGCAATCTTGGATGGAATGGACAATAATAGGTTAGGAATCATAATTTGAAAACGAGGATTGGTTCCGGAATTGCACTTAATGCAACATACAATAAGATCCATCTGGGCAATCCTGCATTATTCTGACACCAGGGTGATATAACAGCTGTACTTTGATAAAGAAATGTCTACTTGTGAAAAGAGATTACTGCTTGTTGACACAAAACACTGTGGAGAGTGTTTATGTAGAAACATTAAAGATCTAAGCCAGATTCTCTGCTTTTCCTTTTTTAGATATAACAGATTGCACTGAATTCATCGCCACTACGTTCACACCTTAAGTAAACATCAGCTTAATATTATTTTCCCTGGGCTCTCACAGAAAGTATTAAAGAGTCATATGGAATTGGTCTGTCCAGATTTCAGCATATGAGTGTGTTTTTTGCACCTAGCTGTAAAGACTGCCCTCAGCTGGGAGAGGCACAGAGAAAGCGCTATAGATTAAAGTTGGAAGTCCTGACAATATTCTGATTGTGCCATCCACCTTTTCATATCTGTAGGATGCAGTTCCAATGACAGTACAACTTCATATTGTGTGTGCTGTGAATGTGTCTCTATCCCAGGAAAACATGACATGCCGGGAAGTAAATGAATCTTGGATTTTAACATTTGAAAGACACACATATACACCAAAACACATACTGACTTAAAGGAAAGAGGTCGGTCATGGCAGTATGGGAGGCTATTCTATGTAGGTTATTCTTGGAACGCTTGGTAACCATAGGAACACTATTGGCATGGCATTATGCATGGCTGAATAAACTATAATTCTCACGTGATCCTCTACGCCATGTGTTCCATGTAGAGAGCTCTAGTTTAATTAAAATGGAAAAGCTATCATTCCCCGCTCCTGGTAACGAGGATGCCCTTTCTTATTTCAGAACCACTGCACTTATTTTCCTCTTTCAAATAAAAAACGTGATTCCAACAGTTCAGGTCCAAATAAAAACAAACGATCTATCCACTATCATCCAGGTCCTTGTGCAGGTACAGGATCGTTGGGTAAATGCAGAGTATTCACATTTCTATATATTTTAAAGAATAACTTTTTAAAGAAAAAACTTTGCAGACCAAAAAAAGAGTCATAAAGAATTGCGTTGGGCCAGCACAGAAAAGCTAGCCAATGGAGACTTCTTACGATGAATTGGTCTGCAGCATCACAAGGCACCTTTCTTCAGCTGTAGATCTTATAAATGCTTTAAATGTGGATTGCAGCAATGTGTAAACATTCCCTACAGGTTTTCCATTTAAAAAGGTTTCAAAGCACAAGGTGAAGCAGCACTCTATGCATTTCTATGCATGAATATTTAGAAAAAGTGTACATTTAAAATATGAGCATAATCCATGAAAGCATGAGATTTATTTAAGTCTTAAAACTCCCAGTTATCATGTTCCGATAAAGCACACATGTGGAAGGAATGGCAATACAATTTCCATGTATGTTTATGGCTCGTCTGTGTTTGAAATTGTATTTAGCAGCTAACTCTGTTTTTTTCTTCTGCAGACGGAGGCATGAGTGTAAGTATTTTCTTAGACAGCAATATTAAGCAGAATATTAAATTGGAGCATGGAAGGAAAATGGTAGAATCTTTTAAATACCCACAGGAATTCAGAGAGCAAAATTATTCTTTAATATCTTGAAGGAGTAGAATAGTTTTGAAGAACGGTGTTGTACTACAGACAGGCAATCATTGGTTATTTGTTTTATAACTCAGCATTTACAGTAATTCAGACAAGGTATTTTATCACCCAGGAGTTATTATACATTTGATTAAATCATTAAATGTTAAATAATAATCACCAGACCTTCTTAGCTAACATACTACAATTTCCAATAATTACATTAATTTATCATCTGCGATTCAATTTTTTTTAGAGAAATTTCCATACTAACACTACATTTGTTCATTAAAGCACTTCCTAAAATTTTTATCCATGTACTGCATTGGTATACACTATACAACTTCCAAAATATTACAGTTATAAACCAGCCATATGTGGCTTGTTTAGAAATATCTCCATTACCCATTTGAACAAATGCATTAAACTACAAAAAATCCTAAAACAATACTGAAGTTATTCTAATGCTTGTAGCAGCAGCCACAGATATGCCACAAACATTTAAAAGTATTCTTTTCTTTGAGACCTATGTTCTCAGCCACCTTTATTTTCATTTAGATGACAAGTGTTCTTGACTAGAATCACTGCAAGAAAGTCGAAAGGAATCAACTCATATTCTAATTTTAGTTTTCAGTTCCACAGATGCCAGACTCATTCTGTTCTAACTAATAAAGCAGTGTTGATGAAAAGTGACAAGACCTGGAACTGAAAAATGAAAGTAATGAATGATATAATGCATTCAAATAACATCGCCAGCTTGGTGAATGCTGGTCACTTCTTCTGAAAGCAACCCCCTTGACTGCTTTAGGAAGATGATATCTTGGTGGGTATAATACCAAAAGATAGCAGCTGTTTCTTCAAATGTGATAATATGGAATTTCTGTAAGAAGACAGTCTACTTCTGGTATCTCTGGTAACCTCCACTGTGAATCTCTGTCTGTGTTGAGGGGAAGAACAGCCATAATGTCTGAAGCTGCTCAAATTAATGAACAGCCAGTCATGCATTTTCTTGCTTGCGTCCATATGTGCTCCATATATATAATGAATGTCTTCTGAGTGGAATTCTACTACTATCTTTAGGCTCAGGAAATAAGAATGATATGTCCTTTCCAGTTTCTTAGGGTATATTGAAATCTTTTAGCTAGCACAGGTCCTTTTGTGCATATGGGAGAGCATATTACCCTATAGATTTTTCAAAGATGGAAAGTGGTTTAACATGCAGTGACCATTTTTTCGTGCACTTCTGGGATTCATCTTAAGACAAGCAGCACACTACAAGGTCGAAAAGAGAAACAGAAATCTTTTCTTCCCTCTTTTCACATAAAGCATGAAATTATAATTGTGAAGACTTTGATGTATTTAGATTGTTTTTCGATATTAACATTCTTTACTGGTTGGAAATTCCACACAGACTACTAAGCTGAATCACTGTAATGGGAAGTCAGTCATTATCTTGTTTCTTCCAGTTCATTACATCATGCAGTGTAGCTGTTGCTGCTTGAAGGTGCCAGAGAACAAGGGCTGCAGAAGAAAATTTCAAAGGAACTAAAAGTTTTCATATAAAGGTGAAAGAAAGGTCTTATTTTCAGAACCAAAAGCCCATTAAATGCATTTCAGTTATGCATCCATCCAACTATCCACTAAAATTTCCGTAAGACCATTTGTCCAGTTCATGTTGAACCTTGAGCCTGTCCCAGTACATGGACACTTGATGTCGATCCATGGTCGGTACATTCAGAGATATTCAATTATTCATGAGGGACAATGCAGAGACACCAAGAGTCCAAGACACCCAAAACACATGCCTTTGAAGTGTGGACAGTATCAGGTCTAAACTCATGTGTAAAGGAAAAGCATCAATCTATCAGACTACCATCTGCAGAGAGAGTAGCAGAGTAGCCTGACCTCCGTCATGCATGTCCGCAGTATTTATCTCCCCTCCCCTACCCTTCAGCTGGCCCATTAGTATAGCCCTTATACTGCCTACAAAAGAATGTCAGGTTTGCGCTAGATGTGGCATGATATTCGGAATGATATGGAAAGTCCAGCCGTGCGCCTGAAGATCATACAGAAAAACAGCACAGATCTTATCTTTACAAGCTTCCTCACAGCCCATCATCGTCTTTTTTCTCACTACCTTATTTTAACTCAAGCTGCGTTCTGCTTCAGTTTGAGTTCAAAAAACATAAGGAATGTTGGGTCACAGCAGAAGTATTCTGTCATCTCGCAAAAACTGCCATGACAGTGACAGGATAAATGTTTACTGTATGTAGAACTTCAAAATGCATTGTTTTCAAATTCACATACTGTATAAGATCGATGTGACTTAGCAAGCAACTGAATAATGCTGGCACATTGAATCCCTCAGTCCCAATGGAAAAACGACAGGCAAGCTGCCCTAGGATGGAGATCCTGGTCATGGCTGACTAATGATCACGAGCAAAGCAGTGAGGGCTGTGGGATCTAACCGATGATCTTGATTAACACCTTAGCTGGCTGAGCCCTCTGGGAGTTGCGTCCAAACAGAATAGTGAGAACATGAGCGTGTGAGAGGAAGGTACTAGATTTTGCAGCACTAAGGAACAAGCAAAGTCCCAAGTGGTCAGGGCTTGTGTGGCAGCAGACAGCACACCTCATAGGGCTGGATCCTTTCATTACAGGCTATGTATTTCTGGTGGAATGCAACAGCATGAGCCATGTCATGCTAATTGAAAGTTGGTGGTTCTATAGCAGACCTGTAGGGTGCTTCATAGATCATAACCAATAACCTACAGCTGATTAATCCTGGGCAAGAACAAAAAAAAACAATAAAAATCTGCAACTCTACAATAGGCCTCAAATAAACCATTTAAGATCACAAGAAATACACAGGACTGCAGTTTGCATAGGCAGAAAATGCTGTCAACAAAAATGAGCATTTTCTATTTGTGAGGATTGTTGTTTTTCCTGGCTCTGCATCTGTGTAATACACTCTAATAAAACTTAATCCTGATGGCAACTTCGTCTGAGGAGCGATCCGGTGTAAATACCACATGTAAATATCCATCCATCTGTCCACACACCGACCTCTGATCCAGTATAGGGTTTTCACCACATCAACATGTGAAATGGAATAAATATTATGGAAGTTGAAATATTTTTTTCCCCAAAAGTTTGCAAATAAGTTGTCTAAGCAGTGTATCTGCCACGATCTGCGGACTCTGCTCTTTTCACCATGGACAAGGCAAGTAAAAACACGTCGACTGAGAGCTCCAGCTGGAATAAATGGTGTCAGCAAGCTGACGGAAGTGTGGAAAATCACTGCGTGTCATAAAACCGCATCATCAATGGATATAAAATGCACAATTTAAATGCTGCTTTTATAAATGAACAGTTGGGTGGTAATTTAATCTTCTGGCATGGAAAGTGTACACTGCACTGCACATACAAAATCTGTCCTATACAAATTCTGTCACATATCGCATAACGGAAATCCTAGTAGAGCTTTCTGACATTAGGGGATGCAGCCCCCATAGACGAATGTACAAGTAGTAGAGATAAAAAGAAATGTAGACGCACAATTTGTAAATGTTTGCAAAGTTTTTAAGACATTCTATCGGACTGTCGTCCTATGTTGGTGTCATCTCTCAGATCTAATAGCTCCGTCACACCTGAGGTGGGTGACATCTTAATGGTGCTGATCAATTTGCAGCAACAACCTTTTGCAGCGAGCGTGAGTGGACTGGATTACATCCCGTTTGACTCGAGATGGAAATCAATCCTGCAGGACAACATTAACATAGATGGTAATCAAGTCACAGTACATAGATTTCTCAACTTCTTCTACAATAACATGGTTATATGGTATGCAGCCCCATTTGGTCATTATCTTCTGTTTGTGCAGAAAATGCAGTTATTTTGACCTTATGGGGACATTTGTTTTGGTCCCCCTAAGGCAAAACTGAATTTGAAAAAAAAAACTGTTGATGCAATAAAAAAACAAAATTGGCAAACGTCTTGTATTTGGTTTGGTTCCTTGTAGTTAAGGTTAGGGCTGGGTTGGGGTTAAGATTCTCATAGATGGGATTAGGGTTATGCCCAGAGAAATATGTTAGGGTCGGTTCCTGTCGGACCTTGACCTATGTGTCTTTTCCTCTTTTTGTCCAGCAGGTGTCGCTGGTCAATATGCTTTCCCCCCTCCCTCTTGTAGTCCTTCAGCCCCTAGTGTGTCTCCCTGTTCCCTGTGCTGCTGGGTAGCTCAGTGGGTTGATTGTGCAAATAAGAGGCTGTACCTCTCCAGTAATGAATACTTTATAATTGGTTATTCATAGTGTTTGATAATTCTCTCTGTCTTTATGTCCTTGTTTTTGGTTTACCCTGCCTGTGCCTGGTTTAATTCTGTTCTGCTTGTACATATGTTCCTATGTCTTTCCTGGTGTTAGCCCTCAGTGTTTGTCAAAGTTTCCTAATTCCTATGTTTGTTAATTGTAATTTTTTCCACCTGTTTCATGTTTTCCTGTGTTTATCCTGATTTGTTGAATTGGTTATGGTCCACACCTGCAGCTCGTTAGCCTTGTTAGTTGTTTGTATGTATGTAAGTGCCTGCCCTCATCCTGTTCTTCAGTTAGTCATTAAGAGTGGCTATTTCCCTGTGTAGCTTTGCATTTGTTAGTTGTAGTCAAGATCGTTATCCCTGTTAGTTTTTGTAGTTTTCTTGTGTTTCTTTGTGCTTTAACTTCTGTTTAAATCTATTTTGTTCTGGCCCCTTTGTATGCTGGTTCATCCCTTTTTGTTTGATTTATTAAATAAACCCTGAATTTTCGGAGCTGCTGCTTGGATTGTCTTTCCTCCGTCATGCCCCCCACCATAACAGAAATGAATAGAGAGTCCCCCACTAATATATAGATACCTAATCTGTCTGTATAACCTGTGATGCACTGCTGACATTCTATCCAGGGTTCCCCGCCACCTTGTGTCCTGTCAAAGCTGGGGTAGGCTAAAGCTGTCCTGGATAAGTGTAGGGAATGCAGATGGATGGAACAAACACATATACATACTTCTGAAAAGTCCAAAAACCTGAAAACTGCATTAATGACATTTTCACATAAAATAAATAAGTATGTAAAGGATAAAGGTAATGCATAGACTTGTTTATGTTGCAGATACGATAGCATCATTTTTTCACAAAGCTTGGGAGATGTACACATCATCTTTTAATCAATGAAATTGGCCGTTACAGAGATGGTGGGTCTGTCAAACTGCAAGCCAGTGTTTAGCTAAACACACAGTGTAAAATACATTTTTATTGTACTTGTGGGCGATTTCTGCTAGATTACTCTGTTGGGACTTTGTGCCAGGTACATCCATTCCTGCACCATGCTGTTTCTGAGTAACAAAACTGAAGGAGGGAACATTATCGGAAACATTTCCCTGGTGTTAGCTTACTGGTGGAAATGGAAGTAATGGCTGAGTCTTTCACGTTTAACTGCAGTTGACTTTTCAGTTGCCAATTGTTGTCTCGTGCTGTGCATTCAGAAATAGAGAAAACAGAAGTAGCAGCCTATGTTTACTGTCATCTACAAATGGCACACAAGATTTGAACGCAGTGGAAGCCTTTTGTCCCTGAATATCACTCACAAACAATAGGTACTTGAAAAACCATAAAAATGAAATAAAGTGCCACAATTAGAATAAATTCACAGCCGATAAACATACAGAATACTGCAAGTCACATTATTTTACTAAATCGATGTGCTAAGCTGAGCAAGTGAGACATGCTGGATGCACATCAATGGGTATTTTGTGGTGGGGGTTCAGGGGCTGAGTAGCCTGTGGACTGGCTTCCCTGAGGCGTCTCTTTGTAACTGCAATGATGATGTAGCAGAGTCTCCTCTTTGTTGTTTTTTTCTTTTTGCTAAGAGGTTGGGACTTGCGTGGGGGGGATTGGCTGTGATGTCGTAGGCCTTGGCTATGCAGATTGGCTGTGATGTCGTAGGCCTTGGCTATGCACTCTGGCAATGGATGTCCTGTAGATTAGGCAGTACAATGCTTGGAACCTTCTGGCATGACTGCATGACCGGGTCCCAGCTTCTGCCAGTCTTCTTTTGGCCAGTCACACTACTGGCCTTCAGTGTGGTAATAAGGATGCAGGGTACAATAGTTTTAAATGCTGAGCTGTAATCAAATTTCTTATATAATTGCGCTCCATTGCCTCTAGATGGGTCAGCACCTTATATAAGGCTAAAGAAGTGGCATTGTCCATAGACCTATAGGTGAAATGAGGAAACTGCAAAGGGCCCAGAGGAACTGTTAGGATCCGGGCTGCCAAAAAGTGAGGAAAAGTCAGGTCGATTCCAAGGACCCCTGATTGACTGCGGCCCTGAAAATTTTGGAACATAATCCGATTGATCTGGGACGGGGCCCCAATATATCGTACTTTCATGGCGACACCCCTGAGTAGCATATTACAGGTCCCTGTTTTCCCTCTCAAAGCACTTCATGATGATTAAAGCCTCTTCTGCTTCACAATGAAAGTAATTTAAAATGTCCCCTCATATTTAAGCAGAGTGGTCTAACCACGCTGCACTGAAGCTTCAGCTGCTGCCGAGGCCTACGATCCTTGCTTAGGCTTCAGTATCTGCTGCATCATGGTGTTGGCAGGATTCTGTTTATATAGGCCTTGGTGATTTTGACTAGTGGAAAAGCACAGCGAGGCAAAACAATGCTGCACTGTAACCTAATTTTCATTTCCCATAATGAGAAATACATGTAGACAATTACTATTCTGGTACTAAACCTACTATTGATGATGTGAATCTCCTGTGTACCTGGACTTCTCTCCCAAGTATTTCCAGTACATGCTTCTAATGTATTTGCTGTTGCTTTTAATTTGTCAATAGAGGAGTAAAAGACAGACTCTACTCTCTATTGCAACAGTTGGCCTTAACTGAAATGCCTCAGAACTCCCAGAGGATCTTACAGGTAGTATGCTGACAGAGACACTGGTAAATAAGAGGAGTACGTGCTCGGCCTATATTCCATGTATCCTAGCAACTGATGACATTTTTATGCAAACAGCACCATCAGGTCTCTTCCCAACATCACCAAGAGGTACACCGTCTATTAAAGGAGCTGCTAGAGTCAGAGGTCATCAAGACGGCCTGTAGTCCACTGGACCTTCCAGCTGTGATAGCTTGCAAGAAGATTTGGAGCTTCCTCCTAATACTTTTACACATTAAAATAGGGGCAGGATGGAGTGGAAATGGTTACTGTGAGGGATATTCTGCACACTTTGGACAATAATGTCTATTGAAGTTTCTACTAGAAAATCTGTATTTTTGAGGGTCTCAATTCATTGTCTTGAGAGAACTTCCTCTCTCATTTGCAGGCTTGTGAAGTGAGAAGCATGCCAAGATGCTTTCTAATAGGTATCATTTTGGTATCAGATACTAGTCTGGGAAGTCTAATTCTAAAGCTGTTGAAACTTTCCGTGTACTAGTAGGAGGTGAATATAGAAGTGAGGGAGACAAGCTGAACCATTATCTGGTCCATTCCTACTGTGTAGGAAAAAGAACCTCCAGTTTCCTTGCTGTAGGAGGTGATGCAAGAGCCCATGAGCTAATAATCAACACAGCTTTTCAGAGGTGGAACTATGAACAGTGAAAATGGGCAGAAGAAGCTCACATGATCTCTGTGGCCCATCTGTGTCACACCCATATGTATCTCCTGAAACTCAATGATGAAACAAATACAAAAAGAGTATCCTTATGTTTTTATTGATCACATTGATTCTGACTTTTGGGAAAAGGAATAATGGTGCAGAAAGGCCTCCATTTGTACACTCTCTGCCTGACAGCTGATTGGTGACTTAGTGGTGGACAGAGTCTTGCAAATGCCGTAACCTTTTCCACTGTCATGATCAGTGTGGTCCTCAGACACAGAAATGGTTCAGTGATTTGAATAGCATCATCTTATGTTGACAACATTTTTCAGCCGGCCCCTTCACTGACTAGAACATTAGGCTTGAATTCCCAATTATAGTAATCAAATAGAGGGTCTCATACTAGCAGCAAATGGTAGATAAACATATTTATATGTTTATACACAAAACAGTTTACATGTTGCTTGATATGCTTTTCAGGTGACAGAAAGATGCACATCATGCAGGATATCTCTTTTTACTTCTAAATTGAAGTAATACTTTTCTGTGAAAACTATGCTTTCATATTAAATGCCCAAGGGGGTGGCATTTAACAGCTGCACACAGTAACAGAGTTTGCCAAACAAAGCCACTTCGCTTCATTACGAGGACAAAAATTATTTTGGTGGCTAAAAGCACCATGGGTGTATATTTTTAAATGGCTACTAACCTAGCAGTTAAACAGGGTGGTTTGAAGGGTAACATCTAGCCCAAATTTGGCCTGCTCCCTGTGAAATGGTTTGCCTACAATTCAATTGATCATCTGCAGCAAACCTGACATACAGTGGCACCTTCACAGCTTTCCATACAGTGAGTATCAATCTTCTAGCCTGAAATTCAATTCATCAACTGTACCTCAAGATGTCCCTTGATGTTTGAAATTTTAGGTTTTATTTTTTCACCCTTCCATGTATCCTGTCAAGCACAGGATCAGTCATGCCTCAGAGGCCGGGATTTTTTGGTGGCTGTCTTCGGTGTGTTTTGAAAGATGGTCTGACAAATGACTCAGAGCGCAACACAGAGTGAAAGCCTCGCTGGTGTTAGTCACTGTAAGGTGCTATTGATAATTTTGGAACCTGAAGGAATGTCAGGATGTTTTCTGCCAAAATATTTTTGTGTCTGCTTAAAAACACTGCTGAAATAAATAGTGATACATATGTCCATATCAAGAACTGTAATTGATTTATTTGTTTTTCCAATAGAGGGAGATGGTGGCCTAGTGGACCAGGGTTCAGGTCTCTGTCTATAGGTGTGAGTAAATGGTGTAAGCACGCTGCACTGGCTTATTCCCTGCCTCGCAGTACGTCTGTTGATGCCAGGAGAGGTTCTGGCCCTACAGAGGACAAGCAGGTATGGAAACCGCATGACTGGATGGAATTTACCATTACAAAGACTTAATAAGGGCTTAGTCAAATGTATCTGTATTTTTTTATCTCTGAGAAATCCCTGACTAGTGTGTTTTCTTCCCCTCACGCCGACCAGTACTGGTCAAACCCCAAGTCGCCATTTTTTAAGTTCCATCTCTGTGCCACCAGGATTTATGTCCTCTGAAGCACAGAAAGTTTCACAAAGGCTTAGAATGGATGAACAAGTGAACAGATTAGAATTCATTTTTACAATACTGTGCAAAAATAAAAAGACGTTTAAAATTAATATTGCTGGCATGAATTTTGCTGTTGGCCCCCAAAGGATTAGAGCTTTTGCAATGCTGTTCTTTGTCAGCATTTCCATAATTTTTTTCTGCAGAATGAGCTGAAGGCAGTTTTGGTGCCAGTTTTTTGGTCCATGAAGGTGGATAGTAGAGAATGACTGGCTCATTTGTATCCAGAAAATTAAAGGGCTTCCAGTCGCAAAGCATGTAAACCCCAGGAGGAGCTTCTTATAGGGCTTGTGCCCGTTACTCATTTAAAAAAATGTTATATAAACATGGAATAAAAATGTCAGTACAGGCACCCTTTACATTCATATAGAAGTAGAGTTTGGTGATCAGTGTTGCCTCACACCCCTGGAATCTGGCCCCCCATGCTGGATTGTTCCCTGCCTTGTGCCCATCATTTCCGGGATGGGCTCCCGACCCCCTGCGACCCAGAAGGATAAGCAGTTTGGAAAACGGATGGATGTTGACGCACAAGAGTGAAACGTGTCGTCTGCATTTAGGCCAACTGTGACATAGCCGGGCTAATTCAGTGCCCTGGGCAAGGCCCAGGGAGCAGTGCTTGCCTTGCTGGTCAGGGATTCAAACCTGCAGTCCTTCCATTACAGGTGTGCGTCCCTAACCATTAAGCTACCACTGCCCACACTGGTTAGTCAGGGGCAGACAGTCCCCGCAAGCGAGAAAAACTGTGATTAATTCTTCAGACCATTATTAAAAAAGCAAAATGAGCAATACTGAAATGTTTAAAAGTCACTGCGAGAAACATGGAATTCCACGGTCACAAAGACAGGTAACATGTAAGCAAGGCTGGTAGCAGAGACAAAAGAAAATATATATATTTTTTTATCTTAAAGGTATAGTATGCACTTTTACCAACACGTATTAAATAACTCCAGCATTTATGTATAATATGAGTTTATTGTGGTCCAAATAATTTTCTGTATTGTTTATATGTTTTTGACATTGTAAGTTTCTGCAATCTTTTGGCGAGCTCCCAAAATATTCCCATGTAGTTCATGGCTAACTCGTGAAAACCCAAAACCATCAATGTCAAATTTATAAATCTGAAGACAAAAGCAGAATTGATTTCAGATCATAAATCTCACCCACCTATCCATTAGAGATAGTGTGCATCCTGTCTCTAACTGGACAGCCTGACAGCAGTGAGCCAATCGTGTGGCTTTTAACGGCACATGCTGTTTCCACAAATGATAGTTCCGATGGTGATGTCTAATGGCAAAGTGATGGCCAACATTTAAGCTGTTGCAGGCCATGTGATGCTCTTGTTGCATGAAGAGAACAATTACTGTCTGAGTTCACAGCAATGATCATCCTACATGAGAAAGTAAAAAAAGAAAAATATCTGTCATGACTGTAACTACCACTTCTGTCAATATAAAGTCACACTACAATGATATGTTGACCTGAGACTCAATAAAATCACAGAAGATTTTAACCTGCATAATAGAGCTATATAAACACATGGTTGTAGGTTGCAATGTGACAGCCATGTTGTCTCTGGGGCAGTTAAAGCTATCCATCCATCTCGCATAATCACTTTTCACTTTTCACTTACAGCCAGGGGACTCCACAAATCTGATGACAGTCCATTGTCGGGCTTACAGTCACATAAGGGAAATTAGGAGACTCTGTTTTAACTCAGCATCTGGAGTAAGATGGAATCACATTATTCTTCGATGGTGGGTATAGAGTTCAAATCAGGGGGGTCTAATTATTTAAAAATCAGATGAAAATCACTTTGTTCAAATTGGTTAGACTTTGATTCACTTGCTCTAGAGTGACTTTAGGAGAAGTGAGAAATTTCTACTGCAAACGAGTAACAAAGTTACAAAGTTGACTGTAACAGAATCAGTGTGGCTTCGGGGTCAAGCAATATATACAGCATATATTTAGGAAGTCAAAAATTTAAGAGCACACACTCTATGTAAACACACACACACACACACACATACACACACACACACACACACACACAGAGTAAAATTGCTTATAACGGACAGACAAGTTGGTCCCCAGGGCCGCTTTTAGCTGTAGTATTGTTATAATGGACATGCAGCTCCGCCTACAAGGCGCATGGCCTGCCGGTGATATCCAGTGCAGATACGTAGTCGGGATTATTAACAGTCAGACATTTGGTCAGGTAAAGTTAGATTACTACATGTACAATATAATAATCTATACTACAAATGTCTGCTGAGGTATGGCCTGAGTAAATGGTGTCCTGTAGTTGTGTTCTAGTCAAACAGCAACTCTGGGTATAATGGACTTTGGATATAATGGACTGTTTTGCCAGGTCCCTTGAAGTCCGTTATAACTGGATTTTACTGTGTGTGTGTGTGTGTGTGTGTGTGTGTGTATACTTGCCAGCTTAGCTATATTGCATGGGCTGTTTGAGACTCTGTTTTCTATCAGAAAGAGGCATTTAACTTTGTTAAAATCATTATATGTTACCTACTGTCTTCAGACCCAACATCTGCAGTAAACCAGCTTGTGTGTAAAGATGCATATCTGTAATACGGGAAAGGTGGTTTCTTATAGAAAGCGTGGTAATATACAACGTTCATTTCAAGTCATTCAATTAACTGAATAGGCATGGTGAATGTACATAATTCACTAGAGATGTGACAATCAAATTAAAATGAGTATAGGAAGGAATCCACTAGCTTTAGCAGCAGAAGTAGGCATTAATTTTTTGGTAACAAAAATACTATTAAAAAAATGTTGGGCAGTTTACCTTGTTGAAAGACCTTCTTGGTAGTCATATAACATTCTCTGCACGCATTGCTGCTGTACTGAGAGGGACTTCAGAGGCACTTGGCTGTCTGCTCAGGGTGTAGTAAAGCTTCCCAGACACTGGACTGTCTGCTCCAGGTCACTACACCTGAGATGAGGCAACAGCCCAGTCACTGCCCAGGTCCAGATGGAACCGGAGGCCAGTCTGGGGTGGTCTGCAGAGCGTTTATTGCACTCTGCCTGTCTGCAGAGCGTTTATTGCACTCTGCCTGTCTGCAGAGCGTTTATTGC
>JABFEB020000040.1:18958116-18968287 GCA_019775895.2 Stomatorhinus ivindoensis
CATGTAACACCGTAGTATAAAGTTCTCGGATCTCGGCTGCAGGCTAGGACAGCTCCAGACACGTCTCGCCAGTACATGTGCTCTACCATGTAACACCGTAGTATAAAGTTCTCGGATCTCGGCTGCAGGCTAGGACAGCTCCAGACACGTCTCGCCAGTACATGTGCTCTACCATGTAACACCGTAGTATAAAGTTCGCCGATCTCGGCTGCAGGCTAGTACAGCTCCAGACACGTCTCGCCGGTTCATATGCACAACCACGTAACACCGTAGTATAAAGTTCTTTTGATCCTGCTATTTTGAAACAAATTGCAGCTTCATTGAAAAGCCATCAGAAAAAGAAGTGCGAGCAGAAATTAAAATTTCAATCTAGGAAAAGGGACTCATTAACATGCTATATAGTTTGTGCTTTTAAAGAGAAGGAAGTTCAATTAAACTGTACTGTGATTTTTTTATATTGAAATTTGCACTTTTAATTTGTCGTTACCATAATTATGCATGCATGGATTACAGCTGAGCTGAACTAAAACAGAGCTGCCATCCTCACTTCCTTTAGTAAATGACATTTAGGGCTTGATTTTCAGACTTTATCTTTTTTTGTCTATTCCTACTCATTACTTAACACAAACCCCCAATGTCAGGGCTCTTTTGTCTGTATGAATAGGATTTTAGACTGTTTACTGAAGATTGATATTTTAATAAGGTAAACAGCCAGAGCAAAATTGATTTGTTCGTATTCCAGACAACAGGACCTCAACGGGTTCCGGAATGAATAGCTAATGCTGGTAATTGCAGCAACATAATAACATGCTGGGGACAATTTGCTGCATTTGTTCAGCTCAGTGCAGTTTGCTTGTGAGTTGCCATTGCCATAACACAGGAAACCTACGGCCACTCCTTCACTCCCTTCCTGCAGAATTTTCCATTACAGTACATGATAAAGGCTTTGCAGATTACAGTACCTCATGTCCTTAGGTTGGGAAGGCTTATGCCTTTTTGTACATGCACTCTGATGGTTTTGATTGTTATCACAAGTCTAAGTGAATAGAAGTGCTTTATATAAGAAAAAGTATTTAAGAATAATTTAGTAAATGATACTCTTCTGTAAAATTAATATTCAATGTGTATACTTTAAAATTAAATTTTCATAACAATGAGCCAAAATGAATCATTGCACCTCTAACCTGGAGCTGGTGGCTTCCATTTACTGGAGTTCCTAGTAAACAAAAGCTTATCAGCTACTTTCAGGGCTAGCCAAGGAGAAGAGGGCTGAGCACACAGGGGCCGCGTGCCAGGTGCCGGAGTTGGGCGAGAGATGCCCAGATCATAATCCCGTCTCCAAAGGCAGCGTTTCCCTGGTAGCAGGATCATGTAAATTAGGTTGGAGAGATGATCAGGCAAACGACTCTGGGACACAGGGGCAGTGTTTTTACTCAAGGGGTAATTATAACAGGATTGCTGTGCATGAAGAGCCCTCTTCCAGACTCCTGGGTAATGATGTGCAATTAATGGTGGCCTCCTAAAGTAATAACACAGTGTTAATCAGAGCAGACGCCTTATTTTAGCGTAGAACAGTGAGGATGAGCTCGATATCCTGAAGTATCATTGTGATCACGGCACATGCATCAGCGTTTACGTTTTCTCATCTGTGACGTATCAGTACCTTCATTTGTGCGCCCCTATCGCAGAAAAGCAAACAGATGGCCCACGATCCCATGTCTCAAAATGTAAGAGCAGGGAATGTTTTTCTGAAGCGGAATGTCGCTATACTATGCCAATTCCATTTCCCCCTGCTTTTGACATAAAAGCTGTTGAGCAAACAGTGTTATCCTGTGCATCTCATTGGCATTACTAAGCAGATATTAAGACATTAAGACATTGGCTATAAAATATGCATGCTAATATGACAGAAGCATCAGAGGTTCTGTCACAGGATATTTGTCATCCAGCTGGTCTGATTACAGACAAGCTCCATGATGTACCTGTATCAGGAAAATGAGCAGTTACTTACTATTGTTACCACTTGTCAGAGTTCCTTCATTTGTGCCATGGGGATACTTAGGCAGTAACAAATATAAGCTAATGAACTGGATTCCTACATGTCCCCTAAGGTCTGGTTAGGGGTAAAACACCAGGGAACACAACTAGTATTTTATAACAGGTTACATTTCAAGAAATTTAGCAATAGTCACTGATCTTCGAGCTTATTCTGGAAGACAAACATCTGTCCATGCTACATTCATTTGAATTAATACTTCTCGGGTTAGCTCAAATCTCTGGGACCAGGGTTTGAGACTCCACCATGGTTCCTTGTGTATGGATGTTGCATGTTCTCCACATATCATTGTGGGGTTTCCTCCTTGTACTCTGGTTTCCCCCGATAGGCCAAAAACAGGCTGAGGTTAATTGAAGTTACAAAATTGCCCATAGCTGTGCATGTGTGAATGAATGGTGAGTGTGCCCTGTGGTGGATTGGCACACCATCCTGGGTTGTTTCTTCTCTAATGCCTGTAACCTCCGGGATAGCCTCTGGGATTGGCTCTGGGATTGGCTCTGGGATAGGCTCTGGGATGGCCTCTGGGATAGGCTCCGTGATAACCTCTGGGATAGCCTCTGGAATAGGCTCCGTGATAGCCTCTGGGATAGGATCTGCGATGGCGTCTGGGTTAGGCTCTGCGATGGCCTCTGGGTTAGGCTCTGTGATGGCCTGTGGGATAGGCTCTGGGATGGCCTCTGGGATAGGCTCTGTGGTAACCTCTGGGATAGCCTCTGGGATGGCCTCTGCGATAGGGTCTGGAATGGCCTATGGGATGGCCTCTGGGATAGGCTCTGGGATAGGCTCCGTGATAACCTCTGGCATAGGCTCCGTGATAACCTCTGGGATAGCCTGGGATTGTCTAAGATGTGAATATTTAGTATTGCCACACAATACTAAACGTACTATCCTATATGTGCACAATACTTTCTTGTACCATACTATTTGTTATCATACCAGTTCTGCCATGCAAGCAATCAAATTGTAACAGACACTGAAACTGTTTTTCAATCGCTCAGTTTATCCTGGGAACTGAGGGCAGATCTGCAAATAGATCAGCACTGAAGTCCCAAAGTAAGATTGTTTCAAAGTTTACTCAGTACAAAAGTTCACAGTAAACAATACCACTTGGCTGGAGAATCTGCAAAGCTACAGAAAGTAAAATACCAGGGAGCTGCGGCTCAGACATACAACATACTGCAAAATTTCAAATGATAATCATAAGCCACTATAAAACAAAGATAAATAAATAAGAATCACAAAAGCACAAAAGAGGACTACACTAGTGAATCACGCATGAGTCATAGTGAAAAAAATGAGCGCACTTCCATCGTAAAATATTTTTGCCTTAATTCATAAACTGCATATAAATAAATAAACTATAAGAACAAAAATATTGACACACACTGTTCAATCGTTGAATTCAGGTGTTTCATTCTCACGCATTGCCACAGGTGCATAAAATCAAGCACCTTGCAATGCAGTCAGTTTTACAAACATTGAATGAATGGGTCGCTCAGTGAATTCAAGCATGGTACTGTCATAAAATGCCACCTTCGTAATAAGTCAGGTGGGGAAATTTCTTCCCCACTAGATATTCTGCAGTTAATTGTAAGTTGTATTATTTCAAAAGTGAAGCCTCTATGTTTTTGGCTGGATTAGGGAGCTGTCTTTTTAACTCATGTTGTAAACAGCTGATAAATAGACAGAGTTATGAACATGTCTGCATTTTGATGAATATAAAACATTTTAATAGTTCAAATAAAGCCTAGCGGTGAGCTTGGTACATTCTGATAACAATAATACAATGTATAAAATAAAAATTTACTGCACTCCACTTTAAATTCACAAAATTTAATTTATGTCTAAGATAAAAATTTAAAAATCTTACTCAGGAAAGAAATCTAAATATTTCTCATACTTTAAAATTCAAAATGAATAGCGTAGCACATTGTAAGAAAACTAAACTTAATAAGAGCCCAAATGCAGGTCCCACTAGTTACAACCTGAACCTTAAAAAATGTTTTGACTGTTTTAGCATTCCACTCTTATAGGCTGTGCTAGTATTTATGAGTGTCAACCTTGAGAAAATGGCTTGGTGCTCATTTTTTTTATGAATAAATAACATTTTGAATTATCATGTTTGGTGGCATTTACAGCAATAGGAGATAAGTGTGTGTGTGTGGGGGGGGGGGGGGCTTTTCTCGGAAATTATGTCTATTTCAGGAAAATCAAGCTAAATGTACCAGTTTAATTCCTGGAGATGTGACGCATTACTGCAAACCACTGAGAAAAGAAAGGCAACATCTGCATGAATTAGCTTTTCAGCAGTTAGTTATTATGCCATACACAAAGGAAGGTGCTTTCTGACTACAGCTGAAGAATGGTTCAACCCCGGATGCTTTCTGCTCATTCATTAACTGCCTCAGAGGACAACAAACGAAAACAGGGTAACAACAGCCATATGCTGGAGTCACAGAGTATTGTGTCTCCTGCAAAAACAGACATAAAAGAAGCCAACTGTTACTGTTATCCAGTCAGTCTTAGTGCAGACTTGATTTGAGTAGAGTGTGAACGACTGAACAAAGACTGAACTTTAAAGGCCTTTAAACAAAGGAATATGAAGCACAGTCTGTGACAAAAGGAACCACTTGCCCATTTTTGGACCAGTTGAAAAGGGTAAGACTGAGACTGAAACTGAATATGGAGCATTCAAAGAGATCTGATAACATTAAGGAACACTGTATCATTCACATTCACTTCAAGTAGTCCTTTATGGTAATTTATACAGTTACTTTTTTAGAAGCCTTCACTTGGTACCAATACATGCTTATCATCAGGCACAACCCAACAGTGTTATGCAATGAATTATAGCTCTTTTATCAGGTCATTGAAGAGTTTAGCAACAGGCTAATGATCACCTATGTACATCTGCACAATATACACTGATCAGCCATAATATTAAAACCACCTGCCTAGGTAATTGCATTAATGAACTAGAAACTAAGAGTCAGTAGTGTTAATGTTAGTTATGTACAGGTCCCATGTTCTTTCATCATTAATTGTGAACTGTCCTCTAAAATTGTAACCACAGATTTTCAGTTGGGTTCAAGTCTGGAGGCTGAGAGAGCCATTACAAAACCTTGATTTTGAGTTGCTGCAACCATTTCTTTGTCAATTTTGATGTGTACATTTGGTCGTTGGCTTTTTGGAAGACCCAACCACTACACGGTTTCAACCATCTGGTAGAGGGAACCAGATTTCGGAATAAAATTATCTGGTATTAAATTAAATCCATTATGCCAGTGATCTTAACAAGAGGCCAAAGACCATTAGCAGCAAAACAGCTCCTAAGCTTCAAAGAGTCACCATCATAATTTACTGTGGGTATGAGGTGCTGCTCTTTGTTCGCAGACCCTTTTTCAGCAAACATGAGGAAGATGTTTATTTTGCACAAAAAGCTCAATTTCTATCTCAACTGATCACAACAGCTCGGAATGGGTGGAATGGTTGGCTCTGTTGCTAGGATCTTTGCCAGCAATCGGAATGTTGCTGGTTTGAATCCTATGAATGCCAGGAGTGATCCTACTCCATTGCTTCCTTGAGCAAGACCCTAAACTTGCCATTTATTCATCTTGGGTTTTACATGAACCCACATCTAGTCCTGCAAGGAGGTCCTTCAACTTACAGAGAAACTTTGGGGATTGTTGGCCAGATTGGCACTCCAGCCAATAGAAAAACCTCGTACTGTTCCATTTGGATTATTGTGGTGTTGAGGTATCACCCACTGCATGGCTGCACTTGAGTCTCATCCCTGAGGTGGTCTCATCCCTGAGGTGGTCTGTCATGTGGCACCGTGCTGTAATCAGCGCATGCTCCTTACTTTTCTTACCTATGATCACATCACAAGTCCAGTTGTTACTAGGCAATGTTAAGACACTGGGATTTGTGTCTTGTTCTGAGGAAGGGCTTCTTTCGTGGATTTCATCCAAAAATGTAAGTAATGGACGTAGTTTCTAAACAATGAAACCCCAAGATTCAATTAATCACTGCTGTTGCTACCATTTTTTTTTAGCCCTTCAACAACCTATGCAGCTCTCCAGCTTTTTTCTTCATTTGAGTGTATTGCACATTTTGGAGTGCATTGACCTGTTTGTTCCATTGTTACTATGCATTTCTTACAAGTTTTTACCTGAAAGACTGTTATGGCCTTTGTAATGGACTATTTTCGAGTTAATGATGGTAGCTTGGGTTGCATCTAATTGAAATATTTCATACTATCAAGCTTTGGCAGTAGTTACTTTTTATACCATTCAGATATCACACCACGATATATGGTATTTTGGCAGTTTTTTTTTTTCTTTAAAGTAACACTATTCTGGTATTTCGAAATCTCAGCAATAAAATTTGCTAACCCAAGAGCAAGATACAGTTTTACTGAAAATACCGCAGTATATCATGTTACCGTAATACTGCTCAATCCCAAATAGTAGTTCTACTAATAAATACGATTTGTAAATGTGAAAATAATGTCTTGAAGTACAAACACACAAGATAAATGTGTGGTGACTATGGTATAAGCAGGCTAATGCACAGCTTGCCGTGCATTACCTCTTATAGATACTATGTAATTAATGTAATCTTTCATATGAATGTGAAATACATAAGTAATACAGTATAGCATACAGTAGGTCTTCTCTCTGAATCAGTACATTGTGTATTGATGTTGGGCAACATTTATGGTTTGAGTGTATGTGATAAGTCTCTACCTCCATATGAATTATGAAATGTGGACCCAGTTGCTATTGAAAAAATTCTAATAATACTTCTGCTTTGAGGAAAACATAAGCATTACATAATTCACACACCAGCATGGTTAGGTTTGTGTTTTCTTCGAGATATGTAGTGTCATGGATTGAAGGTGAGATTGAAGATTTTATACTATTAATTGAGCTAGGTTGTTTTTTATGCCACACTCCCAGTACATTGGTAAGACTAATGTTCTTTGATTCTCTGATTACGGAGTTTTTCTCTGACATGTTGTCCAACATGAGTTCTTTGAAATTACAAGTTTTGCGAAAGACAAGCCTCAGACAGTTTTGCATAAGTAGAATCTCAGTTCACAGTGTGAGATATCAGTTCTGACAACAGAAAGTGTTAATTACTGCATCATTGCATCATTCAGCAGGGTTACAGCAGCTAGAGTCTGCTTGAAAATCAGCAAGGTGATACGTCATTCTAATTTAAAGATGTGCCAACTAGCTGCTGTACTTATTTCGACTAGATGATGCAAAATCAGATAAGATGATGGATCACACACTGACACTTTTGAGGTACATCAGTTCTGCTTTATTTTACGAAGAAACATTTTCAATGTATGTCAGAGCAAATTTGCACCACATTGGCAAACCTTCCCCTTAATTAAAGACTTTTGTAAGTTAGCAAAAGTGGTCAAGATGCTACACTCTGCTACAACGGGCTGTACAGTACCGACACGGTTCACTACAATTAACCTAACCAGAAAAGCAACAACTCCTGTTTAGCTTCTGTTTTCCCCAAAGACATGCTTGAGATATTGTTTGTCACCCCAGCTGGCCTCTTCAAGTACCTTTGCATGCCATTCGGCCTTAAGAAGGCCACACAGATGTTTGAGCAGCTAATGGATTCTGTTCTAAAGGACTTTGCTTTTGTTTTCATCTACTGCTTGTAGTACTCATCTGCAGCTCCTCCAGGGCAGAACATCTGTCTCACCTCAGGACCCTTTTCAAGTGTCTGAAAATACATAGAGTGCCACATCAGACTGTTGTTGATTGATTTCCATGGCTATCGTATTATCAAAGACAGACAAATCCTCCTGCTATCAAAAGTATCTGCCATCATGGAGTTCTCACTACTACAAATGATTAAAGACTTCCAGGAGTTTTTAGGGATGGTGAACTTCTGCCATTGGTATATCCCTCAAGCAACTAACTTCATGCTCCCTCTGTATGACACTCAAAGGCAAGACCCCCTTAACCAAATACACTTGTGAAAATTCATGTCCTTTGTCAACACTATGATGGTCCTGCCAAATACAGTAATGCTGGATCACGAACTATTACATGCACAAGTGTCCCTCATGAATAATGTTTCAGATCATGCTGTTTTTCAACAGTTGTTTAGTCAGGAACTACAACCCAGTGAGAGGAACTTTAGAACCTTTGACTAACAGTTGCTCTATACCTATTTATCTGCCATTTATTTTTTCTGATGGGCTAACCTTAGTGGAGGTTGTTGACCATAAACCTCTCGTTCTTTGGAACTATTGATAAAGCCTTAACATCATGGACTACCTGTCTAGTTTACATCTCAGAATTCACCATTGAGGTCTACGATTTGAGGGGTGATAACAAAATCATTTTCATCATAGGATACACCGGGGGTGGCCAGTCTTATACCCAAAGGGCCGGTGTGTATGCAGGATTTTAGGGTAACCCTTAGGTCAGCTGTTCAAACCCAGGTGTGAGGACTCTTCAGCCAATCAATCCTGTAATTAGTAAGGTAATTAGGGAGCTGCAGCAAAAACCCGCACACACCGGCCCTTTGCGGATAAGATCAGGCACCCCTGGTGTATCCTATGATCATCATTGACACATTGGTAGTGATAGCTCCTACATGATGTTTCCACAAGGTAGCCTCAGCTAACTGTACTTGTGGACTGGGTAAAACCAGGTTTTGATACTATTCATAAATTTATTTTACAGAAGGGGGTCACTGCTAAATTTGTATTGCACAGCCCCAGGAAAGACATACAGAGTTGGACAACCATGTGTCCTAAGTGGCAGGGGGGGGGCAGAAATGTGCTACCATGTTAAGGCTCTACTAACACGGTTCAAATTTCTCAAGTTGCACTTTAACCTTGTTTGTGTAGATCTGATTACCCGCTCCCCTTTTTCCAATGGCATTACTTACCAGCTCACCATGGCGGACAAGACCATCAAGTGTATAAAGGCTGTACCTCTAGTGATAACTTTTGACGTGGCTGAGGTATTCATCAGTACCTGGGTAGCCAAATCTGCCGCATGTTCCAACATCTCATCTGATCCTGACCCTCAGTTGAATTAAGGACTCTGGCTGACTGAGCCAATAGGCTAGCAGTGAGGCTCCATTACACCATCACATGTCATCTGCAGGTTTACATCTATGCAGATGCATACACCACTCATGACAACCAGCCTGCAGGACCATGACTGACATATCATCCAAGGGTGCCCACTCTCTTCAGCAAACCTGGTATATGGGCAAACACTTCTGGTACATAAAAATGTTTAATCCCACCACCCATTGGGCTACCGCCTGGCAATGTTCAACCACAGAACCTATGGCCAGCAACTTTACCCTTGTGTAGACTTTCTAACACGGTCCACACCAGTCTGGGCTTCTGGCTGATCTGTAGCCAGTTGATTGATTCATTTGTATTCATTCACCATAATCCACACAAGAGTTCTCCAAAACTACCTTGTGTCTGCCCGTTTCACATGCTGGAACCCAGAAACAAGTCTTCCTTGATTAACATCAGCAGTACGCCTGAGCATACCACGGTGGACCATCTCAAGCTTGCACATTATGACTTGGCCCTGGAACCGGCACACCTGGCTACAGTTGCACGACATGGACCAGACCATAGTCTACGCTGGTGTAACCCTGTTCCTAAAATCATCTTTAAAAAAAAACAAGTAAAAGTAAAACATTTTATGTTCATTGTTTCTGTTCTTACTGCCCTTGTTTAATGAAAGTGAAACGGAATCAGTATGTTTATTTAAATAAAACGAAGGGACACAGATTTATATATTTGTTTTGGTTGAGCAAGGGTTAAGTTCTCCGAGGGTTGATGAGCTCTGGTGAGAGCCTATTGTGTTAATCCGCTCCTCGCGTGTCAGCCAATAGATGAAGCTCTGGGCAGCTCTTGCCCCTCCTTAGTACCAGCTCCCAAGTTTTCAGTCTCTTACTGCTACAGCCAAACAGAGCAGGCGGGCTGAAACTTTATCGGTAAGCTGGAGAAATTAATTTCTAACGAGTTAAACTACCATCTAAACTGATATTGTTCACAAAGTATGGTTTTGCACTTTATCGAGGACAGAGCGAAAACGGAGAGCT
>JABFEB020000040.1:18999071-19011339 GCA_019775895.2 Stomatorhinus ivindoensis
ACACACATTACACACATCCTGGTGAGAGTGCCTGTGTACCACAGAGGACACGCACATAAACACACATTACAGACATCTTGGTGAGGGTGCCTGTGTACCACAGAGGACACGCACATAAACACACATTACAGACATGCTGGTCAGGGGGCCTGTGTACCTACACCCCTTGAAATATGAAAGCAGCGTAGCCTGAGGAAAGCAGACATATTCAGGGAGAACATGCATGGCCAGAAAAATAGCGGTTTAAGAGTTTAAAATAAATATTTTAAAAGTTTATATGAATTACAACTCCACAATTTAGCTTCACAAAAATGTGAGGAGGGAAAGAACTTGGTGTGGCTTGATTTTAAATCAGGGTTTCACCCAACTGCCACTGTGAGTCCCAGAGTCCAAAGAAAGATACTAGAAAGTCTTCAATTAACATCCTTTTAAGGCAATGAAGCCACCCTGATATCGAATGCTTTAACTGTGTTATCTTACTACAGCATAGGCGCAAACCAGTGTCAACTTAAATAAATGACTTAATTAAGTGACCTCATTAAACATACTCGGCTGGGGGAGGTCAAAGGGGAAGTTCACTCCAAAACTGAAAGAAGATGTTTCACAGGGGCTTTAGTGCTATCTGGGTTGTTCTGGGAGTTGCCTAGTTTTGGAGATACGGGCTGTAGAATGTCAGTTTTCTATTGAATATAATGGGACTGAATGGCATACTTAATGATTCAAGCAGCAGCAAACACATCTGAAAAATCCAACACCATGTCTCTTACACGGAATTATGACCCAGTTACTCCCGATAATCCATAGGTTTTGTATCGAGTAGTTTAATGTGGGAACTATTTTCTTGTACTGAACTCCAACACAGCACAGCTTGTGCTTGTATCTTCTGAGTTCGGTAGAAGAAAACTGTTCCTATTGCATGCGCAAATGGGACAAGCCACCATATACCTGTGAATATCCCAGAGCACAGAGGGCCACCAGAAACACTGCTGTAGGAGACCTGCTGCACTATGGATACCTTGATGACAAGCCAAGGAGGTGGAATGGGGTCACCGGGAACCTCTTCCCTCTGCACCACTCTCTCAATGTATGCAGTTTCCCACACTGTGGGCAAGGTGAACCAAATCGTCAAAGGCTCCAGGGATCTCATGTGTGGCAAGTTAAGATGTGCTTAATTGCCTTGGATAGACCGTGATAAAAAAAAAACACATCAGTCTGAGCTTGCACTTGAGATACCCAATGTATGAAACTCAGTAGCATATTCTGATACAAACTGATTTCCCTGATGCAGGTATAATAATTCCTGTGCAGCCTCACTTCCATATTTGGAGCAGTTGAAAACCCCCTTCTGTGAACCAGGTAAATTCAGCATGGAGCGCCGACATCCCAAGTCAAAATAGCCCACTCCCTGTCTGCCAGTTAAATAATAGAGGTATATAATAGAGGCTACCCTGGATCACTCTTTAGGAAAGGTGGAAGGCTATAGTTAAAAAATCAGGGAACAATGGGATAGGAAGGACCAGACTGTACCGAGATCATACATGTGAAAAAATTAGGACACCTCATTAAATATTTAGTTCTTTATTAAGAAATATCAACATATTACTATTAAATCGTCTTTGAAATTCTATGTATAGATAAAGGTGATGTAATTGCATTATCTACGGTATGCAAAAACAAGAAACATATTCAATTATTTATGAAAAAATATTAACTAGGATGCTCATTACCACTAAGGAAAAAGTGAGGAGACGCTCACATTCATCACTATTTAAAATTCCTAGAATTAGATACAGTTGCACCACATCAGGTGAAAATGATTAGATCATCGTTACAGAGCTTTTTGGTGGAGCCTGTCTTATTTAAACCACAGACATTTAGCTTGGTTTGCTCTTGACTGATTAAATGAGTGGTATCACCATGATGATATCTAAAGAGCTCCCTGGGGCTTTCAGAAAGAAGCTTTTAGATGTATATGAGTCTGGGAAGGATATAAAAAGTATAAGTATATAAGTTTGGAATCTGCTATTCCACTGTCCGTAAAAGTGCTGAACATTTAAAACATAAAGCCCTACACATATTTGGGTTTCCCCTCATTTAACACACTTGATTTAGGTCCTTGTGCTAATTATCACACAACTCTTGAGCTAAATCATTTGTTGTGGAACAGGAAAATAACTAAGCTGCACAGGGCTCCGGCTCTCCAGGACTGGAGTTCGACGCCCCTGGCTTACAAGAAAGACATGGAGGGTTCTGTAACGGTCAAGTCAAAGCCCAGATCTGAATCCTATTGAGATGCTGTAGGGTGATTTGAAGTGGAAGATCATGCAAGACAACCTTCAAATATCACACAGCTTAGGGAATCCTGCATTGGAGAGTGGGGAAGCCTTTATGCCAGTCGATGTCAGAGATTGATAAATGGATATAAGACATGTCTCATTGAGATTATTTCAGCCAAATGGGGAAGTATTAGTTCTTAGGTATCCTATCTTTTTCCTTAGTAGGAATTGGCATCTTAGTTAGTTTCCTTTGTTAAATAAGTAAAATTGTTTCTTCTTTTAGCATAGCTGATGCAGTTACATCACCTTTATCTACAGACTTATTTTGAAAGATTTAATATTGATATTTTAATATTTAATAATAAAGAATTTAATATTAAATGGGTCGTCCTAATTTTTTCACATGACTGTATCCTCTTGGAGGACCACCGGCAGCAGGGTAAGCCAGCTTTTGGGTCAGCTCCATCATCCCCAAGATTAGATCGCCACTAATTCAGATTAGTTCCGACTCAGCAGAGTACCTTGTTTACAAGAGCCTTAGCCAGATGTTGAACTTGATCTTCTCTGTCAAGATCTTCTGTAATGATCCAAGACAGGGGACACTGGCATGGAATGATTCAGAAAGCTGGTTTATAGTGAAAGACAAATCTGTAGTCGACAAGCTGGGTCAGAACCAGCGAAACAGACTTAATATATCCGAATCAATAGGTGGAGGCAAGGTCGGTGGGCAGGCAAGGGTCAGTAGAGGAGCAAACGGTATCCAAGACAGCAGGCAGAAGATAAGGCAGAAGTCAGACAATGTTTGTTGGGCAATCAGAAGGGTAAGACAGAACTTGAAGTCTTGGGAACAGAAACGAAATTGTACAGACTAGGAAGGCAGAATGTAACTATCAGGAAACGATTGAACTCTCTGGAAGTGGAGAAGATGTTTTTTCTGTTGGGTGTCTCAGGTGAACTAAAATAGGGAGGAAAATTAAGAGAATACCTACAACACCTGGGCAGGGGCATGACAACTAATGAGAATCAGTATAGGAGGCAGGCAGAACACACCGGAATCCTTGGGGGGGGGGGCATGGCTGTCATACAGGGAAATCCCCTTAAGATGCAGACAGATCTCCTCTGGGCTGGCGCATGACAGTTACAGCAGATAACTCAGGTTCATAGTGCCTAGTTTACATGCATGCTGTGTGCATATAGTTCCACAGCCTTGCCATGTCAATATTTTATTTATGCATCCGTTTAGTTAGTGGGCTGGTAAAATTCTGTGCAGAGATTAGATTTATTCCTAATTCTCTCACCTCTCCTCACCCTTATCTTTATTCAAATGTCCCATCAGTATCTGAAACCAAACTACAGACTACCTAAATACTGAATCTGTATTTAAAAAAAAAAAACATCCTTCAAGGCTTTAAAACATTTTCATGTATCCTATCCTGTCAAACCTTACAGAAAAAAAAATTACTTCTAATACAACTATATAAGACACTCATACCCGTCTTTTACATTTGTATAGTTACTGGATAGTTTACATCCAAATATGTACACCTACCTATACTGTACTCAGAAATGGAAGGCATCAGTCACCTGATCGGTCATTCGGTGTAGGAGTCCATCTGGTGCAGGTTGCCTTGCCAGCCTAGTTGTCCTCCACCTGTGTGATTTACGGTAACTATTAGAATGTGGCTGGCAGCCAGGGACTCCACACCCATCTGTAAGCCACCAGACAAGCTCACCTGAGCGCAGCCCATTACCCAGCATCACCCGGGTGCAGATAATCAATCAATGAAATTTAATTAAAAGGTATTAAAAGGAGACTGTTGGTATGAAGGAAGCAGAATTGAAGGGGGACTGTGGCTGCTTTAAAGGGCTTTACTATTAAATAGAATAACCTTTTATTTTTGGCCATACAAGTAAGTTAAATCAATACATATGACTACATAAAATAAATTATTACTGCTGTATAAAAGTAATCTTTGTGAAGTTTTCTTGAGTGGAGTCATACAGTAAAAAGATAATGTCCAGAATGTTCTCTATATTGGTCTGGTTTGCTATTGCTTAATTTATTCTAATGCCTGATCATGGTATTCAATAATTTTAACAAAATTGTACGTCCTAAATGTCAATGTCTGAAATAAATGTATAAAGCCAATTACACGACAATTTTTTGAGATTTACCAAAAACTAAATACTGGTGTTTTTGTTTGTTTGTTTTTTAATCCTTGTGTAAAATAGCATCATTTTTAATTGTTCATGTTTAAACCATATTCATTTTTGCAGTGCATTCATTAATTTAAATCAGATGATATTTATGATGGCTGCTTAAGTACCTTTCATCTTCAGATAAACGCACGTAATAAAACATCATATTAAGCTCATTTTAGTTCAGTGTTTAATTAGCTGGAAACTCTAAACAGTGCATCTTTTACTGGACTACTATATTGTCAGACAATTAGTTTGGCAGAAACAGTTTATCAGTGAAGTATGTGTGTGCTTGTATATAATCGTTAATTTAACCGTCATCAAAATTTATGCTGTCTCTAAGATGTAACAAAAAATTATACAGCCAAACGTTTGCTATTGACATTATTTATTATTATTACCATAGTGAAGTGATTGCATCACATTTATAATAATCTGTAATTACAGTATTAGTTGTACAGTTACATGGAATTAGACTGAGAAATCGAGTAATCTTGGTGATTTAGTCAAGGATCCTAATGCTCAGTGGAACGTCTCCCTCTGCTTTGTGCTTGGAAGCTTTAAACATGTAACAATTTTCTGCTATTAAAAATTTCCTACCACAAGAAATACATTTTTAATTTTTGAAAAGGATTCTTAAAAGAAACAGTTTTGCTTTCCTACCATCACCTAGGTAACACAAAACGTATATGCCCAAATACAATTAATGACAGAAGAACTGCTTAAATTATTAACAGTTCTTCAAGTTGTGGCCAAATAATTGACTTTTATATGGCATGGATTCAGCTTGAGGTCAGAGAAAATTGACATTGTACCCTGTAAAGGAAAATGATAAATCTGCAGCGTTAAATTGTCAACTTTTATGGAATTTGAGTTACACTTATATGAAAGGTTCAATGTCTAAAATTAGTCTAAAATTAAGTTATTTGTATAGAGAAATGCAATAATATAATTTTGGTGGTGCGAGTGGTAGTGTAGATATCAATAATTTATCTCTTGTCTAGTCCATATGTGAAATGCAGCAGTGTGCTGCTATTTTTTCGACGTGGCAAACAGCTTAGCGGGTATAGTAGTGTGAGCCCGCTGCCTTGGCCCCAGACACAGCCATTTTACAGGGCAATATGAGAAAATAATCTGTATGGGATTAAGGGAAACGTAAATCATGCCTGTAAAGTTATTTAATATTTTATTAGTTACATTTATCAAACTGTGTAAACAGTGAAACAAACTGATATGGTGTCATTAAAAAAATCTTCCAGACCTGTGCCTGAAAGACTACCAAGGCTCAGAGTTTCCATACATTGATTCTCCAAGCTGCACTACTGGGCATGTCATCTTAACATTCCAAACGGCATGCTTCGAGGAGTCCCTGATGTTTCAGAAGTCCCCAGTAAGACCTCCTTTAAGAAGGGAAGAGGTCATGTGACAGAATGGATGACATTTTTAGTAGGTAACAGTAGATTTAGGCTACATTTAAGCCATGGAAATCCCATTTTACCTGTCTTAGATGTAGGTCTAGCGTTAGAGTTCTGCACAGGTCCTGTTCTGTAAATTCACTCCTGCCTTTACCTGCAGTGTTTAAAACTGCATCCGACCCGTAATCTGACAGCAGCACTAACCAAATCGCACCCAAATTACTATATATCTACTACATCAGTTGGAGCAAAATGCTTATTTGCTCACACAAATATGGGGCCAATTTCACTGTGGTGTCACAAAACCATGTAGCATAAAGCAATATTTCAACAAACCAGCACAAACGGAATGCAAACAATGGAGACTGATTTAGTTAAAATCTGAAACATATGGCCGACCAACTTCACGCCACGCAGGTATAAAACCCACTAACCGTATTTGCAGTCGCATCCACTTAAGGAACTTCCATTCCCACACAGAAATGACCATAAATTGTCAATGAAAATTAGCCATGTGTATGAATAAACGTTGAGTTTGTAATTACGTTTCAGCGGCGATGAAGCCACAAACAAGAAAAAATGAATTTCTTTGGAGAAAGTGTCAGAGGTACAGTAACACTAAAGCACTTTGGTAGTACATCTCACAGTGTCACAAACAAACAAAATGTGTTGAATGGCAGCATGTGACTGCAGCCATTAATGTCGTCAGCTGAATAAGCTAGACAGTGATAGAAATTAAAAAGTGGGGGGCAAATAGAAAAGTCCCTTGAACGGGCGTTCCTCTTTTCTACATTAATGCCCAGCACTTCAGTGGGTATCTGATGTCTACAACATGTTCCTATTAATCAAAGGAAAACTTACAGTAAAACAGGAGTGTCACTAGAGATTTATGAAAGGGGGGAGCTAAGCCTTTATTAGGGGGGTGTGATGGAAATGGGCCATTTTATTTAAACTCATTAGTGTACATAAATTTGGGAGGAGTGGGCTAAAAAACATTTTAGGGGCTCACAAGATCCCCATAAAAATTTGCGAGTAACATTTGGCCACTGCTGAGCTTAACCCATAATGGTCTGCTAGCCTCAGCAATGACATAAAAAATCAATTCAATACCAATTACAAACAAACCGTACTGTATTGTACACTTTGCATGTATTTATTAACGCTCATTTCACCAAGTGCTAGAATTAACTGTAAATGTTACTTAGATGCACATTGTTATTTGAATTCTAGATGTCGCCATTCTTTGCATTTCCTCCAAAACATTCATATTCTGGACCTTCAGTAAATCTGCAGACTTTTTCAGGACAAGTTTTTCTTTATGAATCCCAAAATCTATGTATAGATGTGTGTACAAATGTTTCTCTTTTTTTTTTTTTGTTCGTACAAAGTCTTTATAAATGAGCTCCCAGCTTGATAATGTCATTTTATTTATTTATTTATTTAACTTATTTTATTAAAACAAAGTGATGTAGAACCAGCTAAATGAATAGCATAAGATGTATAATGGCCAAGTGTAAGTGCTTAAGTAGAAGAGAAACACTCTAGTTTGAAAGGAGAATGGGATTTTTTAAATTGTGGCTAATTCTTGAGATCAGTAGTCTTTTGTATGTTCCCAGTGGGGTCTTAGCTTCAGGTCCATGTTGCAATATGAAAATCCCATCTAAAAATTGGCAAGATGAAATTAGAATTAGACCCATGGACTTTGGGGACTGCTGTGGTTCCTGTATCGCCTTCTTACGTTTTGCTGTGATTACCGAGCAGAACTGCTATCACCCTGAAATGCTTCTGCATGGCAATTAGTTTGTCCAACTTACAGCTGGTGCAACACAGAACAGTGGTTCAAAGAAAACAATATGGATATAGCTTATTAAATTTAGAAAAATATCGTTATAGTAGACAGTGCTTTTTTATGATCGCTGGCATGACGGCCACCAATCAGACTCAACAGGAGGTCCATGAATGGGGCCCTGAGGTGTCCATAGCTGATCTTCCTTACCCAGGCTTATCTTTGGGTGAGGAAGCCTGTGTAAGCTTGACAGTGACACTCTGGTTGTCCCACTGATCATGACACATGTGCATCCAGCCCTCCAGTGCAGCAGATGTCAGCAAATGCTCCAGCTTGCTGTTCCACATGTTGTACATTGCAGTCAAACAGCTGTCACGCCCACCCTAGCCCCCACCGCTCAGCTCAGTCCCACCTCTCTCCCCCTCGTACAGTTGTCTCTGCAGAAACTGAACTACACTTTTACATCTTGTGTAATTATTTAAAGCGCTCACAGTTTGAAGGAGCAGATGGAAATCAGCAGCTTTAGCAGTTCCTGTGCCAGAAAGTCCACCAGAAATCCTTTGTAGCACCCCCGCCCCATCCGAGCTGAGTCCCAGACATGCGGCAGGACCTTAAACATATATGAATACATTATGTGAGATCAAAAATGAAAGGCACCGCTTTATGTTTCAGCTGCATCAGCCTGGTGACACCCACATTGTGTAAAGAGCCTTTCCTTATATAGCTCACCGAGAGCTCACTCCGTCCAGTAAGCTCTCGACACACTGAAGTCTCTTCATTGAAGCCCCTTCATTGTAATCAGCTAAATCGTATTTCAGCCTTTCACTGCTCTGCTTTACTATCATTTCATTGACTGTGTTTGATGTTATTTTCTTCTGGATTCTAACAATACAGCTATTTTTGTTGAAGATGACTTGGCAGACTGATAGTCTCATTCCCTCAGTCGTCGACCAACTTTGATTATTTGCAGACCCGTTTCAGGTATAGAAATCAGCATCATTCACCAAGTCCCACCAGATGCCAGGAAAGCAGCTTCTCTGCTTGAGCTATATACTTTCTGCCAGACAAGATACAAGTAGCAGGTGACTGATGGGACTGTAGGAGGTACTTTTGTTCCAAAAGGTTCAGATAACTTGGCAGGCGGGAGAACAAGCCGGTTCTGTTCCATCGCCATGAATTGCAGTATTCACAATATATGATGTAACTCAAGAACTACTATACAAGATTTCTATGAATCCCAGCATTAAATTATATGCAGTTTCCCATAGTCTCCCCAATCCATATTTTCACTTCTTTGAATTTGACATACTGGGTAGTGCTTTAAATACAGACAGACAATGTAAAATGATAACAATAAATAGGCAGTCTGGTAAATAGCACAGGGCTCACGACAGAGGGAAACCCCCGCTGGGGCGGTGGGGGGTGCGGGGTGGGGCGTGAGGCCACGGTACACAGGCCAGAAGAGGAATGAGACCTTTAAAGATCTGGGCGTGATGCCACAGCACTGCCCACCTTGCCACCTAAAACAGAAATGTACTGTATAATAATCTGCTTTGTGTTAATGATTTTACATCATTAGTGGTATCCAATCATCCATTTTCCAATTGCCTGATCAAGGTTGCAGGAGGGTAAAGAGGGTGAATCCTGTTCCAGAGCAGAACAGTGCACAAAGCAGAGAGATACTCTGGCTGGGATGTCAGTCTATTGCAAAGCACAGACACGCAAACACAGTCATACTCCATCGGCAATTCAGTGTCACCAAGTATCTGACATGCACAGGGCAGGGATTTGTCAACCATTAGCTGTACCTGCAAAGCTGTTTTGTTAGTTCCCTCACAACTATGTTTACACTATCTTGACAACAGCACAAGGTACCCAGGAGAAGAAACGGGAAGCTCCAGTATTTTATGAATAGTGTTCCTAACATCTGTTTTCATGTAAGGATTCAAATGTAATGATCTATAAAATAAGATGGATACTAAAGGAATAAGAGTAAGGCCCAAACCCACCAAATTTCAGGAGCTTGGTTCCTGGTTCTGGTTTCTTGGCCACCTTGAGCAGGAACTCTTGTAGTTCCTGGGCACTTTCGTGCGTCGCTTTCTCATCACACAACCAGAACTGTGACATTTATGCTACATTAACATGGGAGATGCAAAAAAAGGGAGGGTGGAATTGATTGCAAGGTGTGAAAATATGGGATAAATCCATGTGACAGAATTTTAAGTTTTTTATTTACAATACGGGATGATCTCAGGTCTCAGAGTACAGCAGCTCCATATTATTTGCATGACCTGCAGCATGTTTATAATTCATTATTAAATTAAATTATTAAATTATAATTAAATTAAATTAAACAGAATACAATATAACATTATTATCCTGATCCTCTGATTTTACCTGTTCCTATCTCTTATGTTAGACGGTCGGTGCCGACTCGTGTCTTAAATCAGCCACAAAATACCCTCAAAACAATAATTTATCATCCAATTTGTTTCTTACCTCTTGGTTACTTTGTTAGGCTTCCTTCTCCATGGAAAGATTGTTTTAATGTTTTTGGTGTGACTTTATGGGCCTTTCTTATGACAGCATTCCTTTCGTTTTCAATTAAAAATGATGGTAAAATAAACCTCTAGAGAATTATATAAATAAACTGAATTGGTCATATCTTGCCATACATGTATGGGCTTGACTTGCCTACAGAATTTATTATTATTTATTTTTCATTTTGTTTAAATAGAGGTTACTGATGCAGTACACAAATCAATGTGGCGCTTTTATGCATTTTAAACTTATAAACTGGTCGATGCCGACCCCAACAGCACAGAAAGGTTAAAGAATACAATTGCACAGAAAATTGCTTTGACAATTAAAATGTCCCTGTTGATTTTATTATTTTAAATGGAATGGCTGTCTGAAAAGATTCTTTGATATGTTTTATTAGAATATTTTTTTAGAAATCCTGATAAAAGTGGATTTTATTTATAAAGCCCTCACAAACACAGTAACCTTTGTTATCGACAGGGAAGTTCAGGGAAGTACCTCCAGAAAGATACAGCAAAGTCTTTAATTTTTCAGATTTCATTAATTTCCATAGCGTATACATCTGTTCATCATTCCTATTGACTTGCGGCATAGTTCTTATGCAATTAAATGTAACCAGCATACAATTTAATACAATTTAATAAGGAGTTAGCGGTATGCAAACATTTCCCTTTTGGGCATTGAATTAAATTTAGCAAACCCGTTGTAAACTGATTGTGCCATTTGTTTCCAATAGCCAGTATTGACTTCACAGAAAAACAGTTCATAGCAACAGCCTGCCTGTAAGAGATTGGATGCAAGTGTGTGCATTTAGTGTGAGGAGTAGATTAGATCAAATCATGCATGCAATAAATTTATGAGACTAGGGAAGGAAAACTGCAAACCTGATATGTATCAAAAGAACAAATACTTTGAATTAACTCCTGCTGGAGAGAGAGACCACCACCTTCACTTTTAGGTTTTACAATCAGGCCTCTGAAACATATTAGCAATTCTCAAGGCCAAACAATACAGGAAGGGCTTGTGGACAAGCACGTCTGAGCCTCATTCGATGACGATGATCCTGCAAAAGAACCAAAGTCACAACACAATAAGCTGGAAATGCAGTTGCCATATCAATGTCATTTGCAGCTCCCTGAGGTACCAGGATGCAAAGTTTAACAGAGATTTTTAATTCTTTCACATCAATAGCCCTTTAGTAGGTGTGTGAATGGGACTATGAATGTATTTGAAATTAATTTAAATGGCTTCCCCAACAAACGGAAAGCTTCAGTCGCTGAGGAGCGAGCAGTCAATATCCCATCTGCTGGATAAGACTGTAATTATGGCCCATCATGCCGCATTAGCCAGAGTCCTCAACTGTTTCGTTTTGGTCGCCACAAATCTTTACCTCCTTGGAATTTCCGCAATACTGATTTTGGCAGGTGCCGGGATTCCTGAGCATGTTGTGAACATACATGTGACAAATTGCACTTAGTTTTTAACAAATCAAGATCGCTGTCACCCTGTATAGGATAGACAGTTATGAATGAATGGATGGACAGAGGAACAATAGACATATACCTACTTTATTTTTTTTATTGCATTTAACAATAAAATGTTATTTTTTGATGATGTTTAATATCACCTTTTCAACATCATTAGTTTTATAGTCGTTTAATACTTAAGTACTTTAGTACTTAACTGAAATGAAGCAGCTGTTGTTCCTAACTTTAGTGGTCATTCTTGTGCTGTTTTGAAGCACAGTTAATTGTAATCCATGCGGATCATCGTGTCTCCCGCTCTTACTAACAGCTTCCAGGTTACACCACATGACCCATCACTTACACCTAATCCATGCGGATCATCGTGTCTCCCTCTCTTACTAACAGCTTCCAGGTTACACCACATGACCCATCACTTACACCATTTGTAATCCACGCGGATCATCGTGTCTCCCTCTCTTACTAACAGCTTCCAGGTTACACCACATGGCCCATCACTTACACCATTTGTAATCCACGCGGATCATCGTGTCTCCCTCTCTTACTAACAGCTTCCAGGTTACACCA
>JABFEB020000040.1:19023014-19040978 GCA_019775895.2 Stomatorhinus ivindoensis
TAGGCTTCCTCAGTGTTCCCAGTATCAGTTAGGCTTCCTCAGTGTTCCCAGTATCAGTTAGGCTTCCTCAGTGTTCCTCCCTTAGTTACTGAGAGCCAGTATGGTTCTTATGACTCTTAGAAGATGGATAAACTTGTCTGAGGTTCATCCACCCAAAGCTGAGGTGTGTTACACTATTGACCTGCTCCTGTGGCCGCAGCTTGTAAACTTTGAATACACATTTGTGGTGCAGGACAGCAAATGTAAAACCAAATAAGCTGTTATTGACACAAGGCAGTTCATTTATGTGTGGAGATGACATTTTCATTACCTAAATCTGGTATAAGTCTAACATACAAGATGGTCTACGCCCTAAACGACTTCTGTTATCTGTATAGAAAGCTATAAACCAAATGCTAAATGTTACAGAGCTGAACTAAAATGTGTCTATATGTTGGCTGATACATGATTTTCTTTTGTCTTTTTCATTCTATTGATTATACCTTTATGCATAAGTAAAGCAGACTGTTTAAATGGACCCTGCTTTTTATGGCTGCTGTATCAAATACCAGCCATGTTTCCCCAGAGGCGATCATTCACTTCAAATCCCACTTTGTAATTACCCTTCTGATATGAATCTCTGCAATAACAGGCTTACAATGAACAATGTAAGATAATTACAGTTATGTATGACCAAAGGTAGCAGCATGGCTTGACAGCTATAAAATAATATTCGACTGCATTTTATCTCCATTATGCCATGTTTTTCTTTCTTAGATCGTTTAAGATGAAAAGCCATAATCCCCTAAACACACACAAGGCACAGATGTCCATTTAAATAGAAAGAAAACAATCCATTATGGCAGGACTGCTGCAAATATTGCACTGAGAGGTGCTGGTTTATATATATATATATATTTACAAGATTTGATGTTTGTAAGTTCTGATCACATCTGGAAAAAATGGAAATGACTAGCTTGACAATTTTTACTGGTCCTGGAAATTTTTCGCAATGTAAGCTGGTCCATGGCCATTGTAATGCGAGGGACCCCCACTTTATGGCACTGCTTTACAATGAGGGGTCTGTGTCAGAGGCCAGAAGATACTCAAGTCTGACATAACTGGCAGTGAATAAATGAGCCAGTCCCAGAGCTGCTCTCAATATCATCATCCGCAAGCTTTGGCAAAGGTTTTAGTGTTTGGTTGTTCATTCATTCAAAGCCATTTTTTCCCACATAATACTGTCCAATTTTAATCATTGTCTATTATATGAAGAGATGCAGGTGGGTGTGGCTCTGCTGTTTAGCTTTCCACATTTGCATGTTGCTTTAGACAAAAGTGACTGCTGTTAAAGCTTTTCAATAGTACCTGCGAAAGTTCTGGGAACCTCATAGGCCACCCCAAGCTATAGTCCTTATATTAATTATATTAAATAAATGTGTCTCAAGTTTTCACAAGAGAATGTGTTTATGTCTAGTTTGCTTTAGACCCACACTCACACTCGTGCTGCATCAGTGGTTTTTGCAAAGTCAAGCTGAGTGAACGAAAGGCAAAAAAAAAAACACACACAGATGTTGAATATTAGAAAATATGTGAGTGAAATATATCTTGTGAGACGGCGGGAGGAGGCACGCTGCAGTCTTCTCATTAGGTGACACGGTCGTGATTAATTCCAAGCCCGTGCATATTCGCACCTGTTTGACGACTCCCAGCTGGTGCCCAGTGGGGTGACGCAAGGACTCACTTAAAAGTACAATGTGCTGAGAATTTGGAATAAAGATTTGAGGCAGTGGATACAGAGTCTTCTTAACAGATTTAGTTGTCTTTTAGTTAGTGTAGATTTTACGGTAACAATTCAGACACAAATCCTTAGTGATAACTCAGTTACTACTGAAGTATAAATCATGAACAAATATAGTTGCTATTTAAAATGAGAGATGTATCTTGATTGATTAATGATGAATAAACATGGTCAGTATTTCACTTGTGATTCATTTCCTGTTACTTCAGTAATTCCTTAGTAGTTCCTTCAGTAGTTCACAAAGGTTTACAGAATTAACGGATATAGTAACAAATACAGTACTTGCTTGAGATAAGATGTGACAATTCATCAATGATGAAGAAACATAAGATCTAGAATTTGTGCTTAATTAATACATAAGTAATATCATAATGTTACATTTTTTGTGTTCCCTCAATTAAAGTGTTAGTGATTTTACTTTAAATTTATGTTTCTCTTTTGACTTCCATGTCCAATAATTTAATGCTTATTATTTAATGCAGTTTGTTTTTGGCTCAATAATCTGTCGGTGCCTTTCTCAGTCATTGTGACCACAAACTCCCAGCTGCCTGCAGTCTCCATTAGCCTGGTGTGCATATGGCTCAGTCATCCTGCTTGATACTAAACACATAAAGGTCCTGTCAAGTCATTACGGGTGTTGAACTGAATTAAGCTGTTCCATCGCCATTGGTGTATAATGCAAACTGTCTAGCAGTATATGATACTTCTATGAGTCTTAACACTTACAACAATGATTACATAAAACAATGCAGTAGTTGCTGAGGATCCACCATTGTGAAAATAAAAGGCTAAATGACTATTGTACATTTTAAAAGTAAGGTTTAGTTTTCATTGTGAAAAAAATATTGTATATCGGATATGTGGAAAAAATCTCTAATTGACACGTATCATGTTATTGTATAAGCTTTTCTTTTTTATTTTTTTATATATGACAGGCAAAATAATGCCTCAGTTTTGTGTTTAAGAATAACATGAATACTAAATCATTAGGGTTTTTACATGAATAAGGGAAATGTTTTGTCTGGACATACCTGATATCTTAAAGATCAAGTGGATCAAGTGTTCATTGGTGAGATAAATCAAACACACTCTGATGACTCATTTATTGTGTAAATGTTAGATAGCAATTTCAATAATCAAAAATGTCAGAAATGATCATGGATGAGATCATAGAGAATTGTGCCCCTTGTCTGTGTATAAAAATTGGATATTGGCCATGTTGTATTTGGCTTTATTAAAAGTTGGTCATCATACTCGCTTACAGGGGATCAAGGTGAAATCTCAGCACGGGACCCTTCACACCTCCTCGAATGGAGGAGAAAATGAGGCATCTCAGGATCTTCCCCTCGCTCCTCTCTGCCCCTCATGCCAGCTGTCCTGCTCCTCCTGCTGGATGCCACTTGTAGGGAACACCAGCCTCCTCTTGTGCCATCTTTCTGATGCGAGAGGTGGCAAGTTCAGGTGAGAATGGGATGGCTAGCTGAGGAGACCTGGCCTTTCTCCAGCAAGCAGCCTCCTCCCAGGACGCCACACTGCACGTCCGAGGTCCACAAGGAGAATCTGCTGGATGTACCAGCAAGCTCACTACCCACCTGGTGGCTTGTCCCTGCATTGCCCTCTCTTCTTCCTTTCCTCCATCTGACCATTAAAGTTCTAGGGCAGGGCTGGAAAATGTTACCCACAAAGGGCCAGTGTTTATGCAGGTGTTTGGGATGACCTTTATGTCAGCTGTTCAAAGCCAGCTGTGAGGACTCTTCAGCCAATCAGTCCTCTGATTAGTAAACTGATTTGGTAGTTGCAGTGAAAACCTGCACACACAGCGGCCCTTTGTGGGTAAGATTGCCTACCCCTGTGCTAGGACCTTGTCAGTCTGCAAAATTATGTGTTTATTACCTGTTACACTTTGGTGTGTGTGTATATATATATATATATATATATATATATATATCCAGTAAACAGATCGATTCAGCTATGCTTGACTGTACTACCATTGGACAGTTTGAAATCTAAATCTGCAGCTACCGTGAGCTGCTGTTACAGCATAGCATGAAATTTCCAGAAAACAGGAAAGATGCAACAGTGACCTTGTAAAATATATCTATTTCACCAGTTGTAACATATCTAGCAATTCTGAGCTATACATGCTTGCTGTGTGATTCTACCCAATGAAAGTGCGTGCTTGTGCACACACACACACACACACACAGTTGTGTAATCATATCTTTTTGGAGACCGCTCATTAATTTCTATGGGAAAAATGCTAATGCTAAGTATGACAAGCTTAACCTTTACCCATAAGTACCATAAGTAACCATGCACAGCTTCTTATCAGTCCAGACAGACGCATCTGTATTGTAAGCATTACATCCCACAAAGAAAATTCAGCCAGTGTAGCTCCCCAAGGGTTAGGGGGCCACATGTGGTAGCACATGCTAGACAGATGACCATAACAGGCTGACCACAGGCACCTAAAATATGACTGGAGAAAATTAAAAGGGCACTACTCATCTTACAGAAGTACATTCATCTTTGTTGAGCATATTGAACATAGAGTAGCTTTGGTGACGACATTTCAAAACTCATTGTTATGACAGTCCACTATGTGACCGATGGTTCCCCAATGTCCATTTGCTTCCTTTAAACTCTGTTCCCGAGGCCGTGTGTCGCTCCAGATTATTTTACTGCAGCTTTCATTCTGTGTTCTCTGGTTTTCAGATGCCTGACCTTCACCTGTTCATAAGAGCCCACAGAAACATCGAAGGACCATCTTCCACAATAGGCTAAAAAAATAACATTTGAAGTTGCCAAAAGAGAGAATTCTGTTAAGTGTAAGGTGGGGCTCTCATCTCCAAGGATAGACTGTGGGCATTTTGTCTGGTTAAAATATTACCATTAACTCTTCTACAGTATAGCCTAAATATGTATAAATCATAAATAATGAACTTGCAAATAAACTTTAATCAAAATGCAATATATTTCATAATTAGAATGCAGTATGCATTCAAATGATGTATTATAGTTAGAATAGTTACAATACTTTCTTGATATTAAAAATGACATTTTTCCTTGCTATGTCACTACTCTACGAGGCACCAAGCATCAAGCACATTATTATGCACAAAATACATTCTGTGCCGGAAAAGACAATATTTAATGCCTTGCTGCATTTTGCCCACTTCTGGGAGGGCAGCACCCGAGCGCCCCCTATGGGCCAGCCGCCACTGCTACACTTACATTTAGCATCATAAAGACTTCACTTTCTTTCGTGCATGGAAATCATTGGGAATGTTTCATTTTGGGCACAAAATTGTTATCAGCACCTTACATTTCGTGGACAGAAGGCTGAATTTATCTGTTTTTATCAATAGAAAAATTCGTTTTGTTAACTAAATAAATTCATTATTTCAATACAAAGGTATTGTGTGAATGAAAGAAAGTCATTCTGTAGGCGAAATGCATCTTGTCAACTAAAAACATCATTTTGTGTACACAATGCATTTTGTACATAATAGTGTCATTTTGTGGATGAAATATATGTTATGAATGATACAGTCATTTCATGGATAGGATTGATTTACACTTCATATACAGTGTAAACCTCTCAGCCTAGCTGCAGCATTCAGCCTACCTGCTCGGCATTCAGTAATCATTAGCTAATTAGGAGCATAACAAGACCCCTCTTTACAATAGACAGCTGATCAGTCAAGCTCTTGCCCTGGCTGTTTCCTTGAATATTCTGCGGACTGGGTCAAGTAACTTTAGCATCATCCGCAGTCTGCAACACCAGCTATTCTACATCAATCCACATCTGTCTGTGACTCCTTGTGTTAATATATTCATATCCCCCATGTTATTGTTGCATTTTACAGGCAGGCTACCTAGTGTGTCTGATCTGAACTATACAGGGGAAAGTGGATTGGTCACATGACCTATCCCTGGTGGGAATCAGCATCAAGACTATTCATTGGCTTGGCTTAAAAATACTAAACATGTAATTAGTATACTCACTAATGAGTATATACAATAGTAAAAGTATAAGCCCAGGAGCTATTCCTATTTTTATTAGACTTAAATTCAAATTAACCATAGTTACACAGGTCTACAGAATCAAAGACAGACCTCCAACTTCTAGTTCCTGGAAGGTACCGTCCCCCCATGGGAGTCCGCCTGCTACATGCCTTTCCTGACTCGGCAAAGGAAGACATGCAAGACAAAAGCATTGCGTGATTTCACAGAAATAGTTTTGTCCAGGAAATGACTGCATCATTCCAGACATACATTTCATCCACAAAATGACTTCCTGTCGCTCACAAAATGCATTTTGCACATAAAACAACTTAGTCGACAAAATGCATTTTGTGAACGAAATGAATTCATGAAAGCATATACATTCAGCCTTCTGTCCATAAAATGCAAGGTTTCGATATCCATTATGTTTCAAAAAAACTTTCCTTTTGATTCCTGTGCACAAAAGAAAGTGAAGTCTTTATTCTTTAGCAGGCAAAATGCATTGCTAGATTTCATCAAGATTTTCACAAATGCTATTTCTGGTACAGAATGTATTTTGTGCACAAAACTGACTGCTTGACACTTGGCACTCCATACATCTAACAGGGCAAAGATATATCTATCATACTTCTCTGTCAAAGAGATGTTTCTCTAGGTTCTTGTCAATACATTTAAGAAACATTTTCATAAAAGTGACTTCCCAGTGACACAGGCTAAAGTGGCACCTGTCCTTTGTGTTTTGGGCTGAAATCTGAACGCGTGGCCGTTCTCTCACAAATCACCACGGGCACTCGTGTCTGGCTCATTCTTTCAGCACCAACCCAGCATTTACTTTCAGTCAGATGTCTCATCCAGATAGATTGATATCTTTATTCTCGCTGTCTCTTTGAAAAGTTATGCCTTGTCGTTAGGTCAGCCATTTCGAGTGGGAATGAACCATTCATGCAGCAGCTAGCAATACGCAACACATACAACAGAAATATAATATGCACCATAGCTTTCAGCCTGCAGAGAAATGAAGGAAAGAGGCAGCTTCCAGCTATGCAGCACATAACTCCAATGAAGTGCTGGCGCTGTCTCACAGCATTAACCCAGATCATTAATCACATAGCACAGTCCCTTATATCTGCTGTAATAGCTTTGAGATATGACATCCTGTCACACTGTCAGAGTGATGGCCTGAGACACTGTGGACAGCACCGTGACAGGTGTCATCTGTTTCTGGGCTACATGGGGGGGTTTAACAGAGCATGGGAGGAGATGAAGGGGGTGGACCTATCTACACCCGCCGCTATGAGAGAGTCCATTGAAGGACCAGACGTGTGTCTACTGATATTAACCTGCTTATGAAATCCTGCATAATTGGCTGTTCGGCAGACATTGCCACAGAAACTCTGCATCTGGGCATCATAAACTCTCCTTTCCTATATCCTTCTAAAGATTGCCCTCTTTTCTCTCCATGGAAACCAGACTAACCATTTTTTTCTACTTTTTCAGTCACATCACTTATTTCTATAGTTGAGCAAGGTATTTCATTTTGGGTTTCCATTGAAACTACTTTAACTTAACCCAACAGCTTTATATGCAGAATATACAGTAACTGAAGAGAGGAAGACATTCCCCTGGAATGATACAGACCATACAGCGTTCAGCTTTAACAGTAAAACCATTGACAGGTGATGTGAATAATATTGATTATCTTGTTACAATGGCACCTGTGAATGGTGCCATTATATTGTAGTGTGCAGATGAGTCATGCTGTTCATGACAATCGAGAAGGCAGGGGACATTTATAATTTTAATCACCAGGTGGCATTTACTGCATCAGAACCACCCACATACATCAAACACGCTGGTGAGGCTAGTCTTAACCAGAATGTGCCACAGTGTATGCAGGTATTTATTTAGATTACCAGTTATAGGACTGGTTGGCTGAAGAGTCCTCACACCTGAGTTTGAACGGTTGATGTAAAGGATACCCCAAAAACCTGCTTAAAGAGTGGCCCTTTGTGTATATGATTGCCCCCCCCCCCCCCCCCGACTTAAACACTGCCCTGATTACCCCTAAGAAAGTGGGCACACACGCTCACATAACAATTTAGAACAAATAACATTAAACATTACACGAGACATTACAATACACAACAATGATTTATCAGACACTAACTATACACAGCTATTTACATAATGCGTATGGCTAGCACTGGTCCAACATACTGTGCCGTGCAATGGCTCCCGCCAGAAATTCAATATTATATCAGGCAAGTGAACCACCGGGTCTTGAAGTCGACGTGTTGGAAGCAGGAAAATGGGCGACTGTAAGGACCTGAGTGACTTTGACAATGGCCAGATGGTGATGGCTCAATGACTGGGTCACAATATCTCCAAAATGGCAGGTCTAGATGGGTGTTTGTGGTATATGGTGGTCAGAGTGGAAGGCCAATTGGTAAACTGGGGATGAGCTCATGGCAGACAAAACTCACAGAAGGCTACTCCGTCTGGTCCAGTTCCACAAGAGAGCTACTGTAGCACAAATTGCTGAAACAGCTAATGCTGCCTGTGGTAAAAAGGTGTCAAAACACACAACGAATCCCTGCTTGCTGCGTATGGAGATGGTTGGCAAGGCCCTTAGTCCACAGCTCCAGGGCTGGCGCACGCAGGTTTGCTTTCAGCTGTATATGTGCCTGTGAGTATCATGGAGAGCAAGACGGGATTTCCTCCCAGGGTTTAATAAAGCATTAACACTCTATTCTATGCTCTATTAGTGCCAATATCATTGACAACATATTAGTGCCAATATCGTAACTTCATACTTGAGCACTTGAAATGATCATATGATCTCATGAATCATAGTTGAGTGTGGTTGGTCTCCCTTGTCTGCATGTCTACTTGCCAACTTCTTGGTGAGCAGCCATAGTCTAGTCCAACAGATCTATTTTCTGTCAAATTTGTTTAGATTTCTACCCAGACCATCAGCACATAATATTTAACCTTTGCTTTCCCGTCACTGTCATCTCCTTTGCGCCTTAGGCTGTGAGCTCAGAGATGTCCTATCTACTGTATCCAGTAATAGAACTTCTCACTGTACAAAGATAGGGCCCAGGTCCTCAGCTCAGGCTATTCCCCAATCCAATTCCATTCTCAAAGCCATGCCTTTAGCAATAAGATCCTATCTGCTTCCTGTTCATTACTGTTCTTATCAGTTACATCTTCCTAATGATCCCCCCCCCCCCACTCCATACTAACCTGGATTTATTTTAAGAGCTACCAAGAAGAAGCAAGACTCCAGTTCTCTTTGAAAGCTCTTCATCAATGAGTTTTTCCTTCCCATTGTCACCTATTTATTTTGGGTTTTTTTTATTTTGGTGGGGATTCGAGTTTGGACTTTGGACCCGGAGACTTTCCGTAAAGCCACTTTGTGACAATGGCCTTTGAGAAGAGTGCTATACAAATAAAATGGAAGTGAATTGAATTGAACTGAATTGAATTGCCTCTCTGCGGTAGTTTTTCAATCTCGATTCTCTGAGACACCTGCTGCCTGTACTGCTCCCCCCACCCCTGCCGCACGCCCCCATCACATGAACCTTAGACATTGTACTTCTAAGATAAAAGAACAAACTACATCCAGTAAACTCTGCACTCATTGGACACAAGACCATCTTCAAAAGCGCTGTGCCTAGTGAAAGCCATTCACCACACTTGGACGCACCGGTGCCCTTCTGATAAGGCAGTAATCTGCAGGCATGCCTCAGCACAACTTTGAAAAGCTATTGTGAGACTGCTTGCTTTCCATTCAATATGTATGCACTATAGACACGGAAATCCACAAAATGGTTTCATCTGCTTATCCAACTCAAGTGTGCTACTGTGTACGCTATACACTCTAAAAATGAAGGTACATTTCTGTGAATGTATGCTAGGGGAGGCCAGTCTTATCCACAAAGGGCCGCTCTGTGTGCGGCTTTTAGCTGCAGCTCCCTAATTAGATTACTAATTAGAGGACTGATTGGCTGAAGAGTCCTCACACCTGGCTTTGAACAGGTGACCTAAAGGTTACCCCAAACACCTGCACACACTCCGGCCCTTTGCAGGTAAGATTGGCCCCCGCTGATGTATGCAGTACTGATAGATACTCTGAAGCACACATGCATCCTACACACAGGAGGATCCTCGCAACACATTTAGCTTTTTGTCGTTTGCTTTAATCCCCGGAGTTAAACGCACTTCGTGGAAGGTGTCTGTCACCCCTGCTAATTCTCCTAGCACTATCACATAGCCTGGATTGTCCTGTTAATCTCCCCAACCCACTTATTCCACCCGACATCACTTGTCATAAAGCCTAACCGTTTTAAGAGCTTAGATATGTGCTAAAACCTCTCTCACACGCTGTCACACATGCATCGCCTGGGCATCTGTTGATCCCAGCTACTGCAAAATGGTGCTATTCTTAGAGTGAATAGAATTATACAGTGAAGCCCCCATTGTAACTCTTGCCCTTACCATTCTAAGGAAAATTCTAAAGCCAGCAGTACAAGGCTAGATTCTGTCACCCTAATGTTTTTAAATCAGCTGCTATAGCAATGACTGCAGCACGAAGAATATATAATTATGTAAGAAGATTTTTTTTGTCCTTGTTGATAATTAAGAGTGGGTTATTGATGTATACTTACATCTATCTATCTATCTATCTACAGTATCTATCCATCCATCCATCCCCGGTTTAGGGACCAGGCGGCTTGGGATGAAATCCCCCCACAGAATGTTTGTGCTTACTCCTACTTACTAAGTGTTTCTATAAACCAGTGCCAACTTCTTCCTTGCCTGTGTTGAGACACAATGATAACACTCAGACTCTTACATGGGCTCCTGGTGGTCCATCTCTCTTCTGGTTTAAGAAGATTACCCAGTCTTCATATTCACCACTTCAGGTTAATGCTGCTTGGTGAGAGGGGATAAGGGCAAAGAGCTGTAAAATTTAATTTGGATTTTGTTGAAGTTTTACAGTAAAGTGATTCTTAAGTGCTTAATGTGTGTGTGTATACTGTATAATGGATTATAATGCAACAGACATTCCACATTATGTATACCTATATAACTGACTGGTATTTCTGGGTTATCACACTGTTCTACAGTATGTAGGCACTCTGGTACACAAACACCGTTCTGCACAGATGAGATGTTGTGATCTTGTAATAAAAGGTTTTGAGGCCTTTAAGGTTTTATTGTCAGATGCAAATGCTATCATGAATGTTTTGCTTGCCTGCTTCCTGCTGAACAAATAGTGACAAATAAACACTTTAAGTACAGCAAGCACAAACAAATAAATAACAGAAATTTAAATGACTGTAGAAAATCCAGCATAGCATAGCATATATGTGCATTAAAGATTCATCAAATGTAGCATTATTAGAGTGTTTATTTTCTGAGGAGGATTCTCATCGTCTGTGGGTAACTGCCTCTGATCCTGCTGCTGCAAACACTTGTCATCTTACACTATCTGCGAAAATGGAGAAAAGTGACTTTCTGATTCCTATATCACACATTTCTGATGCAGCACATTATTTTATAAAGTATTAAGGCAAAAAGTTTGTTGGTATTAAGGATATTTGTTCATTTGATAGCTGTGAATGGAGATATTTGACATTCCCGATTTACAGCCCACACTCTTGTCTGCCAGTTTAAACAAACCCGAGACACAGTGGAACTTTTATTCATTTATTATAGAGCAAGAATGTTAAGTTTGTTATGGCACCAGTGGTCTTTGTATCGAAAAATAAGGTAAAACTTTACATTAACTACATTACACATTGAGTAAACGTTCATAGAACATTCAGTGAACCATCATAATACATTCATAGAACAATCATAAGCAGAATATAAGTATTCCATAACATCTTAACATAACAGCTTAACGACTTCAAAATACGTTAATAATATGCTTACAATTTTCTAGGAATGCATTATGAATGCATTATTAAGGTACACTGAATGTTCTATATATGGATGCATTATAAAGCCTTACTAAATGTAATATTCAGAAATGCTGCTCAGCAGCTGCTGACAGACTCTCAGAAACATTTTAAGACCTTTAAGCTTGTGCTGAGATACAGGCTCACTCAGCCATTCCTGCTTGCTCATGTGACAGCCGCAGCTGTGATGACCTACGGCAAAGGGTCCTGGCGTGGGACGGGTCCTGCGTGAGGTTCTGCTGAATGCCCGCAGCACCAGTATCCTGGAAAGTCGCCGTCAAAGTTTCCGTCTCCGGACTGCTCACTATCCCTGAAGAGGGTTAGCTGAATTGGGCCAGAGAGGCTCACGGCTGTCATTTGGAGTTTTAACGAGAGATGTAATCAAAGACCTGGGTTTACTGAGGGATTTTCTCCTAATGCAACCGTGTCTTTCAGTTAATTAATGCAGAGGGCTTGCTTAATCTCTTGTCTTCTCCATGATGAACTGGGTTGTCCAATCCAATGCTCAGGTCTGTGCCACACCCAAAAATCTCTACTTGACTCTTACCTTAGTCTTCCAGAAACTATGCCACAGTTTTCTGGGAAATACCCACTGGAAGATACTCTGTTCTTTCTCCATCACAGATATAGCAGATTGGAGATACTGATTAACCTGACTGCATGAGAACAGCAGAGTACCCGCAGGGAACCCACACATCACGGGGAGAACATGAATACAGCATGGAGATGGGATTCAAACCCCCACCCTGCCGGTGTCAGGCAGCAGAGCTTCCCATCAAGCCATGATGCCGCCCTCCTCAGTTGTAAAGCCATTCTCTATTTACTCTCTTAATTTGGCTGCCACCTTTGACTTGTGCTCCGTACAGCGGCATGCACAAATGTTCTGACCCAAGCTTATCTTCATCTTTAGTCCATCACGATCTTAGGGCGGAGGAAACTTCCTATCAACCATATAAAAATTGCCAGATATCAATCCCACAGATGCCGGTGTCTTCGACTTCTGAGCAAAAATCTTTGTTCTTATATACAAGAAACAGTTGTATAGACAGCCTAAATACACTCTGAATCCTACAGCACCATATTTACTATCTGTATGTCTGGGATGCTCACTGCTATAGGCTGCTGTTAATTACAATGCATTCTAACACCTGTTCTGTGCAGCAGCTACTCAATAATGCAGGACTGCAAAATAATGAAGTCTCCGCTGTTGATGCTGCACATGTGGCTGTGACAATGCGGCCTGATATGGGCCAGACGCCCCCGGCCTTTTCATATACATCCCCAGCTTGGTGGGAGCGTCTGTGTTGATGTCGCAGGCTGCTGGCACAAAGCAGCACCTCTGGGGGATTTTGCAGGTGTCTGCTGTGCCGGTGACGCTTATTACCAGGGTCTCCCGTGCTTCAGATCTCCTGGCACTCCATCTGGCCCAACCCCATGGGAATGCACTGTCCTTTGTGAAACGTCTCCGCTGTTTAAACTTGCCGTACAGTGATTCATATCTTCCATTTCACGGTTGGCAAGCGCAGGCCAGTGGAGACCAAAGACAGGACGCATGGACATGCACACACTGGTAACAAAGTGCACCTCTAACATGCGGCGTCGCCTCATGCTCAACCTCTTAGGAATGAAAATCATACGCAAAGCTCTCCTGGCCTCCCTGCGCCTCTGGCTCTCCTATCAGGTGCTCCTTCATGTGGCTCGACTCCCCCCACACATCTGGTGATACTGATGAGTCCCCAAAGCAATTCTCTCTTAGTTCCCGACCATGATTAAGCCTGTGGTCCTACTTACACCCCTTTCCCTGCAAAGCCAATTAAAAGAATTCCAAATTCTCCGAAACACAAATACTGCACAGAGGCACGTTGCCAAAGATGACAATCGAGCGTTTTCAGAGCTCGTGGGAACTTTACTTACACAAAATTGTTCTGTGGGTGGGACAAAAAATGATTGGTTCAGAGAGATGACCAATCAAATTGTAGAGGAGGTGGGTCCAAGCAACTAGAGGAGGCAGGACCAAAACATCTCCTCTATTGCTTGGACCCACATCCTCTACAATCTGTTTGGTTATCACTCTGAACCAATCATTTTTCATTCTGCCCTCAGAACATTTTTGTGAAAGTAAAACTCCCATGAGCATTTTCATAGCAAGTGTTTGTTACGTGGGGACAGAACAGAGATAACTGATTGTTTTAAGTTTTGCCCTAAGCTGAAAAACCATCATTTGTACACATGTCCAAAGTTACTTTTCCACAAGAATTTATTAGCACTGAATGCTGGGGTGGGCTGCTCCAGCCAGCCTTTCGTAATGAGGGTGCCCCCTCTGCCTCTCCTATCGATCCTCACCTTAGTTTTCACTCATATACATAATGGCTGTTTGAGAAGAAGCTGCAATGTAACAGTCTGTTAAGCTTGGAACCACAGAAATCAAGCAAAACTTTGACCCTCTGAGCCTGATCATGCTGTGTGATTGGAAGGAGAATGCTTAAAAATCTTATTATAATAGTTATAATACATTTTCTTTTTAACTGCTCATGCTTTGTGGCAGTTGTCCTAATTAACTTAAAATGCCTATTTATCTTTTGATCTCTGAGCACTCCTTCTGTTGCAGAAATCTATTGAAGCAGGTCCCTGAAGATGCAATGGGATAATTAATTGTCGAATTGTTTTATCTGAACCTCTGAGCATCGCACAGAGCATGACTCCGATCTATAAAACACAGCTGACAGGCATAAGCTGTTGATGCAGTGAATACCGTAAGTGCACTCACATTTCGGATTTATGGAGTCAGCATTTCGAATATGACTGTGAATTATTCTTATTGCAATCATTATAAAACCTAACTGCCGTGTATATATGCAGAAGGAATTTGAGACAACATTTGAGATTAGGGAACAGCTGCTGTTCATGTACCATAAAAGCATTTCCCGTTATGAATACAGTTTCTTATGCAAATTTAAATATTTCCTGTACCAGTAATAAGTTGGTGTAACTGTGTGCACTAGAAAATCAAATTCTTTTCCTATAACTGAATATTTAAGTATGAAAGATAACTCTATGTATATTTTTTATTTACTTGCTATGTTCTTGTCAAAGCATATCTGAAAAACGTACCAAAAAATGTCAACAAAAAATAAATACAACGAGCTGCTGTATAATGACTGAACTGAGTCATTCTGCAAGCCATCAACATGGCCTGTGCAAGACCTTTTAAAAAATAGGATTTATTTCTGACTGGCTGTAATGGATGTGAAGCTTCCAAGTGATGGTACCACATAAGTCTTACCATGTGATTTCTTATAATCCCTTTGCACTCTGAGTAAGAATGAAATAGCATGTTATGTGCAATTAATACCTCTGTTGCACACAAACATACCCCAATCACAGTCTGTTTGCTGTGCAGAAGGGATTCATGGATTTGGTACATGCATCGGGCGTAATCTTATCCAGAAAGGATTTTACTAAAAAACAATATTTTTATTCATATAACGTGTGTATGTGTGTCTAGCTGTGTGTGTGTGTGTGCACGCAAGTATACGTTTTATAAAAATCTGTGACTGCAATGAAAAAACAAAAATGCAAAAACTCTTTGTCACGTTGAGCGGCAGGCGGGCAGACAGAATCGGGCAGGAGACATAATGAAGGGCAGAGGAACGGGTTTATTTGGAAATCGTGGCAGGAGAACAGGACGGAGCGCAGGGCAGGCAAGCGAAACAGGCGGGCAGGAACACAGGGCAGAAGACTGGGCAGAACACACGGACTTACACAGATGACCGATCTGGGCAGACGAACACAGATGCCGACTAAATACACACAGGATAGGCAGGCACGGATTGACAACAGGCGGTTACAATCAGGATCAGACACGAGGTAACGAGGGGGGGCATAGCACACACGAGGCTCGGATGGGCGGATCATGACAGGACTCCGGGAAAGAGGCGAACGAGCCGAGAGAAAACTGGACCTGGAAAACAAGAATGAGACACTGGTCAACGGGGAACCGGGAACAAGATTGAGACACAGAACATACACAGGGGAAACAGCCATGACACGAGCTGACATAGGACAGGGAACGCGGACAGACAGACTAGGAAGGGAGACAGAGGGGGAACACCGATGGGAGAAACAACAGGACCAGAAGTGAACATTGGAGCCGACGGGGAACGCGGAGCAGAGACAGAAAGGACGAGGGGCAGACGTAGGAGGCCAACCGGAATGGAGGAGGTACTTGGGGGAGCACGAGGGACCCAAGGCGGGTGATGGGCGGTGGCCAGAGGGGCCACGAGCCTACACAAGGAGGGAGTAGGAGGGGACCACGAGGGAGAGATGGGGACAGGAAGCGGGACGGAGAAACGAGGGACAGACACAGGTAGGGACGGGGGACCGAGGGCAGTCCGAGGGGCCCGGGACGGGGGATCGAGGGCAGTTCGAGGGGCCCAGGATGGGGAACGAGTCAGGGGGGCCGTGGATGGCCCCGGAACGGGGCCAGGGGAGGTCCCCCAGGGTAGCCTGGAGCCCGGAGCAGCTGGCCCGGGTATGGCTAAAGCTGCGGGTCGGGGCGCCTTTGAGGGGTCCGCCGACGACTGAAGGGCCGAAGCCCGCGGACCCCCGGAGTCGGGGCCCCTGCCTGGAGAGGTGCAGGTGAGGCAGGGGTCCGGGTGACCCAGACCAGGACTCCCCGCCTGTGTCCCCTCCCTTTGCCGGACACCGACAGGCGAGGCAGTCACTGGCGTGGACCTGACCGGGGTGCTGGCCCACCTGTCAGGGATGTCCCTGAAGGGTCCCACTCCAGCTCCTCCTCAGCAAAGGAGGGAGTGGAGGGCAGGTCGTCCGGGACCTCCTCGGGAACTTGGCCCAGGGCAGGACCAGTTGGGACCACTGGGCGAGAGGGGCAGGGGCAGACACCACTGGGGCGAGAGGCTGAGGGGCGGACAGGCAGGGCAGGGCAGCCGGCGGAGAGGTGGCTGCAGGCAGGGCATCTGACAGGGAGGAGGCTGTAGGCTGGGCAGCCGACGGGGAGGCGGCTGCGGACTGGGCAGCTGACGTAGCAGTGGCTGCATGCTGGGCCGCGGGAGGATAGGAGGCGGCCGGAGCTGTGGGAGCGCCACAATGACCCTCCAACCCGGCACCGGGGAACAGCCGCGGGGATCCAGGGAATGGCGTCCCACACGGCTCTAATCCCCCCCGTTCCGAGGCGCGCCTTTCGGTACGTGTACCTTTCCAGGGGCGATGGTTTTCCTGTCATGTCCGGAGCGTCCAGGAACGGGCACTCCCCGTCGTCGGGGAGCCCTATGGGATGGAGAGCAGCGAGCCCCAGGGAGATGATCAGCTCCTCCTCCGGATCGCTTCCCTTTCGCCACTATCTCTTGGAGGGGGAGGCGCCGCTTTCGGAAGGCGGCCGGTAAGTCTTTCTTCTCGAAGGTGCTCTGCGACACGGCTCGCCGCGATCAGGTTACCGGTAGCGAGCCACTGCAGCAGTGCCCGGAGGTTGTCGCGTGTCTCCTGAAGGGGGTACGCCATCCCGGGAGGGGAAGCCCGACTCAGGAGGTCAGCGCTTCGGCTGACCATCCACAGGGCCGGGGGGTCCTCCTGGACTTCCAGTTGCTTGATCCAATAGAGCACCGCGTGCAGCAAGCCGATTCACTGGTCCTCGGCTTGCTGCGGTGCTCCGTCGCGGAGATCAGTCATTCTGTCACGTTGAGCGGCAGGCAGGCGGACAGAATCGGGCAGGAGACATAATGAAGGGCAAAGGAACGGGTTTATTTGGGAAATCGGGGCAGGAGAACAGGACGGAGTGCAGGACAGGCGGGCAGGAACACAGGGCAGAAGACGGGGCACAACACACGGACACACAACGACTTACGTAGATGACCGATCTGGGCAGACGAACACAGACACTGACTAAATACACACAGGGAAGGCAGGCACGGATTGACAACAGGCGGTTACAATCAGGATCAGACACAAGGTAACGAGGGGGGGCGTGGCACATGACACTCTCCTATTTTGTTTGGTTACATTGGTTTGTTTAATTTGTTTAGGGCTGGGTAGGGGTTAAGGTTGTCATAATTAGCATCAGCATAAATGAATGAGCAGTCCCCATAAACATATGTTTACATGACTGCGTGTGTGTGTGTGTGTGTGTGCGTGTGTGTGCGAACAGGTATACCTATCCTTATGGGGACACAATGTCCCCATAACGTGATAAAT
>JABFEB020000040.1:19074951-19085221 GCA_019775895.2 Stomatorhinus ivindoensis
GCTAATGAGGAGCATGAGACGTCGCTGTCAAGCTGTCATTGCGGCAAATGGTGGAAACACCCACTACTGACATTGTCAATTTTTGTCATTTGGGGCTATCCCTGTTATTGTCTAAATTTTGGGGGTAATAAATATTAGAATAATGAAAATGGTGTTTCTTCTCATACATTATTAGTATTATCAAAGGGATCTTTTACTAATTTCACTAAAATTCAGAGCAAATAGGAAAAGCACTCATGTAAATAACAATATCCCTAACTTATTGTGAGTAGTGTAGATACCTATTCTCCACAGAGCTGTGCTCCTGTCTTTCCCTTTTACACTATTTTTAATAAAAATGCAGGGAGCATATATTTAAATTATATCACAAAAAAAAAATGTGTGGAGAAGGGATTAAATATGTATCTACAGCCAGACAACAAATTCCAACCATCGATCCATCTTCTAATCGTCCATCCTGGGCAGGATTGTGGGCAGACAGCAAAGTGCTGCTTTATTATTGCATGTCTTCATTATTGTTTTCCAAGCACTTGCCTTTCCCTCCCTGACAAGTCAGGAGTGTGTTTGAAAGCAGCTGCCTGCTTCACATCCACTGACTGCTCATGCTCGGGTCCATGTTTTCAGTGAAGGTGTTCAGCATCAGCATCATCAGCATCAGCATCATCATCATCATCATACCTCAAGGAGGGATCAGACACCCAGCCTTTAGTTCACAGCAGGCAAATTTTTCTGAGCCGATATTAATTGGCTGGGGATTATTGAATTCTTCTCAGCCTGTCTGCCTCAGGCAATGAAACAGAAGTCAGCATCATATCTAATGATCAATTTGATATCAGTGTGTGGCAAACCAGCAGATTTATTCAAATGGATAGGGGTCAAGCCCACATGTAAAACGTAACCTTCTCTTTAAAGGTCACATTGGTCGATAAAAGAAAAGAGTTATTGATATATATTATATAAACACTACTGTGAACTAGTACATTTCAGATATCCACGTTATACTGTAAATGAAAGCATTAGTCATATTATAACTACATTAAATAAACAACAACATTCCCCTTTTGTTTGTATTTTTCACTTTGTGACTGAAGAGCTGAAATATAGGATGGCATCATATAAATTATAATAATCGAGTACAATGAACTATACTTATTTTTAAAAGGTCATTTTGACCATCCTACGTTTCCCACTCTTAATCACGGCTCTGTTAATCATATCATCCGTGTGGATTTATGCAACCGTTCATCCTATCCATCGACGTATTTATAATACATATAATAAAGTCATTTCACCCCATACTGGCTAGATTATGGACCAGTGCTGATTATTACTGTTTTCATCACTGTGCTGGATGCTCCTTGTTACCATGGACAACGCCTGTTGTCAGTCTTTTACTCTGTAGTGCATGTTAAAGTTTCAATCAGAGATTAAGAGTCGCTGTCTTACCATCTCTGTAGCAATTATGCAATAGCGAATGTCATTATTTTAAAGTTGTCAGGCAAAGAGGTAAGGCCGTGGCTTCCCTAAAATCCATAACAAAGGTCACTACTCATACGTTACATAACATGAAGGCCAGACATATTGCACAGAGGAATTAATCACTCACTGAGAGAAAAATTTGGGTTTAAAACTATTTTGAGGTGTCTTTAGAAATAGGGAAATTAAATGCTAATGTTTAATCTTTATTTGGTTTCTGTAAATTGAGGGCAATTTGATGGGAAATTGGGTTAGGCTAACTGAAGGGCTTTTGGTTTTAAGTTACTAAATGTGTCAGCACTGGTATTGTGAACAGGCCACATGCATATATTTCTGTAGAATTTACAGATCTTAAAATTATACTTTTGATTATATTCCAGAATGGCAGTATTATTTGATTTCTGAAACAAATTGTGTAATTTACAATATTCAAATATCCAAAATGTCAGTAACACATTTCAATCGATAAACAAACGTTATATGTTACTGTGTTTCGTCGTAAGGTAAATCGTCCCCCTCACACACACACACAGGCGTACACACACACGCACACACATTCCCATACTAGGAAATCGGAAGAAGAGGCGACAAAAGCGAAGCCAGGCAAGGAACACTTTTGCTCTGAAGCACACACACAGACACACACATACACACGCAGGCACACCGCTGTCTGCGTGATTTACTGGTGGGTGCAGAGGCTTCAGACGTGGCGGTAGCGCACAGCAGCGCGCAGAAGTGGGGAGCTTGCGCTCCGAGTGTTTTTCTGATTGACGATCTCAGTCTCAAGAAGTGCAGATGAGCGCCGGCGACGGAGAGCCGCTCTTCTAGGGCTCTTTTCATAAGGCTACTCTTTGCCTGGCGGACAGGGCTGGAGCAATTCATGCTTTAGCTTAGCTGCCGGAGCCCATCAGTTAATCACAAGGACGGACACTGAAATGTAATAGGCGAGAAGCTTTGCTACTATTTTATTAAGTACTAAGAGCACAACCCCTTAAATCTAATGTGAAGCAAACAATGTGTGTGCATGCGAGTACTTTTACGAAGTGGATTTGACGAAGAGGAGGGGACGTTTTGTTTTTATTTTGTTTTTCCAAAACCACAGAGAGGAAGACTTTAGCCTCAAAATAACATTTTCTGACATTTCAGATTTCCTTTGCCTGTCGTTGGGGGTGCGAGCTTTTTAGCATAAAACGGGAACATCCAAAAGCGTTATGATTTAAGGAAGTGTATACAGGAAAAACTATTGGACGTGGTATAATTCTGTATTATTAAACGATGTGTGTAGTACATGCCTCCCGGTCGCACGTAGTCTTATAAAACCACCTCTGTAGTATAAGTAGTTTTAGATTCTCGGCGAGCCTTCCCGATCTATTTTGATGGAATAATACTGAAGAAAGAAAAGTAAGAACTGTCTCTCATGTGTCTGTGACACACAAAAAAGGGCTTAAAGGTCTCCAAAGAATGGTAAATGATCGATGGAAAATCATGAACAGTGTTTCAGAACTCGACGATGGACAGCAACAGAAAAACCAGGTAATGTTTTTAAGCGCTTGTTCTCTTCCGATCTTTTTTGCATGGCAAATAGTATGATTATAAATCATTATTATCAGATGCACTGGCAATAATGATGTTCATTAGTTTGGGTTTTCTCTGGACCCCTTACAGCTGATGTTTCGTGTATCAATATAGAGGTAAGCAATTAATGTTAGGACGATTGTACGCCTTCATGTTGGACAAAAATGCGAAGATTCGGTCGTAGCTGCCTCTCTGCTCTAACCTACTGTTGAGGTCCCATGCATTTCTTAACTATGTTTAATATGCCCCTTTTATTTAATTTTCATAATTTCTTTTTATGTTTCATTGTTTGGTTATGCCAAATGATTAATATGCCAACGTACAATTTCTCCAAAATGATACTGATGCAGTACTGGTAGGCTATAAAAACATTGCACCTGAACATGGTTTGGTAAATTAGTATGACAAGGTCAGCGAAGGACAATAGAATAAAACTATTTATTTTGACTCAGAGTTGTAAGGTTTGGCAAACAATGCTAGCAAGTTCATTTCGTGGTATAATTGAAATAAAATGTCTTTCAACGTACTAAACGTCTGAGAACAAGCTGTGCAAAAAATGACGTTGAGTATAAAATCGAGAGATTTTTCATTTGCTGTGAAGTGTCTGATTTTGTTTGACTGCCAAGCCATGCCCCAGGTCCAGCACAACATGGGTGTTTGCTACGTGGTAATTAAGGTACAGGTGGAGCGTTACAAGTTGGATTATGGGTAGAATCAGAATGGAGCCAGGGGGCATGGGGGATGTCTTTGATGTGAGGTGAGCCAGCTTGTTGCTGCTGCTGGAATAGATGCGAGAGGAGGTTACTCACAGTGGGCATGGAGAATCGAAGCTGTGACTCAAACCCAGTGTGCCTTTAATTGTAATTGTAGAGTTTCCTCGCATAGCACTCTTTCAGGAAGTGGCACGTGTGTTCTGCTCTTGTTTGATAGAGCTTTTTATGTCTAGGTTAAGCATGTAGGAATAGATTGTATTTTCTAGTTTCTTGCTGTTAATAATGGTATGTTTGTTGTTTTTTTCTCCTTCTGTTATTATTGCAGGAATTTACAACCCGGGGTTCATAGAGCAGGTTAAATTTTTCCATTATCATATGACTCAGACAGTGCAAGAAATACTAAAAGGCAAAAATATTTAAGCACGGATGCTGCCCTCATCCCTGAAATACTTTATTAAACGTACCCCGGTGCTTAGTTCTTAGTTACTTATCTGATCAGAAATTAGCGTAAGGGTGTCCCTGGTGAAAAAAGGGCATGGAGAGGTATTCACAGGATACATATGATTTTTTATTTAAAATAAATGTCCTAACCCTGTATTTGAAGCATTTGGTACTTGTAGAAGGTTGATAGGGAAGACCTTATTATGTAGTCAATTTGGAAACTCATAGGCATGCATGAATGTGATCATCATAGCAGATCTGTTCAGTGTGATCAGTACTGAGTTACTGAATAACCATCACTGACTTATCATTATTTCAGTATGAGACAGCAGGTGTGATTTTCGGTATCCAGATTTCCTATTACGGAGGATGTAAGGCAGATGTGTTCGATGCTTATTTTTCTTGCTCAGTTATTCATCTAACTGGTATGGACACAAGGTTTATTGAACAGAAGAATAACAGCTGAAATGTCACAAGCACAAAGCTGAATTCACACATGACACAGACACAGAACAGCTTGATACACGCATACAAGCAAGCACACTTTGATGGGCAAGTTTAGCAGTCTTACATTATTAAAGTGACTACAATGTCCAGCAGAGTGTGTTTAGGTGGCAGCGCATGGTCTCTCTTTTCACATATGAGGAGTTGCGGAATAAGGTTTTCATTGCGAACATCATGGAGTTACATTTACATTTATTTGTTTATCAAATGCTTTTCTCAGAAGCAGAATGCAAGCAAGGCTTAGTTGGCGGTGTCAATCAGCATCTCTGGAGCAATACGGGTTAAAGCCAATGCGAGTCCAGCCACCAGAGTTGAAGCCACAAGCTTCCAGACATACTGTAGCATCAATACTAAAGTTAATAAGCTACATACCTTATAAAGTCTCCTCTTTATTTTCAAGGCTTGAGCACCAACATGCCTGTATATGCATATGCATTGTGACTTATGAGGTGCACTTACAACCCAAGGTAGTCAATCCATGTCAAGTGGAATTACAGCCAGTTCCACTGTAAGCTTTTAATCTCTGACTACCTAATTCGATTATACTTTACAGTTAATGAACATAATCATTTCCTGTGACTTTTTGGCTTGTTAGTTTGCTGGATAAACCCACAAACAAAGTAACCAAATCATAGTAGACAAAATGAAATTTCAAATTATGGGTAGTCAGTGGCTTGGTGGACTGAGCTGGTGACTGGACTAGCAATGACGAAACACAGGTACTTAAATACATAGACTAATGAGGGACAACAAGCATCAAGTGTGGCCTATTAGGGCGATGTGAGGGAGCAGACAGGAGAGTCAGGCGTTGGATGCCAGCGAGACATGGAGCAGGGAAGAGACAGGAGACCAGACAGGGCAGGGCATGGCGACACCAACACGGCACACAGGATAAACACCACAAATCATCGTCAGAGGGACAAAACCACTGGACAGGGCAGGGCATGGCGACACCAACACGGCACACAGGATAAACGCCACAAATCATCGTCAGAGGGACAAAACCACTGGACAGGGCAGGACATGGCGACACCAACACGGCACACAGGATAAACGCCACAAATCATCGTCAGAGGGACTAAACCACTGGACAGGGCAGGGCATGGCGACACCAACACGGCACACAGAATAAACGCCACAAATCATCGTCAGAGGGACAAAACCACTGGACAGGGCAGGACAATTAGCATTACAAGGGGCACGGAACAGGCAGGGGTCGGACCAGGGACCAGCAGGACAACACCATACAGATGAAACAGACCAGACACAGGACACGATCAGCCATCAGAGACAAACACTAGACATCAATGGGGACCCAGGAGCAGAAGAAACAGAGATAAAGGCAAACAGAACAGGCCATACTACTACAGGGTGGACAAGTAGTGAGGCAACAGTGACGATATTGGGAACAGAAGAGGGAACTGTTGGGGACATGGTAGGGCAAAAACAGGCAGAACAGGGCATTGGGACACGGACAGGGGCGCAATGAACGAAAATGGGGGGAGTCTTGCAGACTCTGGGAAGCTGGTCGATGAGCCCGTCTGGACCCGAGACCCTTGAAGAGTCAGCAGGACTAGAGGGCGCCAAGGTGACTACAGGGCAGAAGTTGGAGGGTGCTGCAGTTTCTCGTGTCAAGGCCACAGCAGATGAGGTGTCTAGCCAGACCGTGCCAGGCAGACCAGGGTCTGGTTAGGCAAACGTTAGGCTGAGGTTGGAGCCCACAGAGTGGGACAGAGAGCAAGTCCTCCAGCTGGGCATCATTGGGCGCGCCTAACCTGGTCTGGCAGAGGCTGGGGAGTTGGGCGTCAACCTGGAGGTGGCTGGCAATGGATGAGGAGACCATCAACGACGAGCCAGGAGGTTGCAAAGCTGGTACTGACAGGATATCAGGAGACTGGGCTGGAGCCGGCTTGGGTCGGGAGTCTGGAATGCAGGCAGAGAAGCCCTCCCTGGGCCGGGAGCCTGGCGTGCAGACAGACTGGCTCTCTCGGTATCAGGAACACTGGACTTGGGCAGAGCAGTTGTTTTGGAGCTGGAAGCCTGGTATTCAACTAGAGTGACCTTCTCTGGACTGAGAGCCTAAATACAGCCTCCAGCTCCAGGTTCTGAAGGTTCGGGACAAGTGACAATCTCTCCCACGTTGGACTCTTGAAGATTCGTCAGAGGGTTGGCCCCTACTGGAATGGCAGTGGTCTTACCTGGGCCCGGAACTGGAGGCGCAGCAGTGACTTATCCTGGACCTGGTGTGGTGGCAATCTCTCCTGGGCAGGATGCTGGTAGAACCAAGCCAAACAAAACAAGCCTTGGGTGAGTTCAGCCCACTTCTTCCGTTTCCACTTCCAGCACCTGGAGATGGTGGAGAGCTTCGGGCAGTCAGCGAGCAAATCTGCGGCGCACTTCGGGGAGCCAGCAAACAAATCTGCGGTGAGCTTCAGGGCGTCTCGCAGTTGATAGTCAGCAAACTAGTCCACCTTTGAGGCCTGTGGCTCTAGAGGGATTAACAGGTGCATTTCATAATTGGTGGAGGTAAGCCCAGAATGACCTCACGTGGGGTGGGGTGGAGTGACCTGCATGCTGGCAGCCTCCTAGGCTCATTCCTCCAGCTCGGGCTCCCTAAGGTCACTCATGCGCTACAGGTCAATAAGGGGATTGTCTACCAACCAACATTGTAGGAGAGGCTCGGACACTAGAAGGAGGTCAGGAGCAGGAGATAGCATGCAAGTGGACATGCGCAACAAGAGGCTCCAGGTAAAAGCCGCGGGTAGCTGTGGAATCCAGTCATTCAAGACAAAACAACTCAAGGTCTGGAGTTTGTACGAAATGAAAGGATTTTTACTATACTTAAACAAGCAGGGACTGGAAATAAACAAGATCACGAGGACACAAAATGAAAGGACAAGAACAGGGCCAGAAACAGGCTGACAAGTGAAGCAACGTAATTGCAATGACGAGACAAACAGAAACGTAAATACACAGACTAACGAGGGGCAACAACCATCAGGTGTGGCCCATTAGAGCGAGATGAGAGAGGAGACAGGTGGGTCTGGCAGACGTAGCGAGCAGGACATGACATAAGGTCCTTAACCCCCATCTCCAGGGGTGCCACACTCTGGCTCACCCTGTACTGTGACCTCAGCTGCTTGCGTTCACTTGCATGCATGTTTCATGGAGAATCAGACGGGGAAGGCAGAGATAAGAATTCCAATGTACCTGTACTCATACTGCTCCAAGCAATTAAGTTTTTCAAATGTTAAATAAAACATAACTCGGGTTATAAAAGTTTTTTATTTTATTTTATAGTAAGTTATGCCAGCAAGCATAGGTTTTATACATAGGTTTTTTGTATGCCCTTCACATGTTCAGTATTCAAATTAATGTGTTACATTTTCCATATCTAATATCAGCTAGGTTTATTTTAATGCATCAAAATTTAAATGCAGTGAAAATATCGCAGTAGTTAACAAGTTACATTAGATACCACAAATACCACAGTGATGAAAAATGTGTGATCATGAGTTGTCAACACCGCAAGATTGAAAAACTTAATTCTATAAATATTCGTGTGTATAAATGCTAAAATATAAAATAGTTAAACGTTTAAAGAAAGCATCTCAAACAGACAGGAAACTTCCTGCGAGTAAGAGCCGTCATTATGTGGCTATAGTATATCATACCATACCCAGCAGAACTGAAGAAAGTGAAAATTGCAGGTATGAAATACCACTCCTGAGAAACGTAGGTCTGCTGCTGGGTGGAGTGAAAAGTTTGGGACAAGTCAACATAGACACACACATATATGTAACAGTTTTATTACCTTGAAAATAATCTGTAGGATTGTAAACCACCGCAACGCTTTTGATTTAGTTAATTGTTAGTTTATAATAGAATAAAATAGATGTGCTGTAAGATGTCCTGTGTTAGCGTCTGAAAGCCTGAGTGTCACACCAGATACGTGAGAGTTAGTAACCCTGTTCACGGTTTGGTGCAAAATTTGATTGTGGTTCACAATTCGGTGCAATTTTGTTACAGCAGGGAAAATATCATTTGTTTTGATATAACTCGCTGTTAAAACAGCAAGCAGAATTAGGAAACCAAAGACAATGTGTCTGCCATGCTGCTTGAATAAAAAAGAGGATGCTTATTTGCACATTGTAAAAATAATATGTAAGATAATAAAAAAAAATCAAAACTATAACATCATAACAATCAAAAGTAAATCCTATGTCCTCTATTACTGAGGGTGGTCAAATATTTGTATCGATAAACCCCCATATAGCTGTTTTATTTTATTTATTTTTTTTTGCACAAGGGCCTTAAATGTAACGGGGAGACTAACTTGCCGAGGCTGTTTCTGCTTTACTATTTATTGTGTAAGCACTTAAATGAGTTAGCATCATCCAAAACCGCTGATTACGAATGACAGAAATGCAACAGCTCACGGCCACAATTAGCATAATGTTTTCCGTGTTAATGTAGCTTCCACCCACATCAGTAAATGTATCCATTTGTTTCATTGTGCAGACCGAACCGAAAAATATATACCGAAAGCGATGAATACTGTAGGTTTAGTTACATTACGATGAGAAAATGAATTAGTGTGATAGGCGGCAGAAAAAATGCAAAAAATACAGGATGTAATTCTGTAATTACACTGTCATCAACAATATATTAATCACAGAAGTAAACATCTGTGATGTTGAACAGGATAGACGTTGAGTGTGTTGGTGGAGGGATGGATGGAAGTAAACACAATCTTTACTTTTGTCTGGGCTAAAACAACCTTCTATGGTTACCAATACGATCACAATGACGGGCAGTTTTACGTAAAATTCTGGAGATCTGTGCCCTGCCATGGTACTTTACTTATATTTACTTGCAAAAAGCTAAATGAAAAAGCCAAAACTTCCTGCTTCCTAACTGTTAGTAACTAGGCTAAATAAGAACACTTCTGTTTGTTTGCACATAGATTCTTACAAAATGAGTTTGGATTCCTCACTCACTGTTGAGGAAGTTTTTTTTTTTTCTTGGGACCAGATGGTATCAAGAAATTTGCCTCCTGTTCATGAGGCAATGAAAATGTTTAATTGTCCACTACCATTAAATTATAAACTAAAGTTTATGAAAGCAGAAGACAACTAATAAACAACTCCATATAACTGGCATCAATAGGACTTCAATCTTCTTTTCATGAGGAGAAATGTAAATAAAGCAAAGGACTCCAGTGAACAGTTAGTGTAGAGTCACTTCAACAGTCAGGTCGCAAACACCTCTATCAAAATAACAGCAGTGTAGAACAGTTATTGTAGAGTCACTTCAGCAGTCACGTGACAAACACCTCTATCAAAATAACAGCAGTGTAGAACAGTTAGTGTAGTCACATCAACAGTCATGTGGCAAACACCTCTATCAAAATAACAGCAGTGTAGAACAGTTATTGTGGGGTCACTTCAACAGTCACGTGGCAAACACCTCTATCAAAATAATAGCAGTGTAGAACAGTTAGTGTAGAGTCACTTCAACAGTCACGTGGCATACACCTCTATCAAAATAATAGCAGTGAA
>JABFEB020000040.1:19126643-19146565 GCA_019775895.2 Stomatorhinus ivindoensis
TTGAATAGAGTAAGGCTGTACTCACACTCGCCAATCCGAGATTGAATAGAGTAATGGTGTACTCACACTCGCCAATCTGAGATTGAATAGAGTAAGGGTTTACCCACACTAGCCAATCCAAAACTGAATAGAGTAAGGGTGTTCTCACACTCATCAATCTGAGTTTGAATAGATTAAGGGTGTACTCACATTAGCCAATCTGAGACTGAGTAGAGTAAGGGTGTACTCACACTCACCAATCCGAGATTGAATAGAGTAAGGGTGTACTCACACTCGTCAATCTGAGACTGAGTAGAGTAAGGGTGTACTCACACTCGCCAATCCGAGATTGAATAGAGTAATGGTGTACTCACACTCGCCAATCCGAGACTGAATAGAGTAAGGGTGTACTCACACTAGCCAATCCAAAACTGAATAGAGAAGGGTGTTCTCCCACTCATCAATCTGAGTTTGAATAGATTAAGGGTGTACTCACATTAGCCAATCTGAGACTGAGTAGAGTAAGGGTGTACTCACACTCACCAATCCGAGATTGAATATAGTAAGGGTGTACTCACACTCACCAATCCGAGATTGAATATAGTAAGGGTGTACTCACACTTGCCAATTCGAGATTGAATAGAGTAATGGTGTACTCAAACTAGCCAATCCATACTGTGCCCGAGCATGTTTGACCCCCAAAAGCCAGTTCTTTGACTAGTGTGATTGCTCCATACCATGGCCAGGTTCGCAGACAACTTACGCTACAAAGAGCAAGTTGAGGGAAGCAAAAAGACTATTTCCCCATGGGGATCAATAAAGTATCGATTATTATTACTTATTGCCCCCTAGCTGGTCACCTGTACATTGGGGTTTACCTCAGTGGATGAGAGGGTAGCCCCCCTTCGCCTTTGGGTGGGGGGATGGATCCTGAGTATTGTTTGTGCTTATGTGCCAAGCAGCAGTTCAGAATACCCACCCTTTTTAGAGTCTCTGGAAGGGGTGTTGGACAGTACTCCTCCTAGGGACTCTCTTGTTCTGCTGGGGGACTTCAATGCTCATGTGGGCAATGACAGTGAGACCTGGAGGGGTGTGATTGGGAGGAACACCCCCGCCCCACCCGATCTGAACCTGAGTGGTGTTTTGTTGTTGGACATCTGTGCTCATCATGGATTGTCCATAATGAACACCTTATTCAGGTATAAGGGTATTAATATGAGCACTTAGCACCGGGACACCCTAGGCTGCAGTTCGATGATCGACTTTGTAGTCGTGTAATTGGACTTGCTATAGTGAGGGTCTGCTGGGAATGTCTGGCGGAATCCTCTGTCAGGAGGAGTTTCAACTCCTACCTCTGGCAGAACTTCTTCTATGTCCCGGGGGAGGCGGGGGACATTGAGTCCAAGTGGGCCATGTTCCGTGCCTCCATTGTGGAGGCAACTGACCGGAGCTATGGCCGTAAGGTGGTCGGTGCCTGTCGCGGCAGCAATCCCCGAACCCCCTGGTGGACACCAGTGATGAGGGATGCCGTGAAGCTGAAGAAGGAGTCCTGTCAGGCCTTTTCAGCCAGTGGGACTCCAGAGGTAGCTGACAGGTACTGACAGGCTAAGCGCGATGTGGCTTCGGCGGTCGCTGAGGCAAAAACTCAGGTTTGGGAAGAGTTTGGCGAGGCTATGGAAAACGACTTCTGGACGGCTTCGAGGCGATTCTGGTCTACCATGCGGCGGCTCCGGGCAAGAAAGCGGTGCAACATCAGCACTGTTTATGGTGGGGATGGGGTGCTGCTGACCTCAACTCGGGACTTTTGGGTCAGTGGAAGGAGTACTTCGAAGACCTCCTCAATCCCACCAACACGCCTTCCAATGTGGAAGCAGAGTCTAGGGACTTGGGTGTAGACTCCCCTTTCTCTGGGGCGGAGGTCGTTGAGGTGGTTAAAAAGCTGTGGGGTTGTCCTGGTTGACACGCATCTGCAGCATCGCGTGGACATCAGGGGCAGTGACTCTGGACTGGCAGACCTTTAAGAAGGGGGATCAGAGGGTGTGCTCCAACTATAGGGGGATCACACTCCTCAGCCTCCCTGGTAAGGCCTATTCGGGGGTTATGGAGAGGAGGGTCCGCCAGATTGTCGAACCTCGGATTCAAGAGGAGCAATGTGGTTTTCGCCCTGGCCATGGAACAGTGGACCAACTCTATACTCTCAGCAGGGTTCTGGAGGGTTTATGGGAGTTTGCCCAACCAGTCTACATGTGTTTTGTGGACTTGGAGAAGGCATTCGACCGTGTCCCTCGGGGAGTCCTGTGGGGGGGTGCTCCAGGAGTATGGGGTGCCGGGTTTCCTTTTAAGGGCTGTTCGATCCCTGTATGACTGGTGCCAGAGCCTGGACCGCATGGGCGGAAATAAGTCGGACTTGTTTCCGGTGAGGGTTGGATTCCATTAGGGCTGCCCTTTGTCACTGATTCTATTCATAGTTTTTATGGACAGAATTTATAGGCGCAGTCAGGGTCGTTGAGGGTGTCGGGTTTAGTTACCTCAGGATTAGGTCTCTGCTTTTTGCAAATGATGTGGTTCTGTTGGCCTCATCGGACCGTGACCTTCAGCTCTCGCTGGGACAGTTTGCAGCCGTGTGTGAAGCGGCTGGGATGAGAATCAGCACCTCCAAATTTGAGACCATGGTCCTCAGCCGGAAAAGGGTAGAATTCTCTCTCCGGGTCAGGGATGGAGTCCTCCCCCAAGTGGAGGAGTTTAAGTATCTCGGGGTCTTGTTCACGAGTGGGGGGACGATGGAGCGGGAGATCGACAAGTGGATTGGTGCGGTGTCCGCAGTGATGCAGGCACTGCATCGGTCTGTCATGGTAAAGAAGGAGCTGAGCGAAAAGGCTAGGCTCTCGATTTACCATTCGATCTACGTTCCTACCCTCACCTATGGTCACGAGCTGTGGGTAGTGACCGAAAGAACGAGATTGCGAGTGCAAGCGGCTGAAATGAGTTTCCTCCGGGTTTCTGGGGTCTCCCTTAGAGATAGGGTAAGGAGCTCGGTCATTCGGGAGGGACTCCGCATTGAGAGGAGCCAGATGGGGTGGCTCGAGCATCTGGTCTGGATGCCTCCCTGGTGAGGTGTTCCGGGCATGTCCCACTGGGAGGAGGCCCCGGGGAAGACCCAGGACATGCTGCAGGGACTATGTCTCCTGGCTGGCCTGGGACCGCCTTGGGATTCCCCCAGAGGAGCTTGACGAAGTGGCCGGGGAGAGGGAAGTCTGGGTTTCCCTGCTGAGACTGCTGCCCCCGCGACCCGACCTCAGATAAGCGGGAGATAATGGATGGATGGATGGATTATTATTTTATTTTATTTTATTTTATTAATTTTTTTTATTATTGTTATTATTATTTGGGGCTCGGGCACAGTACAGGGCGACCAGGCCAAGTGTAAGTATGCCCTAAATAGAGCAATAAGATCAAATACTTATTTTGTTCAGGTCAAGTGTCTGCTGCAGTCACCTTTCTCTTTGGAGCAAATAAATGCTGATCTGTCTCAAAATTTGAACAGATCCAGATTTTCACCCATACAGTGTGTTTTCAGAGTTTGGAAAAGATCAGACAAATTAATTTTGAATTATGCTGACAATACCAAGTGTCTGAGGCTGCCCTTATCTTTGCTATAGTGGAACGGAACAAGGACTGCCACTAATGACTTTTTCTGCTGATTAATCTATCGACTGTTTCACTAATTGGTTGATTAATCCAAACGATTAATTTACGTCCAGAAAATCACATTGACGATTTAATTTAAGTTAATTTTATTTTAACAACAACAAACTGTATATCATTGCATGGCTTTAGATAAGGGACGCCAGCTAGTCAGCACTATACATTATATTCAGCCACAATTCAATTCAATTAGTAGCAGATTAGTAGTGTACCTAAAACATTAATGAGATGTGTATTGTGATGACTAATAATTAGTATCTGTATAAATTTGGTATATCCTTGTACACCACATGCAACTGATTCAGTAAATCATGGAAGTGATAAACACTGAAGTCGCGGTGAAGAAAGGGAGAGCTCAGCGGGCACGACTGAAAAAAGAGGAGATATTGTGGTTAAACTAGATAATGGGACTGTGGTAGTGTAGCAGTGCTTTTTGTAGATTAAAGTCCAACAATTTTTTGTGGCAAATATAGTTTTCATTTTTATTTCAGTTCACAATTTAAAAAAATTTACATTTTCTTCTTAGTTTTAGTTTATGGTAACAACACTGGTCCCAACAAGGCCACTATGTACAAACACACACATTGGCAATCAATGTAGAATAAGCCAAAATATTAGCCTAAACCTTTTCGCAAACACTTATTCAATGGAAATTCCAAGCAACCACTAAAATTTATGGCTTTAAAAATGAGAGTATTTAGCAGCCACGAGGACAAAAGATATTTTAATATTTCCATCCTAACGAAAATTTAATAAACATAAATAGACAACACTTACTGTGGTTTTGCCTGTCTTGCAACCCATCAACTATGTTGACTAATCTCAGAAGCTGCTTCGTTTTTGCTGTCATTGGCCTCAACATTTGATCAGGCCCAGACCTTCACCCTTTCAACATGCTTGTAAAGCTTGAAAAAAAGTTTATGAGTTTTTGTACAAACAGGGTTAAGGGTCTGGAACTGCTTTTCTCTATACTATCATGGCAATGCTCAGTTCTGCTTTGATCTGTCTCAAAATTTGATCAGTTCCAGATCTGTGGCAGCAGCAGACTGGACTCCAAACCATATGTATTCCCCCTGCATGGAATACAATTAACGGAGCTGGTGATGAAGTTTAAAAAAATGTATGAAGTGAGTGGGGATCTCCTGATGAGAGGTTTGAGGTCCAAAGTAATGTTCATCTAGCCATCCAACAGAAGAAATTCTTGTTTTTGTTGTGTTACTGTTCATTTTCATATATTCTAATGTTAAATTGTAAATTGACCAAATTTAGAGTAACTACCCAGAGAAATGCTTTCACACAGCACCGTGTAGCACTCACAAACATTTTCAGATAACCAAACACACTGATGGACATGCTGAAATCACGTGCCCAGACACATAAACTCTGACACCATTGTCTCAGGGCCTGTGTCTGATGAGATAAATATGTACAGCACCCCTGTGCAGTTAAATCGGGAACACTGAACATACCTCTGTTGAGTTTGACTCGCAATCCTGCAGCATTTGCGTTTCTTGTCATTTTTGTGAGTAGGACATTATGTCACAGACTTTATATGTCAGTACAGAAGGGCATAGGTTTGGTTTCAACACTAGTGGGGGCCAAAACAGCACTGACCCCCCCCCCCACCCGGTCCCCCTTCCCCCTAAACACAAGTGGTACTCTTGTAAAATTGATAGGGACATGTCCCTACCATCCATACCATACCCAAATCTAAGCCGTTGGCTGTACATGATACAATCGATCATGCCATTTCCTTCTTTATAATAAATGCATTATAGAAGCTTCCAGTACTGTGACTTGTCAGTATTGAGTCTTGTACTGTACATCATATTAAGTGACACAATTCTTCACAGATGGGTTTGTTTGCCCTTTTGTGAAACATTTGCCTACAAGGAAAATGTTCTATGTTTCCATTCTGTGTTGTACATAAGCTACTTATATATAATGAGTATTATACAGTATGAATGCATGTTTGGCAGTTTATTCATGGTGGTGAAATTAAAAATCTTTCCCTAGAAGCGTTATCATATCTAGCTACCGTGTACGCAGCATGATGTCTGTAGCGTGGATGTCTGTAACGTCTAAGCAGGATCACACAGTACTATATGTCTTTTTCACCACCAAGCCTGTGACCTCCCACCCCATCAAAGCCTGGGTGTAGATGCAGCATCCTTGTTGGGTTCCCTGGCCTCATGTCACCAGGCAACCACACTTTCTTCCCCCAGTCTCCATGTTTGTCTCCAGAGGAGAACAGGGTCTCTGGAGGCATGGATGTTGATTGAATAATGTTTAACAGATCAGTAATTAGTGTTTTGTATTTGTAGTGGGTTGGGAATGACAGAACCTGTGCCGATCATCACAGGTCCCCGAGGAGCTGAGCAGGCCCTATGGCAGGTAGCTGCAATAGGCCATTTCATTTTAGAAGTGTGGCCTCACAATTCCAGGGTTGGGGGTTCAAATCCCACTTCCAGCTATGTGTTTGTCGCATTTTTATGTTCTTGCCATATCTGCAGAATTTCCTGTAGTTACTGCAGTTTCCTCCAAAAGTTCCAGTTAGCAGTTAACCTAAATGGCATCTCCAGACCATATTGTGCTATTCTGTGTGCCTGCCGATATCGTGGCATCTCATCCTGGGTGTCCTGGATTGTGCCCTATGCTTCTGTGGGTTGGACCTAGTGGTTTTGGAAGAGAAATGGATGAAAAAAGTTTATGGTTCTGATTTAAAATTATTCAAGCATGAGTTGCTGATAGAACATTGATAAATGAAGCCAGACAATGAAGTGTGTGATTTGGGTTGGGTTTTTATTTTGTGCCATCCTGTCTGAAATGGCTGCTATTAAGTAATTTGATTTGGATGATCTGGGCAGCATCAGTCCCAAAGCAGGGATGGTGACTTTAGCTACTTCTGCACAGAACAGGGGCTGATGGGGAAGGATCTTTAGATTGCTGTCGTTCCAAGAACCCACTAGAGCCACAATCCGCAGAGAGCAGTCATTCTTATATGCAAACAGTCTCCTTGATTAAGTTTATCGCCTGGTACTGAAACACCAAAGAAGGCGGTTTTCAGCCAGATCTAATTTTCAGATTTTCTCCCTGCCTGTGCTTGCAGGGGTCACTCAAAATCTAAAAAGAGACATATTTTGCCCCCATTGCTTTTGTCAGGTGTGAGCTTCATGCATTCAATGGCGTTTCTTCCTCCTTTGAGCTTTTTAAACTGCTAAGTACCTTTCAACAGTTGGAGTCTCAGGATAAGAAGTTTGCTGGTGCACAGCGCCAATGGCTGCTCCGAGTTTATTCATTATGGCTGGCCTCCGGCCGGATGCCCCTCTTCACGCTAGAGATGCTTGGATGGGTAGAGTCAAGGGGCTGCTGAGCTGGATTGCACAGTACGGGCAGGCGACCTCTAGCATGGTGCACAGATCCCACACACAGGCACGGATGCTGTCACAGAGACGCCTGCGCTCTGAGACGCCTGTGCTCTGAGACGCCTGCGCTCTACGTGAACATGGGACTCGCTTCAACATCCATCTCTACACTAATGCACAGTCTTTTGCGTAATCGCAGGAAGATGTGCATGGTATTCATACAAATAAGGCCCTACCTACAATTCATACAGACTACTCACCCTCAATCTAATGAACACACATTTACATGCATCCACACTCTCTAGGTATATATAAACACACACTGCCAGATAGCAATATAAATTATGTACTGATGGTGGCTTGTGAATACCATGGCAAGGAGACTGGCTGGGGGGGGGGGGGGGTCTCCACCCTTCCCCCCACTTGGTGCAGGAGAAGCAAATAAGCCCCTGGGCTCTTTAGCAGAAGAGCAGGAACCTTGCAGAGTGATGCAGAGATCTGAAGCAGGGAACTGAAGTTTCTTTGCCGTCATCAAAAGTATAAACAACTGTGAGGCGGTTGTGGGGGTCGTGTTTGTATGGGACCATGTTCCTCTCCCGCTTCCCGTACACCCTTGGGCAACATTCCATAAGCAGCGCATTCAGACATTAGTCCGTGATTAGTGTACAGTAAGACTGGCAATCGATACGTCAAGAAAAGCACTTAATGTCACTCAGTAGGCCTGATGTTCGGGGAATGTGTATGAAGGTCACTCAGCCATTGATGTAACACGATGCAGTCATGTGACTGCAGAACCAGCTGCAGATTGGAGAGGTGGACATTATTATTATTATTATTATTATTCACTGCATAGCTTCCATCCAGGTTGCATTATGTAATCCATTTATATCGTATTGCTGAAGGAACTTAAATTACATACTTTTCTCAAGAATAACACATCAAGGTGTCTCTTGGAGGCTAAATGATTAACCTTTAGGTGTGGGACATATGTCATCGATGTCATGGAAGCAGCCCGGCGTGAATGAATCAGCAAGAGAATGTCCTCAGTAAAGCAGTGACGCTGCTGTGGTTTAACTGGTGATCCTGTCCGCTGGTGAGAAGTGCAGCATGCATTCAATCATTATTACTGAATACAGGAAGCATAAAATCAATAAAACATGTATGCTAAAAGAAAAATACTCATACCGCATGTTTGCAAAGTATGACAAACATGCATGCAGTGGTGAAGATAATGTGGCAACCTGTGAGTATATAAAAAATGAAAGCCTTGTGAAGATTGGTCTTCAAGTATAGCCTATATGTTCAGTAACCTCAAGTATGTGCATGAACAATTCCGAATGTTGGCAATTTTATTTCAGTTTCCAAAACTGACAAATCTGCCGTCACACATTTGCAAGGATGTGTAAACATTGGCACGTGTATGCGCTTGTCACCAGTTAACAGGCTCACACAAACCACAACACTGGCATGAATGTTGTTGTTCCCACTGCACACATTGTAGATTGTAATCGGCATTATTAGAATTGTAATGATATTCCCTTATCTGCAGGCCAAGCATTTTCACCTCCCCCCAGCATAGATAAAAGCATCTCCTTTTGACCTCTGGCCACTTGGCCAATGATGGGATTGTTGGCCCAGAACTTAGAGTCTGCTGACAGAGTGAGCTGAGAGGCCACAGTGTGCCCTTACCCTGTCAGAGAGGACAGCAGACGTTGCAGGGACACTCCCTCCCGCAGCCAGTGACACAAAGATCGTTTAAGCATGGGGGGCATACGGTTTATGTGGCACCATTAGTTACCGCTGGCATGCGAGGCTTCTGGGTGCTAATAATGTGAACTCAGTGCTGGAGCCTCATTTACCCCCCCACGCCCCCCCCCAGCTTACATATAGTTATAATAAAACAATTATATAAAAAATAAAAGGAAAAATATGAAACTGATTTATCACAGACACCCCTCCCCAGTATGGGTACCACTATTCTGTGCCTGTTAAAGTTTTTAAAGTGTTTTACACCAGTGGACTGGAATGTGGAAGCTCCATGTTTCAATGACTTGAGACACAGACCCGTAACTTCAGCTGGGGCACAGACTGGAATCATTGTTCGAGGATCTAGAAAACAAATGGGAGGGGTTATTACAGCTGAGGTGATTTTCACCAGGCCGGTTCATTTCCAGACGTCACGGTGCGCTGTGTTTATCATGGATCCTGAGGTCCATATTAAATGTCACTTTGGACAGAATGTAGGTGAATTTTACTCAGCATGCCAAACTAGAGCCAAACAGAAGAACTGGCCAGCGCAGAATGACAGGCGGAATCAGCTTCCCCATCCACATCACAATCCACTGCACTATAAAGCCCTTTGGCAAGACAATATCGAAAAAGACAAGACAAAGTAAAACAGTAGGAATAACTGCAAACTCCATGAACTTGAAGAGAACGCTGCCTTTCTCTGCCCTGGTTATTGCCCATATCCCCAATGTAAAGTCCTAAATGTAGCTGTATTTTATTGAGATGCATAATTAAATCATTGACTGGCAATATTCTATTCATGATAGTTCTGTGGTATGATTAGTCAAAGTAATAATTTGCATTGATGCAAAATCAATTTTCTTCATATTGCCCAGTGATGTGAATCCAGAAAGAAATCAGGCCGTGGTTTTATCGAATAATTTTCCCAATGGAAATCTGCTTAAGAAATAAATACATTTTTTCCACTGACATGCGGTTTTCATTTCACGCTGCACGGTGCAGTACCACTGGGGCAAGTCAAACACTTTGAAATTCAAAATCTTTATTCCAAATGAAGAAGGTTAATACCATATCATGAATGTACCAAAAGACAGTTTAAACCCAACCAGTATGGCTTGGTGGTCAACTGTGAATTATTTAGCGACTATTTTTTCACAGGTGACAACTGAAGGTGACAAAGCAGACAAGTCTGTCTGAACCGGTTCCTCTGAGAGATTTTTTGTTGTCAGCTGTAATGCTTCCCTTTTCCCAAAGCAATAAAGCTTGGGTGGCCTTGTGCTCATGGAACATTCTAGCTGGACGGCAGCTGGCAGGGGATGAATGAAACATCAGAGTGGCATACATTTCTGGGGAAGAATCTGGACCAATATATTTGGACACTAACTTTTTAATTTCAGCAGAGGTGGAAAGTTCAGGTCCAGAATGTAAAAATCCAGACCAAGATTTTATTTCAGCCAAACATTTGACTGCTTTGTGAATGTGATGCTTTATACTCAACTTGGTTGGTTGAAACAAAATCTTGGTCTGGATTTGTACTTTCTGATCCTGAACTTTCCACCTCTGAATTTTGGCTTGATTTAAATGCCATTGTTCTAGAACAGGGGTGGCCAATCTTATGTGCAAAGGGACAGTGTATGCAGGTTTTTCAGATACCCTGTAGGTCAGCTGTTCAAACCCAGGTGTGAGGACTCTTCAGCCAATCAGTCCTCTAATTAGTAATGTAAATAGGAAGTTGCCGCAAAAACCCTCAATACACACCGGCCCTTTGTGAATAGGATTGTCCACCCCTGTTCTAGATTGTTCCCTTATCATGACAGGACTCCTAGATCAGTGTTTCGCAATCTAGAAGGAGCAAAAATGTGAACTGGGGAGCTGGGAAGGCGCAAAAATGTGGACTGGGGAGCTGGGAAGGAGCAAAAATGTGAACTGGGGAGCTGGGAAGGAGCAATAATGTGGACTGTCTGTGAGCCCCCAAGGATCGGATTGGGAAACACTGCCCTAGATAATTGTACACACCCATAGCACAAATGGGAAGGAAAGGCATATTTCTGACAGCAGGACTGGAAAGCTGCCGAAAGGTAAAAGTAACATTAATGCTAAAGAAGAAAATGCTGTCAGAGTTTTTCCATTTCTCTTTTCATCTGCAGTTTAAATTTTATATGAATGCTAACTTATTGAAGGCACAATTCTTAGAGCTGTGCTATTTACGTTCTGGGAGCACAGACATTTCTCCCTGTAACTTGTTTAAAATGGTCAACGTGACTGGAGAACACATATCTGGATAGCATAGTGATATTCTCTGATTACAGATAGGCTTGAATTTTAATGTTGGTCTCAACAGAGGAAAAAAAGAGAAAGAAATCACACGTTATTCCTCAGTACCTCCAAGTTTCCGCTTTTATCGGAATATGATGGTTTGTTTATTATTATTTTATTCGCTAAGAGCAACCGGGTAGAAATGAATGATTCATTCATAATTAATGGCTGCTTGATGATGCTCTAAGTGAAGCCGTCTGTGAAATATTTAGCTATGGAATGCAATGGAACGTGAGCAAGTTTGATTGATCATAGGCGCATTCTCTCTCTTTTATTTTTCTTCTCTCTTTTCTCTCTTGTTTCCCCAAAACCACTTATTTAATGCATTCTTTGCAATCCGGGCACAAGGTCCAGAAATGTCGTCATCATCATCATTATTGCATCATTATCATTATAACTAAAATCAGGCCTAAATAACAGTGTTTAAAGAAGAAAAAGAAGCAGACCTTGTCATATAGTCCCACAATGAGATGAAGTGCACAGCAAAAGTATCTTATAGTACAGTGTGAATTAACTCCGTTAGTTGTTTCTTTGTTTTTTTTTTTTTTTTGGTGGTACAATGTTCCAGCTTCCCATTAAATCATGTTCCGAATATCATGTTTGCAACCAGGCAGTGACCAGGGGTAGTCCGCTGATGTTTTCTGCAATGTTGATTTGGGAGTTTCTTTCACCTTTGCAGTTAAAATTCTTCTCTGAGTGCTTGAAGGATGCATTTGAGCTGTGCAGCTGCAGTTAATAAAACGCTTCAGCAAATGCCTGTTTGTAATCTCTCTAAGATCAGTTGCTGAATCACTCCAGAAAGTGAAACAGCTCATCAGGAAAATGATGTAACGGAAGCAATTTATACCTAGCTGTGTCAGCAGCAAGTATGTGGGGGGGGGGGGGGCATTTTTGAGTCAGAATGAAAGGACAGAGGTTGTCATTGCTCCTTCCAGAACTAACCCAACTCAAAGTGAAGCTTTACACGTGAATGCGAGTGCCGGTGGGTGGCACAGAGGTGCCAACAAGACTGAAGATGGGAGAGTATAAATGGGTCGACTTTTTCTCTTTATTTCATCCCTAGAAACTGAAACATGGAGACCATAGAGAAATAATAGCAGCACAGCAGCAGTTAGCATGGATGCAAAGTTATAGCCTGAAGATTCCATATTCAAGTCTAAATAATAGCAGCACAGCAGCAGTTAGCATGGATGCAAAGTTATAGCCTGAAGATTCCATATTCAAGTCCCAGGAGGAGATGAAAAAAGTGATAGAATTATAACATGCTCTGGATAAGTATGTTGGCTATGCATTTAGTTATTGTAAAGACACATAAAGATCCTTGTTCCTGAGTTTGTCCAAAAGCACAAAAAATGCACCGTTTTAGCACACGTTTGTGCAATAGTCAATGAACAGCACAAGTCTAGTGGGGATTTCCAAGAAAGACCCATTTAGCGACACTACATGCACGTGCACAGAAGACACTATGTTGAAAGAAGGTCACTGTTTCTGCCCATTCATCTGCTTGCAGTGGTGATAAAGCCTGAAATTAAATGACACTATGAAAGGAAAAGGACCTAATATTTAACTTATTTGCATCTGCCCACTTAGAGTTAGGAATGAAGAAAGGATTTTTTCCCTTCAGAGTCCCGTATGAACCTGCTGACCACAGTAAAAGTGGCAATTGCTGAACATAATTTATACATCATGTTCTGTGAATGTCACTCAGGAATTTTGATGAGTTTGACCTGTGACATCCACAGTCTTCCTGCTAGTGGAAAACGTTTTTTTTTCTTCCTTTATCCCAACCTGTCCAGAAAATCCAATCCGAGTGAAGACCCTAACCCTCATGCCACATCTTCATTCTCGCCCCCAATGCCAATGCCCTTCAGAGGGGTATTGTGCAGACAGGCAGTGGCTTTGGGAAACATTGATCAGACTAATAACCTGCTAAACGAGGGATTCTTTGTTTGTATATTGATTAATTCAATTGGCTGCATAACCTTTCACACATGGACCGGAAGAAGACAATTGGAAAATAGGGATATTTGTTCAAGAAGTTAAAGGGCAACACTACAACAGCTAATGATATTTTCATCCCCTTTAGTTAGTGATCGCCAAAGAAATTGATTGACCATTATGGAGCACCTGACTGTAACTGTCTCTTAAATCTGGGCCCCTGAGTTACCAGATGGCTGGAACTCGGCCTATAGCAATCAGGAAGACCACTGCTGAGCCTGGCGTTACTCAATACCGACAAAGAAAGTGAAAGCTGTCCTCGGGAGAATGACTGCAAATAGGCAGCAGGCATGGTTACATGAGGATATATCAGTTATTGGGAGCACTAGAGCACACAGGGAGCACACAGAGAGCACACAGGGAGCACAGACAGAGAGCACAAGGAGCACACAGAGAGCACAGACAGAGAGCACAGGGAGCACACAGGGAGCACAGACAGAGAGCACAGGGAGCTCACAGAGCACAGACAGAGAGCACAGGGAGCACACAGAGAACACAGACAGAGAGCACAGGGAGCTCACAGAGCACAGACAGAGAGCACAGGGAGCACACAGAGAACACAGACAGAGAGCACAGGGAGCACACAGACAGAGAGCACAGGGAGCACAGACAGAGAGCACAGGGAGCACACAGAGAACACAGACAGAGAGCACAGGGAGCACAGACAGAGAGCACAGGGAGCACACAGAGCACAGACAGAGAGCACAGGGAGCACACAGAGCACAGACAAAGAGCACAGACAGAGAGCACAGACAGAGAGCGCACAGAGTGCAGCAGGCAATAAGGGTGCAAGAAACGGTGGGCAGGACACATTGCTGACAGGGATGAGTAAGACAGGTGTAGACAAACTAAGGAGGCCATGAAGCAGAAAGAGGACAGAGGCAGGGAAAGGATCAGAAGTATAAATCTGTCCAAGGGTGGTGATAACAGACTAATTCAGAAACTAAATCAAAGTATGAAAGAGAGAATGCCAAGTATTGAATCTACAAGTGCTTCTTTCAAAACTGAACACGCCTCCTAGTATTATAGTCTGGCTTTCTGCCAAAACCGGGATCCGCCATTAATATGCAGCCCTTTAAGGACAAACAAAATCTAGGGTGGACAGGGAGAGCTGTGGGGATCCAAGGAAGCACACTCTGCTCTTAGCACAGGCCCCCTACCACTCTGCGCTTCTGCCCAGCTTGAAGAGCTCCATGCTGATTTTCATTTCAAATGTAGCATTTAAGTTAGCTGAGAGGATAACTCGGCAGTGTAAATTTAGCCTACGGTAGGTGTGCTGATTTACTGTTTTGCGAGCGGTGTCACTTTGGTGAAAGGTGCTCATTTTCTGTACCTGGAGATAAGATTCCCTGACACACATACTGAATATTTAGCACGGTTAGCTTACACTGTGTTCGTTTACACTAGGCTATGCTGAACTGTCGACGGATTTTTGCCTTAAATGACAAAGTGAAGGATTTGCTCTCTCCCAGTAGTCATTCTGTCACCTAACACAGTCTGTCTTAGCTGGAGGACACAGCTGCTGGCTGCCAGTGACTTTCTGCAGCCCACTGTGCTTCAGGGCAGACTCGTTAAGGGCAGGCGCTTCTTGGTGTCCGACCACTTTTCATACCCAGCAGGAAGCTCGCCGTCGAGGATCAAGAGCCGCAACGTTGGTTGTAGGATGAAGAGGGGTGGCCATTCTTGCTCGTAATTGACAGCTCTCAGTGTACCCGCTTGTCAAGCCCCCCGCCCTCCCCGCCGCTACCCACCGGCCTCTGCAGGGAGCCCCCTGACGTTCTGCTGCCTGTCAGGCTGACAGACGGAGGCCATCTTCCTGGCGTATGAAGCTCTCTCTTCTGCCAACCTAGCAGCCTGTTTACTCCATGCCTGGCTGCAGCCTTGTGGGCTCTTTCCACTGGGGACGGCGATTGATAACATGTTGTGTATAACTTTTTCCCGAATGTTTTCAAACTTTGGGAATGTTACCCAGGACAGGCACAACAACTGTAATTGTATTAAATACGGCACGGAAATCAAGTCATATGTGGAATATTAATTTAGAGAATAGCAGTCCTCAACCCCATATTCAGCAGTAAAACAGCGTTTAATGTGAAGATTTACAAATATTGCCTCAAGCAGACACTTTTCGGCTCGGAGTGCAGGTTACACAGGTGCAGCAAACTGGCAGTTAGCCACTATGCTAGCTGTGAATTACACTGACCATCAGTGTCAAGCTGTGTGCATCTCCACACCTGACAGCTCATTGGAAGGTTAGTGCTGGCTAGGGGTTAAGTTTCCTGGTCCCCAGAAAGGAAAACTCTATTTTATAAAAATCCGCGACTGCAATGAAAAATTAAAAATGGAAAAGGTCTTGAATTTTGCTTGGTTACTTATGGTTATGTTTAGGGCTGGGTAGGGGTTAAGGTTTTCATAGTTAGCATAAGCATTTTTCCCATAGAAATGAATGAACAGTCCCCAAAAAGTTATGATTACATAACTGTGTGTGTGTGTGCATGTGTAGGTGTGTGCGTGTGCGTGTGTGTGTGTGTGTGTTAATTGCCCCTACATTTCAGTATAGCAAAACTACGTAATATTAACGCTAGAAGACTAGCAGACACCTTCTCAGTTATATATATATATATATATATATATACTATGTAAGTTATTTAAGACAAGTTTTATAAGGTCATACATAAGGTTATGTTCATAAAAGTATCATATCAATTATTTTACTCTTTGATTTAAGAACCACTAGTAACTAACAATGGTAACTCATTAAGAATATAAATGACCCAGTTGGTTGCACATCAAAAATTTGGTTACATTTAAATGAGCATTTCAGCTAAATAATATATTGATGATTAAATATTTAAATCCATTCGGTATTTTAAGTCATTGTTAAGAATCTGTGACTTGCCAGCTAGCTGCAGGCCCTACCTCTTCTGTTATGGAACAACATCATACATATTTAGAGGCTCACTGCGTATAGAGTTAATTGATCACAATAACATTGCCTCCCAGAAGGAGTAAAACTAATATGCCATGCTGGAAATAACTCCAGAGAAACCTTATTAAATGTGGGGAAGGAGCAAACGTGTCAAAATAAATGTGAAATCAACCCGTGCTAGATAACACACCAGAAAACTGCCTGATGATTCGTGAAAAGTGCATTTAATCTTCACACACGTAACAACATAAACCGAAAAACTGTCCGTTTAATTATATTATAATACATGACGTTTTACACAGTCTGTGCTCGTATATGAAGTATTATTCTATCTACATCATCCAAATTCTGAAACCTCTTGTTTTTCCCAGTGACTCTCAGTCTAGACTTAGGAATTAATTTCAAAATATATTTCCTTTTAAATGTCCCCTCTTCACAGGTTCATAACCAAGTATCGTGGCCGAGGTATATTTGCAAGGAAGTGCTTCAGACCTCCTTCACCCCATCTTCTGTCCACAAATCGAAATGGCAGTTAATTAAGAGATAACTAGAGCGCACTGAGAATTTAGCAAATCAGGCAGGCGGTGACCCACTGAGAGCGAACTGCAGAGAGAAACGCATTCTGCAGCCGTGCGGGACCCCGGGACCCTTCCAGCAGACAGGATGGCACACGATTGGCTTAACTGATCGAATGCATTAGTAGCCCGCTGTGCGGAGCGTTCTGCGGCCACGGTCACGCTGAGACCGGAGATCCCATTCGGAGCACGTCACCACATCCTCAGACATGGTTTTCACATGCGTGTTTGCCCTGCCTTTTCTGATTGGCAGACAGAACAGTCACATTGTGGGGGCTGCTTCTGGAAATCAGGCATAACTCACCAGAGACATGCTAAGATATGTAGAGAAAACTACTTTGCTTCCTACTGGGGTGTGTGTGTGTTTATATGTGTGTGACACGTCTTATGTGTCTCTAGCATTTCAGTCCCACAGTCGTCTTGGGGTCTCTGTGAGGTTATAATCATTTTCATCACCCAACTCAAATATCCCCCCCCACACACACACACACACACACACTTACATCTTTTTCTTAAGTGTGTCTCAACCTGGGTTTGACGGACACGTCTGGCCCATGTACATTATACATCACGAGCTATGCTATTAGTTTATTTTTTTAAATAAAAAATATTAGTTGCTGAATCAGTGAAATGATGTGCATGAAATTTGTGTTTTTAAAAAGAAAGACATCTAGGTGGTTATTTAGAAGTTAGTCATCAAGCATTTGCAGGAGATATAGGGAATAATTAAAACCTCTTTGGTTGTGCTTTGGATTGGGAGAATGATAAAGTGAAAGAGAGAGTGAAAGAGAGAGTTGGAGAGAGAGTTGGGGGACATTTTGTTTGCCAACTGCATTCATTAACTTTAAATAATGCCCAAAGCACCACCTCAGATCAGAGGTCTTTTATTGGGGATAGTGACTGTTTTCAGAGATCATATGGCGAAAACACACGGGACGTCACGAAAAGGCTAACATTCTATGACTGCAAATGAAGGGATTTTTTATATATATGTATGAGATTGTGGCACTAGAGACTGAAACCAAAAAACAGTCTGGCTGTTTTGCCTTTTTATATTACGCTGAGTTACGCAGCACTTTTGAAAATGCAGAATAAAGGCTTCTAAGGTTTGGTACATTTTTAATATTTCACTATGGAAACATAAAACAAACATGAACTATACCGATGCAGACATGTTATCTAACTTAAATTCAAGCTTCCGAAGAGACGGCCTCCGGTGATTACAATTAACCCTGGAAAAGTAAAGGATGAATAGCATTTTCCTTCTAGCTGTAGATATTCAAGAAAACACTTGCAGACCTCAGAGAGAAATCCATTACCACAAAGGAGTTCAATCAACAGTCTCCAAGACAACTTCCAATCAGTATGCGTCACTCTGCATATTGCCATTGTAGCACACTTTGGGAAGGCGGCCAGGGTACGATATCGATACGAGAGGTGGATCTTCCTTGAGCAGGTGACAGCCAGCAATATAATATGGCAGCACCCTCTGTAGCCCCTAAGTCACATGGACGACTGGTCCTGCCTTCCAGGCTGTTTGAAACCATCCATTGATCCAGTGTTTGCTGATTAATCTCCAATAAAACAACCAGAAATTATTGAGCATCTGCACTGCCTTTTCATCAACATCTCAAAGTCAAGAAAACCTTGCCGCTGCGTTTTATTTACGCATTTATCGGTTTTCTTTTGTAATTTTTCATGAAAATGAGGCCAGCAGATCAATGTACTGTGTCATCAGATGTTTTCCACGGCTATGCTAAGCGGCTCAGAGAAAGGTGTCTGTGTGTTTTAGCAGGAATCCTTTGGATTTAGCATCTTTAGAATTTTTCAATATATATCTGATACCTTACACACCAAGATGACAGGTGATTTTGTGCAACGCTTACTCACCAATGACAGCCCAATAGTGCATCGAGGTCACTTCAGAAAGTAGTGTGTTTCAGCGATAGTGAGGTTTTTATATCATAAGTATGGCATTTCAGAGTCACATATACACACTGCTTTAAATGATTTGCATAAATGGGCTAATGCATGTGTCTGTATGATTGATTCTCTCTCCTCTGACTTTTCCGTTGCATCCAGGTGATTCAGCGGAGAGAGGATGGCTCTGTGAACTTCTTTCGTGGCTGGGATGCGTACCGTGAAGGATTTGGGAAGATGACTGCGGAGCACTGGCTTGGTGAGTCCCATCTATTGACCCAAAACACAGCATTGGTGGCCTGCTGGGATCGTCTCACTGTCCAGAACTGTCACATGGGAAGCTACTGTGTGTGTGAGTTCATAGTGCCTCTTCTTCCTTATTCCTCTTCTTTTTTTCCTAGAAAGTTTACCACAGAGTTTTTTACAAAAGAGATTTTGCCTCTTAGTAGCCAAAGTAGATATTTTGATAAGAAATGCGCAGGAAGTGGGAATATACAGGTATGCTTCGACTGATGACATATCACTGTCCTGTCCAAGGAACATGGGAATGTAAATACAATCGATTCTCTGTGTTTTTGAATGGTGTAGTGGAGCACAAATGTGGTGCCCCCCTTGGAGACAGACAACGTTAACAACAGATAAATGGCACATCTCGTGGGGAAGAAAGTCCACTCTTAGTGCTGAGTATCAAAGGGAAAATTAAAAATATATGCGAAATTGCTGCGCTTTTCTGTCTCATTTGTTGAGCAACTTTGTAAAAAAGATTGAGGGCGTAATTTTTTTAGCCACAGACTGGGAGAGGTCACATGGTCCACAGGAAGCATGTTGCTACAGGGCAGTTGGAAATGGCGCCATAATTCAGGGGTGGCTGAGGCACAGTGATGGGCCTGCCCCCCCATGTCAAGCCGTGTGGACTGAGGCGCTCACCGAAAGCCGGGGAGACACGGAACATGGTGCTCTGCGGCACGCTGAGGTCAGCGCTACATTCCTGTCACCAGACGACAGTAAACCCAGAGGACCCCTTCCGTTTCACCAAAACACAGCCGCTTGTCTGCTTGTAACATTCAGAACTTCGTCAAATGCGGTAACACACAGTACAATATGGCAACAAAAAAGGACATATTTTCCTTCCTCATGGTATATAATTCACACAGACCTGTCAGTAGCGAAAATCTCAATGTGGTGATTTCAGAAGGCTTCTTGGGTCTGTGGTAACGTTTGTATCTGCACCTGTCCTCAGTCCTCTGCTGATAGCCAGAGAGGCCCATAAATAGTGCACAGAGGCACCCACCCACCCACCCTGTCGCCACCAGCTCCGCTCAGCTGCCCGCAGCAGTGTGGGATGATGGGGATTTCAAAGGCTTATTATAACAATTTAATAACAAT
>JABFEB020000040.1:19166932-19184251 GCA_019775895.2 Stomatorhinus ivindoensis
GCAAAGGAGTGGTGTGGGAGAACTTGGGAAGGTTGAAAATAAGTCGAGCAGCTGCATTCTGAATCAGTTGGAGGGGATGGATGGCGGTCAGTGGTAAACCCGCAAGAAGCGAATTGCAGTAGTCAAGGCAGGAGATGACGAGGGACTGAACGAGTATCTGGGTAGCCTGGGTAGCCTGTCTGGGTTATTTCTGTGGAGTACATTTAAGCTTGAATGCGAATGTCATTCATTAAAATACTACTGAAACTAAAAGCCTGATGGCTAAACTGGCTCGTCATGAATATGCACAAGTACAAATGACTGTATAGGGTCGTCCGCTGGCAGGCTCAGTAATATTGTGACCTTTTGTGTTATACCACTCACCGTGGGCTTTGCTGTAAGGTCACTGAAGTGCTGTTTATGCTGATGAAGTCCTCGGGTGTCACCTCACTCCCGTCCCCACTCATGACTGCTATGAGTAAATGTCCTTCTTATTATCTAGAAAGTACTGGAACAGACGTCACGTTTCAGTGGTTAGTGGTAAGGATCTATTGTTTCAGTCCACAGCCACTTGATATTAAGCTCTGATATGAAGTTCTTTTAACAGACCTGAGCCAACAGAGCTTAACCTAATCTAAAATCGATTTTTCTTGGATTTAATTGTGAAGCCACTTGGGAGGGGGTGCATTATCCATAATTTAGGTGAAGCGTTAACTAGAGAGTCAAATGTACATACACAAATTGCATAACTGCACACTGAGAGTCATTTTCTGATCTCCTCATTTTCACAAAGGTATGTAAACATCTGCTAGGCACAGGTCGGAGTTTTCTGTGGTGCTCAGTAATACGTACGTTCAAACAAAGAAGCGGCTCCCAGAATATCCACTATTGTGTAGAACAGTTGCAAGGCCCTCAGATTAGGAGATGCAAAGGATTCAAAAATCGATTTTCTGCCTTAGTGGTCAGTCATGTATATCACTTCATTTCCTGCAAAGGGGGGGGGGAATCATAAAAAGGAGCCAGATCGTTTCCTACAGGCACCAAACAGCCACTCATCTATCCACTTTTTGATTTCAGCGGAAATAGTATGGAAGATGCCTTTTCCCTGTGCTGGAATTAACATCTCCAAGAGATATCGATCTCTGCATGTCATGCTGGACTTTACCCTGACAGCTAAACAGCATGCTGCCTCATATCAGTCATCCAAGAAGCCGGTGGCCATTTTCTCTTCCTATAGTGTTTGACAGAAAGTCATGTAAGGAGTTACCTAGCACAGGCTATTCTGCTAAATACATGCTGCCAGACTGCAATCCACTGTACACTTTCTGTATGACCTCGTGCCTAAAATGTGCCCAATTGCCTTTCTTCCCCTAATTAGGTATGAAACGGATCCACGCCTTGACCATCCAGGCCAACTATGAGCTACGCATTGACCTGGAGGACTTTGAGAACAGCACAGCCTTTGCCCAGTACGGGACGTTTGGAGTCGGCTTGTTCTCAGTGGACCCGGATGACGACGGCTACCCCCTGACTGTCGCTGACTATTCAGGCTCCGCAGGTCTAGTATACCTCCAAATTTTCCTGAGTTGGATGAAGATAAGTAGACATAGATCTGCGTAAGTTTGCTCAGTGCTCAACTCTTCTAGCTTAGATCATTAGATGGCTAATAGAAAATTACAGTTTTGTAAGAAACCCTAACCCTACATTTGTGCTACTCTCAAACGGCATAGTACTGCACATTGTGCAACAGTGAGGCTTGTATGTAAGTTTGCAGGTGCGGTAAGTGTGAGCTCTGTTAACGATCACTGAGGCTGCTTTATGCAAGCACGTTGCTATATCTGGCCCCTGAATTCAAGGTTATGATTTAAGGTCCCATTGTGTGGGTTTTCTAATGTCCACTCGAGGTACTACAGTTGATTTTGAACTTTCTGTTTCTAAAGGTCATGTGTGTTTTAGTGGTGAATCTTATGAATAGGCTTTTCCTGGCATATGGTGCTTTGTGATGAGTGAAATTGGAAGCCAACAGTTAGATCCCTTATGCTCAGCAGGGATCTGTTACCACCTTTCCTTATAATCATTATAATTATTACTACACTCAAATTAGGTGCAGGCAAGTTCTCCTGTTCACTGTCATATCCCTACCCGTGTCATGGCCAGAAGAAGCGTATCCCTCTTGTCTTGCCTCTCGTTCATAACCCTCATGTAGAAATTGCCAGCTGCCTCTTTTTAGCCCCTTGTCAGTCTTGGTACTTAAGAACCGGTCTCGTCCTACCCAGTCCCCAGTCCAGTAATTAATGTCGAGCCCTGGTGTTGCCTGTGATCTCCCCTGTTCTAGTTCTCCTGTTTTGATCCCTTGCGATCCTGTTTATCTCCAGTCTGCGTTCATTTAGTTCAATGATCCCCATGTTTGTTTCGCCTCTACACCAAGTCCTTCATCCCATATGCCATGACATTCCCTCCCACCCTGTAACCAGTCACTTAGTAGGGTCGATTTACTTATTGAGTATTCCACACAAAGATGATCCAGTTTGGTTTAAACGATGTCTGAGTGCTCATCTGGAGTGCAGTTTGCTTTATTGTCTGGTCTCTGAGTCACTCAACCTGAAACCCTGAATCTCCATGGAAACAACGAAATGAGAAGCAGCATTCTTAGCGTTGCGCTAACCTGGCAGCTGTGACAGCCCAATTGCATGTCATGCTCTCCCCTGCCCAGCAGAGCCACACATGCTTCTCTGTTGGTGGGTTTCGCTGTTGGATGGGAACTTTATCATCTACTAGCCTTTTGCCAAGTGTTTGGGTTTTTTTCTGTAGCAAAAAAAGAAGCAGATTTGTTTATGCATTAAACTCTGTCAGATGAACAACCATGTAAATCTGCATTCAAGTGCTAGACGGTGCGTTATGGCAGCCGGTGCTCACAGTTCATCCAGAGCTGGAATCCCTTCTCCAGACTTCCAGCTGTGGTGCTGACTTGGTCCCATGCACTCAAACCTCGCGCCTCATCCTGCAGGAGAGTCCAGGCAAAGTGCCATGGAGCGTGCTTCACCAAGCCTATGGCATGGAGCTCTCTTTAACATGAATGGGGTCGTCCCGGCCCCGTGCTCCCAGGCCACTCTAGCTTTGTGGCTGTTAGCTGGCTAGGAGACTCTCCCGACCTTTGCTGGACTCGCTGGAAAGGGCTCAGCTAACGAAGCCATAAAGCTGCTTTCCCGGCTTCTTTGGGCACTTAATTATTAGCATGAAAACATCCCCTGTCATTAACAAGCCACATTTTAATATCTATCATTGGCATATATCATCAGTTTACAGTATTTTCAGTCACTTGGTCTTTGTGTCCTGATTCATTTATATTTCAACTGAATTAGCTTTAAAGCATTAAAAATAAAGACATTAAATGTGTGAAGTGTGTGTGTTGTGAAGAATTAGTTAGAGGAACTGGACTTGAGAAATCAATTTCCAGAGAAAAAATGTTCTGAATCATTGAAGTTGTGCATGATTTTTAACTTTCATTGCCTTTTTATAAAATTTTTTTAATAAGATAATTAATTAATTATCTTATTAAATTATTTTGTTATAGTACGAATAATGCATGCATTGAAAGTTACCTTGGATGATAGCGTCTGGTAAATGAGTACGGACAATGAGAGTGAAGTGCTCTGAATGTGTCAGCATGTGCTGTGCGTGGGAGTCGTCTCTGCATGTGTATTCAGGAAAGGGATGCAGGTTCATAATCTCCTCCTTAAACACCTTTAGCAGCTGCTTTCAGAACATCAAACAAGCACCTTAATGACACTGTGTTACCGAGCAGAAATGTTTTGACCTTATCATTAGCGAGGCTAAAAGGGAATGCATTTATTTTCATCTTTGATTAATTCTCAATAAAGCTTCACGACCAACAGTGTGTATTAATGAAGGAGATGGACCTAGTGGGGAGGGGCACATGATCTCTCAGTGCATTCATTATTAAAGTGATTTTGAATTCATAGCCACACTTTAAGGCCATCAGTTAGGTATCTAGGTTTTTCCCATGATTCTTTTAGCTTGACTTCCTGACCAAAACAAGGCCGCTTCCTGTTACGTACAGTAATAGCTCCTAAGGAAGCCACATGCAGAAAGAGCATTCGAAATATAAACCTGGCCAAATTACTCCTGGGAATGCTCATACTGGCAGAATAAGGAGTCAGCCGGCTTTCACATGCAAGGAAGGTTAAAATGTCGTTCAATGTTTTGACATTCATGATACATCCTGCTTCTTTGACAGACTTTTTCTTTGCAGTTTTGTACGTTTTGAATAACAAACCTCGGTGTCAAGGATAAGCATAAACAATGCTGCTGTGTTCTAATTCTTAAAATATTATGTTGTGCGATTTTGTCATATTTTGGTGCGACTTAAGAAGGATTCAGAGTTTAAATAAGAGGCCTGTGATGATCACTACAATCTGGGGATCTGTTGTAAAATCAAATAGTATCGCTTTCTATGGGTATTAGGGCGGAACACTGGATAAAGGAACGTGCGATGGTTGCATGTTCATATCTCAAAGGAAGCTAAAGTGAAGATAACCTATGGTTCTGGGTCACTCTAGGTCACTCTGTCGTTGTCGTATTCATTACTTTTCCCCAGTGGCGTTGCTCTCTAATGCTGCTGAAATGCCAGATTAAGTACATGGTAAAAAATCCCAGCGGTATTTAAGTTGACAGAAAACACAAATTATACTACAATTTCAGTGATATGTCATGCCTAAGGTGAATTATTAAATCACATCATACTTTGCCGTATCATGCTGATTTAATAAGTTTTAATACTTTTTTATTTCAGTCTAATTTTTAGAGTAATCAACCTTAAAAAATGCAGTAGAACAAGGACCGTGAAAACGCTTTTGTGACAAAAATGAAAATTCCCTACCCCCCCCCTCCCCCCGCCTCTCACATAGAACAAAGTCATGTACCACAGTGGTGGGATTAAATTACTTTGCCTGCAGCCGCATCCCCAAGAGACATACATCACTGAAGCCAATATGAGCCATTACCAGCTAATCCGTCTGCTCCCCCCTGACTCCTCACGCCCTCACTGACTCCACAGGGTGTCATCCTTGGCACCCTCACTTTGTTTAAAAATTAAACGCTATGTCACAGGTATCCGAGCCCTTATACTTTTGCACAGCAGCCCCTGTCGAAGACTCTTGGTAATCAGTTACCAGTGATGGAGCGTCAGACCACCCTACGTGCAGGAGGGGGATAATGGGGGGAAGGAGGGGAGAAAATGGGGGATGCGATGGAGGAGCGGCAGACAGATGTCAGGCTACACTATAGCCTCACTGTGTGTTGATATGTGGGCTGTGCGTGTGTCCTCTGTCGGTGTGTGCTGTGCAGGTGACTCGCTGCTGAAACACAACGGGATGAAGTTTACCACGAAGGACAAGGACAACGACCATTCGGAGAATAACTGTGCCGCCTTCTACCACGGCGCCTGGTGGTACCGGAACTGCCACACGTCCAACCTGAATGGACAGTACCTGAAGGGCCAGCACACCTCCTACGCCGACGGCATCGAGTGGTCCTCCTGGACCGGCTGGCAGTACTCGCTTAAGTTCGCCGAGATGAAGATCCGACCCACTAGAGAGGAGAACAAGTGAGGTGGAGGAGAGATTTAAAAAAGAAAAAAAACACAATCATGAGGGAAAACACTGACAAGCAGGCTGTCTTTGTTAGAGACTTTGATTGTTGAATAATGAGGACTTTTTGATGACTTAGTAGTCCGTCTGTTTCTCGTGGACCCTCGTTCACCCTTCTGACGCATTCCCGCTCTTGCTAACTCATCATTGGGCAGTGTTTTGCTGAGCAGCTGAGCACTAGGTCAGCACTATTGCCCTTTACTGTAATGATTGTATCTCTAAACACTGACAAATAATTTAATGCATTGTTGCACCCACCCCCAATGTTATTCCTTTCGAGTGGCTGTAGAATTTAGCTAACATATGTGTAGTTGTGTGTTTTAAAATTGGGCAACCGTGTTGGACTTCTGCGCCTACCAAGGTCAGAGGTCATAGGGTTTCTTATTGATTTGTTTGCACTTTTCTATTATTTGGATACATGCTTGTTGGTTGATATTGATGTTGTGATACTGCACCACCTGGCCCAGCATAACTCTCCCAGACAAACGGGGCGGATGAAAGTAACAGTCGGGCCTTGCTTCACTGCAGTCTACTGTGTGAACACACATTTAACACATCTCGCTGTGATGGGTGATCTTTCTCTGTGGGGTTTTACCACAATCACACCTAAAAAGACACACCTATTCAATGGTAGGGATTGGATATTTAACACACCCGATCCAGTTTTCTGATAAGAACTATTCTGGCACAAGCAATGTGGATAAAAGCAAGGGATATAGAAGCATCACATTTATCTGACAAATGCCTTTAATGAGCATGTTTGGGTACTTGGTTAGTTTACTAGAGGCCAAATGACAGAGCATCACCAGAAGTAGTATTGTGGTGTTTCCACATCTCTGAGGATACTCACCCTGTGCACTTGGGATTTCATTGCTTTTCTTTTCCTGTGTGTGACAAGATCATACCTGTCCAATAAGATCCCTTTGTCATAAAAAAGTAGAACCTGTTTAGATAATTTACGTGGATGTTGCCCACACATGTAAAAACAGCTACTAATCCCGGGTATTCACTGATTTTCCTTTTTTCCATTGATCCTGGATGTATCTCCTTTGGGGAAGAAGTGTTTGTGTTGTTGAGGATGGCATACTATTGGCCAGGGATGAGGTCCTTCAGACCATCAAGGCCAAGTGCACATCATGAAGATCTGGAAAGCAAAGAATAATACTCTCGTGGCATTTAAGATAACTATGAGTAATATTCCAGATGAACCATACTCTCATTGTGGCTGAAGCCTGCTGCTCATCCCATCCCCTTCACCTCTGACTGTCCTGTCTTGGAGTCTTAGCTTTATTACTCAGAATATTACTCCGTGGTTGGTGGCTCATGTCAAAGTCGAGACAGATGCACCTGCTCTTCTGCTGCCCTCGTGGTTTGCTTTTCTCTTCACTGGGTCTTTTTCGTCTTCATTGGAAGTAACATAGGATTTGTCCTGTTCCTGCTACTAATTATTTGGAGTTACGTGGAGCCCTTGGGACACAGCATTTCAGATATTAGGAGTAGCAAGACAGCTATTCATTGTGCTTGGACCCCAGCCTCAAACTCTTGTTTCTTGTGGCAACAGGAGAGCAGAGCTTTCAAGCATCTCACATCAGTGAGGACCCCATGTTCTGCAGTGAACACTGGTTTCGGGAAGGGGGTCACGCCGCCTTGAGATATGGTGACAGGGTGGAAAAGGCTACATTTTCAATTTGTTTCCAGTTTGCTGCTTCTGTGATGTTTTCAGTCCCTCTAAAATACACCATCAACATCGTAATTCTGTTGTGGTTCTACTGTACTACCATGGAGATTTCTGTTTTCAGCCTATGAGACGTATGAGGCATAGCCTTAAAACATGTTTGGATTTGCCACTGAGTATGTCTTCTTTACAAAAGTACTTAAATCCGACACTGATTCACAGGCGCTACTTTCTAATATTTGTTGCTCTTTCTTCATTTAATTATAATCCCCTTACACTTCTTTTAGATTCCTTGAAACACTGTCTGTAGTAATACAGTTTATTTGCAAAGAAAAGGGGAGTGGGGCGTTACATGGAGAATGATAAACAATCAAGTCTTAGAAAATTAATACAGTATATATTTTGGTTCAAAAGTAGCACCTTTTTGGCTTTGTGTGGTGCGTCATCTGGTGTAAATTCACATTTCAGTACTTAGGAGCACAAGGAAATTCTAACCAACAGTCACTGGGGAAGTTCTTCAGAAGTCAGTTTTAATTTAACAAAAAATAAATACAGGATTAGCTGAATGAGTACTATTCTGAAATCATTGCTATAAAATAACATGCAAGTATTATTTTTTTAGGTTATCAGTTTTTATTTAGTTATATATGATTACATAATAGGTTTTTAAAATATATAAATTCATTGTAAAATGTGTATATTTTAAAGCATGGACTTTTTATTTTTAAACATAAATACAACATAACTACCCATCATCGTGCAAGCTGAAACCATTTTGCTGTATCTGGTGAGATTCCAGCGGCCAATGACATCTCATCTCTACCTTAGAATTTGGGAATGTAAATTTCATTTTTATACAATAATTATGGACAACAAGAGAATGGGAAATGCACACAGAGGTCAGATATGATACAGCTGGATTGTTGAAGCGACAAAGGGTAAAGGGTAAACATGTGCCAGCATCTAATCGTTTTCAGCTGCAAATGATCTGGTCGAGTTACAGCTAAGCCCATGCAACCGGGTTTGTCGTTCCTTTGAGCACACGTCTGTCTCATTCTGCCGGACACGTTCTGTGTTTGCTTTTTTCAACCATGTGTTGACAAATTAATGAGTATAAACCTACTAAACGGTTCCCGTCAAAGGTACGCCAAATAATACGCTGTATTTCACATTCAAGAGCAAATTAACGTTCTTGTATTTTTGGATCAAACTTTACGGTGCATTTTAAAAAGTAACGATTATGCGTTCGCCTAATAAATCCATCTGACTTAATTTTAAAGTATTAAAGATGCAAGGAGAGAGAGAACTAGTCGAAAGAAAAATAAAACAGGGTCCCTTGTTAAAGTAAAAATATTTCATTTCGTGGTTTGCAGTAAAGGCTACTTCAGTCGATATGTTCATTCTCCTCTATGGATGTGTGTATGTTTCTGCTGTGCAATATAAAGAAATTGCGCAGAATACTTATTAATAAAAATGTATTTTTCTGCGTTAGATCATTATCTCAAACAAAAAAAATGGACAAAGTGCGATTTTAAGGAACTCAGCAACCCCTAGTGGCCACCATTGAAACTGCAATCGCATCCTATAGTTTTGCGCATCTCATGTAATACTTAAAGCGTGAAATTGTGCACGTCATTTGGTACTATTATTCTGTATGTCCAAGAACGTCAGACTTCTGTAAATGCTCGAGAAAGCACATTTAAAAATTTATTTTCTCTGTTATATTGTGGCAGAAAACAAGAATAAAATGGGAGGTGTGCACAACACACCAGCCCTTTTTAAAATGTTCTTTATTCAGAGATGCAAGTTATACATCATAACGATTATTTTTCAGGTCATACTGACTTTTTTGATTTGCTTTTCTTCCTAATCCTGAGTGACATCTTGTTGCTGACTCTTGACAATGTGTTTTTAATGTTCTTGTCGACATTTAATAAACATTCACATTTTATAAATGAGCTTCTCTCCATGTGTGAGCTGTGTTACTGTGAGTGCTCTACCAGGTGTGGCTTCTTTTCCTTTTTTGATCCAAAGTCCCTGCTTCTGCGGTTCACCTTCCAGAATGTCCCCCTTTTCATAAATCACGAAGCTCGGCCAGGTGCTTTCAAAGTCATATTTAAGGACATACGCAAGACATCTCACTAAAAAAAAATAATCTCTGACCCCTGTACAGATGAACAGATTTCATCCAGCCAAAAACAAATGTTTGTTTGCATCCTACAAATGGAAATTGTACCATAACCTGGGCCAACCTTTAGATACCGCGCAATAGAATGGGTTTGGACTGCATAGCCATGCCAGCTAAGATCCGACCTCCAAAAAACACACATAAGGAAATCCTGAAACGATCTGGATGCCTTGAGTAGAGCATCAAGTGCCAGCACTGACAGATGACTGTCACGACAGATGACAGCATTTGATGGACAGGAAGGATTTGAAGCGTATGAAACATTATGGCATACAAAGGGCCGTCCTGTTACTGCGGTATCTCGTTTGTATTTTGCCTGTTTCAGGATGTGGAGAGTTTGTACTTGAGTGTCCTTGCATTGAGAGGTGTCCAGTAGTCTATTCAGGATTTTTTAAACCATAAGGAGAGGACTGCTGAATCAGATAATACCACCCTTTCTTTTCCTCTCTTTCCTTCTCTTCCATTTTTTTTTACTGCAGACTGGATATCCTCTCTGTAGAAGCACTGTTACAAAACAGCTGAAAGCAAAGCATAACTCTATTTGCATATAAATGAACTTGTCTTCAGGAGTTTGCCCTGAAAGACTTCAGCTATTCTCAGCATAATGATCAGATCTTCTGCTCAGCTGTTGCCTTCGTTTTACTGGTGAAGGATAAACCTACACTTTTCTATATGTGCCACGTGAGGAGCAAGTAATGAGAAAAGCAGCAGTGGAAAGCAGACATCAGCTATCTGCCTAAGATGTGTATTTATATATGAGATGTTAATGTGAGCATTAACACTGGATGAAGAAAGGTTAGACATTAGTGAGCAGCGGAAAACCTTCAACCATAATATGAGCTGTGGGAGCTTTTCTCTGAGCAGTTTTCTGTTTCAACCCAATGAAACATATTCACACTTGTAAATCATACAGTGTGGGATTAACAACCTTCCTTTTGCCTTGCAGAACAGATTCCAGGCAGTAATAATGTGGAAATGTCATCAAAAATGAGCAAAATTTTTACCACCTTTACATTCTTTATACTTGTCAAAGTCAACCATCTGAGTAAGCAAACCTACACCCCAATTAGTGTCTGAACTGCGGATGAATGGAGGAGCGAGACATATGGAGGTCCATCCTTTGGCTGGCATTTTTTCAGCTGATGTGCATTGTGAGAATTCGTTTATTCCCTCGCTGGTGACATTTAAGAAGAATCAGCATGAATCAGTCTTTTTTAATAAAATGCCTTTGACTTTCCCAGGTGTTTTGTGTTTGCCTTGGGGAAATTATAAAGGCAGGCATGTTTTCCTCTGTGATGTTAGACAGACCTTTTATAAATGTTGCCTGCCCATAAATGCTGAACATCCATACAACCGAGGACTCTAATTTCATTCTTAGTTTTCGTGCTAGTTCACGCCTCATATTAGAGAAGAGATCAGATCAACACCCATCTTGTTTAGGGACCCTGTTTCCATATTTGTATATGAGCCTTCAGTGTCTCTGACCTTTGTACCTTATTGCCTGGCACTTGTCTGCTAAATACAGAGACATACATTTTATAGTAAGTGTCCGAGTAATTTACCTTTATAGAGGCGTCAGAGGTGGGATTTTATGCATAGGTGAGGTCCATGCAATCAGTTGCTGCTTTTGTTAATTGAAAGTGCAGCCAGACCAGTTTCAATATGCTAGGACAGCATGTGTAAGTCTGTCATTGCTTTTGACAAGACAAGGCACAGGATACGGGCATGATTTATTGCAAGTGACAGTAAACAAATGTGCAGCGACAGCCAAACAACGCCGGGATGAGTGGAATGCTTTGTTATGCTGTGAGTCCCATTGTCCTTTATCATCACTTACAATGTCCACCGGGGGCGCTCTCCCACATGCTCAAAGATGTCACTTGTGCAGCGTTAAATCAATCAAGGTACACCTTGTCTCTTTGTTGAAAGAAAAATCTATTGGCTTATTAGTCTTTTTTAATTTCTTAAATGTAAGGCTCCCATTTTGTAGGTCCATGATTTAATGCAGAGTGTGATCGGATCCTTTTTGCTGGTCACACCTCCCAGTTGACCTCTGCCACATTACGCTATAATGAAGGCTGTGATATTGAGGTACAAAGAAAAACATGGTGTATTACTTCAAATGGTCTGACATTTTACTTAGCAGGGGAGCAGAAGAAGAAGATGTTAATTCCATCCCTGAACTTCTTCAATGTTGTGGAGATCCAAAGACAGGTTTCTGGCAGCCAAGACCAGCCAATGTCCTTGTGTCTGTCAAAAATAGTGCAGGAAAATACACAATGATAAAAAAAAACACTGATATGTATAAATTAAATATTTAACTACCTAAAACTTATTGATTATCACCAATAAGTATATCAAAATGCACTGACATATATACAATCCCAAATCGGACAAAGTTGGGATGGTATGGAAAACGCAAATAAAAAAAAAGTAGTGATTTCTAAATTTACTCTGACTTGTATTTCATTGCAGACAGCACGAACACAAAATATTTTATGTTTTGTCTGGTCAACTTCATTTCATTTGTAAATATACATCCTTTCTTGACATTCAGACCTGCAATACATTCCAAAAAAGGTTGGGACAGGAGCAATTTAGGGCTAGTAATGAGGTAAATTAGTTAAATAATGATGTGATTTGAAACAGGATATGTCAACAGATGATTGTAATTAGGATTTGGTACAAAAGCAGCATCCAAGAAAGGTCTAGTCCTTTAGGAGCAAAGATGGGCTGAGGATCGTCAGTTTGCCAACAAATACGTGAGAAAATTATTGAAATGTTTAAAAACAATGTTCCTCAAAGAAAGATAGGAAGTGATTTGGATATTTCACCTTCAACTGTGCATAACATAATTAAAAGATTCAAGGAATCTGGAGGAATTTCAGTGCGTAAAGGACAAGGGCACAAGCTTAAGCTGAACAAGCGTGATCTCCGATCCCTCAGGTGGCACTGCATCAAGAATCGTCATTCATCTGTAAGCGATGCGGCACTGCATCAAGAATCGTCATTCATCTGTAAGCGATGCGGCACTGCATCAAGAATCGTCATTCATCTGTAAGCGATATGACCACATGGGCACTGGAATACTTTGGCAAACCTTTGTCATGTACCACAATATGTAGTTACATCCACAAATGGCAGTTAAAACTGTACTGTGCCAAAAGGAAGCCCTATGTTAAGTGTCCAGAAGCGCCGTCGACTTCTCTGGGCTCGGAGGCATGTGGGATGGATCATCACACAGGGTAAACGTGTACTGTGGTCAGATGAATCAGTATTTCAGGTGTTTTTGGGGAGAAATGGATGCCATGTGCTCCGGACCAAAGAAGAAAAGGATCATCCAGACTGTAACCAGCAACAAGTCCAAAAGCCAGGGTCTGTCATAGAGAATGCGTGGCGCATTTTGAAGTGCAAAATGCAACAACGGATACCCCGTACTGTTGGCCACCCAAAGACTTGTGTGCAGGAAGAATGGAACAAAATCACATCTGAAACACTTCATCACTTGGTGTCTTCGGTCCCTAAACGTCTATTAAGTGATGTGGTACATGCAAAGTGATGTGGCAACATTACAAAGTGGTACATGCCAAGTGATGTGGCAACATTACAAAGTGGTACATGTTTTACTGTCCCAACTTCTTTTGAAATGTGTTGCGAGAACAATAAAATTCATGAGGAATCGTTAAATAATGTGCTGTTGTATTGTTTTCAATGTAATACAGGTCAAAGATAATTTAACAAATTATTGATTTTAACATACCATCCATTTTCTGATTTGAGGTTGTACTTTCATAGTGTAGTGTGAAAACTGCAATAGGAATATGATTTGTAAACAAGCTACATCATCAACCAGCCTTCTACATAAGCATTATGACAACTATTTAAATAATATTAACTGTTTTTAACGGTGGTTAACAGCAATTCCATAATTACTACTGTTACATGCATAGACAAATCAAATAACCGTGACACATTGTAAAGATGTTGTAAGTGTTGACTGTGTTCAGTACCAGAAGCCCTTAATACTCTTTGAACCTAATGTGTGTAGTAGATACATCATAATATTAAGCATAATCTTTGCTATAATTGCAGAAGAAATACATTTAAACACAGCACATAAATGATATTGGAGAGTCATGTCTTAGCATATGTAGACATTCTCATTTTGTAGGAGAAACCTGTGCATCTTTATACTTTTTACACTGTATATTACCACACTCTGTTCAGTGCTCTTCAGCCCAGACAGCAGCATTGTGTGTCGCATCCAAATCCGCATCCACTCCTTTCGTCTCTCCCTTTCCCATGATGTGCCTTTCAGCTGCTCGCCTCTGCTGGCCTCTCATTACAATTTGCAGCAGGTCTAAGAGTCTGCAGCCTCATCTATTCCTGTCCGCCTGGCCTGCTGTCCTGCACTGCTGATTAATTTACCTAGCATCCCCTAGCGTCTGCACGTATCCTGGAAATGCACATTTAATGTGACTCCTATTCAGCTGTTCCTTGGGAAGACCGGTCTCAAACAGCATGTCTAGAAAGACCATGAACTTGAACCTGGGTTTACATGCATAAGGAATAGCTGAAGGTTTTTTTCTTTTCTTTTTTTTACCGTTTTGGCTTCTTAGGAGTCCAAAAGACACACCTGTTCTGGAGAGCAGGAAACAGATGTTGTCTATCAGGCAAAGTAGCCAGGGGTGGTGTTAAGGTGATGGCAGACATTGTGTTAAGGGATGGTGAAGATGGGTCTGTTCCCTGTGGGTCCTGATGATTGCGTCCACGGGGGAAACCATCCGTCGCAACTTCTGCTGTTAAACTGATGAAGACGGGTTCAGAGAGAGGTCAGCCACGCTTCACAGCAGGCCAGTGATCCGGCGAGTGTTTGCAGCCTGCTCACTGAGCTCTGGCCGTCCTGTTCTTGTCACCCAGCAGTTATCACCCAACTGTCACCTTGCTCTTTGCTCATTTGTTTGTTTCGGGATGGAGAGTTCAGGAGAGAAATCTCAATATTTCCAGAAATCCAAAAAAGTTTTGTTGTGTAGCGGTCAAAGAAATTCCGGGCGCTGAGCACGTACAGTACACGGATCATCCTGCACCTTCAGCAAAAATCCAAAAGCATACATATTCATAGTGCCCTGAAGTACATTCTCTCCTGGTCAACCTACTTTCACTTTTTACTGTAAGATAATGCCGCCTCTCCAAACTTCAAAGGCATAATAAATAATCTGATGTTATTGCCAATGATTATGAAAATAGGATTCTGGATCCCACGACTGTTCCAAAATACTACAAAGTCAGTGTCAAGCTTGTGACTCCCTGTTATAATTTATAGAATACAGAATTACATAAGCTATTGGCCTTTTTGTAACAAACCTTCTGTCCACCTGCAAACTGAATCAAGTTTCACTAAATATACAGCGTTCAAGAACATTAAAGGTTATTCTACCCTAATAATAACATTATTTTCCTAATCTGACTCACAAGAAGAAAATATACAAGTGTCAATATCCATTTGACAATAAAAAATATGCATCCTATATGCTGATCTGGTGATGTGCATGTGGTAATTTCTTTGGAACCTATACATTTTTTTGAAATTGAACTTTTATAAGGAAGCATATGAAGCCCACACAGAAGCATGGCATGCACAGATCTTTAGGCCACTGGGGCAATATTATGCTTTATTTATGCTATACCCAGAACAAGCAGAAACAGGAAGGGCAAGAATTAAAATTTCACTTCTAAGGCAACTTCCTGATCCTTCATCTGTAGACACCTCAAGTCCCTCTTTGATATCGATCCATCTTTCATCTTGAGGTTTCAGAACTCCTGCAGTGGCACTTATGAAATCACTAACCTGTGTGACAAAGTGGAATGCAAACTGGAGAACATTTCTGTAAGAAAGAAGTCGAGGGAGTGTTAAAATATGACTCTCCATTAATGTTTTCTGAAGGATGAAACTTTCGGAGGCCTGCAGCTTCTGTATTTGCTGCGTCTTCCCTGTGCAGGTAGCAAACTCACCCCCCAGTCTTTCAGTCTTTAACACTCCATTCTAGGATCCGATATCATCTGATTTTGCTCCCCCAACAGCAAGAGCAAACTGATCAATGTGCTGCGGCACACAAGAATTATTTGCGTTTGTCGTGCAGACTCATATTCAATAAACACCCCATTAGAAGATAATGATATCATACAGGTTTATCTTGGATTCAAATAATGAAATGTCAGGAAGCATAGAAGAAATTCATGTAATTCCAGGGAAATACATCAAGAGAAAACCATCTACTTAAGGTTCTGCAGAATACAAAAAGTATTAAAGACTTTATGTCCTTATTTATTGAATTTTCAAAACTTTACTGAAAGCATCATAATGTTTAAAAAAAAAACTTCAGAATCTTTGTTTAACTGTTAGCAGACATTTCATGCAATTATAGTCAGTATTCTGTTGTTTTTCTTTGATGGTCAGAGGATGTATTAATAGGCGTGTTAGGAAATGAAGCATTAGCATTTCTGTGACTTCCAGTAGAAGCAGCGTGGATCCAAACAACAGTCTGCCTTTCATGTCAGTTCATTTAAAGTTGGTCTCTCTGACCAGAGCAATGACATGCTAAGCTTTGTCAGTAACTATCCAGCTACAGTAATTGTGTTTCCAACAGCTCAGGGTTATTCAATAAACTAATATTATCCTTCCTGTCACAGACCAGAACCAGTAATGACTGGGATTCGTAGGAGTGTTTATGTGAATATTAATTGGCAAGTGAATCTAGGAGACTGAAGAGGGATCTCCCAATAATTAATTCACTGTCACAACATCTGTTCTTAAAGAGATTTAAAGATTAACATTTTTAATGCTGTACAACCACTTATTCCTTCACCTGAACAATCACTGAATTCTTATAACGGAATTAGCACCAGTAAAAAAAAGATTGTTTTAATTTATCAAATTTCAAGGACAAACACTTTCAGTTTGCTAATGTCTGTGTCACCATGGGCTCAAAGGTAGCTTATGTTTAAAGATGCCATGCTGACATCCTGTTTCCCTTTGGGGTTATATGATGAGCACATTTTAACCTTTGAATAATGCTACAGGAGAAGTGCAGTATTATTTTAGCAGTCTGAAAATGTGTAATACAGTGCTGTCATGCCTTCTCAGCTCTTAAAATGCCATGGCAAACCACCAAGCCGACATACTTCTCAGCGGGCAGGAAAATGCAAAATGCATGAGGCCAGAGCGCCTCACATATCTTATCAGATTACATGCAGCTCCGTCCAAAACCGGTGCCGTGAGTGTCATTATCTTTTGCTTGTGTTTTTTATAACATAAAAAAAAAAACTTTAAAAAAATTTCTTCAGTCAGTTCAACAGATCAGGCAGGAATCACAAATCAATCGACATGTACAGATCTGAAACACAATACGACCAAAACTGTTGTATTGTGTCATATTATTGGCTTGGCTTCTCACACTCAAAATCAGATTCCGCTTTTGTTGGATTCTACTTTCAAGAAAATGAGACAGAACCTATGGTGAACATAGTGAGTAATGCAGAGAAAATAATTAACTGAAAGGAACCTTCAATTATAAATTCTATAAAAGTCAGAGCAGCAAGGAGAGCTGAAATATCTGCTACACCTATGAAAAATATATTTCCAGTGAAATCGATCGGACTGCAGTAAAAAGAAGACAATTTAAAACAAGTATTCTAACATTGAAAAAAATGTACAGTAATCCCTCATTTATCGCGGGAGATAGGTTCCAAGGCCGACCACGATAACTGAATTTCCGCGAAGTAGGGACGCCATATTTATTTAATTATTT
>JABFEB020000040.1:19193015-19206777 GCA_019775895.2 Stomatorhinus ivindoensis
TAAGAGCCGGCTCTTTTAAGGGAGCCGAGCCAGAAGAGCCGAATCTTTGAAAAGAGCCGAACTTCCCATCACTAGTGCCAAACCAGCTGGGGTACTCCTTTGGTACTTCGGTACTTTGGGGTGGGACTTGCAAAAATATTTGCTGTCGATTGGTTATAGCCTGCCGCTGAAATACAAAATACAACCGCCATCTTTTGAAACCCACAGCAAACAGCGAGAAACAAAATAAAACGCAGTATAAACAAAAATATAAAAAAGTAAAATGGAAGTATGGACAAACGAGGAAACACAGGCTTTAATCGCCATATGGTGATTATGAACAGATCCAGCGGGATTTGGATGGCACGACTCGAAATAAAAAAGTTTTTGCCGTTCCGGGCAATTCAGTTTCCCTATGTTTCCCCTGTCGCGCACTTTGTACACGGTTTCGCTGTTGTTTTCATGTCTTTTTACGAAGCCCCCGAGGTAAGCAAGCCATATATTTTTAAATATCACATGCCTTTTCGATGTTTTTTGTTTTTACAGATTATAAATGAAAGTATTTAATTCGCTGGATATAGATATGACTATATTATGACGATCTACTGTATTCACATGTAAAAATGTGTCTGAGTGATCTTCAGACATTTCACATATCTCTTTGCTTTAATCTTAGTGGAAACATTATTTCCTGGTAGACAGGAGAAACACCGTAATACCAAGTCGCTTGGAAGAAATGGTGCACACGCGAAACACCGAACAATGCCGCTTGAAAATCTAAATGGATATTACCGAATCTTATACTGTGACAGAAGCTGACATAACAATAAACCGCATTTTCCAGCCTAAACTGTTAGTTTTTTTATTATGATTTAAGCTATTCATCTAGCCATCCAACTAGATTTCAGTAAGTTTTTGGAGAACAGAAGAAATAGTTTTTATTGTGTTACTCTTAATTTGCATGTGTTCTAATGCTATATTGTATCTTTCTTCTGAGCAAAAGTGACAGATAAATCACCTTTTAAGTTCTTTTTACTGCATAAGACTATTGCACAGTATTTTATTTATATGCATGGCAAAGGGAAGAATGATCCATGAAGTGGCTCCAAGAAAGGGGGTTTATTTCAGAAAATGATCAAGACACTAAGGAGAAACCAGAAAATATTGACCAGAAGTGGTCAATCCCAATAAAACAGGTAATACAAGACACAAGCTAAATAATCAAAAAGATAATGAGCACAATCAGGGAACTGGAGCAAAACCAAGAGCAGGACCAGGAAACAAATACACAGTAACACCTACAAACACGCAGAACTATTACAAACTCCAGAACAATGCAAACCGCAGGTTAGAAGTACAATGACTGACTAATACACAAAGTGAGAGCAGGCACTTAAATCAATACAGATTTTAAGGGCCAGGGGCAGGTGTGGACCAAAACAAGATCAACCAGTCAGTACAGCCATAGAACACCATGCAACAAGTGGAATAGTTTATAATTAACAAACACCTGGACTAGGAAATATAGGCAAATAATGAACATAAGGACATACAAAATATACAAACTTAACACTTTGAAAGACTAGGAACATAAGTACTAGCAGAACAGAATTAAACCTGGCGTGGGCAGAGTAGACCAAAAACAAACAGACAAAGCAGAGACACAAAGACACAATACCAAACTCTAAAGATCAGTAATTATAAATTACACGACATGTGAGAACAGCCTCCAGCAGCTTCAAAGTCATGGCTTGAGGGGTACAACCTCTTAGGCCCATGCTCAACCCATTGAGCTATGAGGTGGTCCAGGAAGCAGGGAAATCCACTCGGGTGGAAGGACTACAAGAGGGGGGGGGGGGGGGATTGGATGACTAGCGACACCTGCTGGCTAAAATGGGAGAATATTCAAAGGACAGGGTCATACAGGCACCAATGCTGTGTGGGTTATTTCACACTTTCTTTCTTCCCATATTTAATCATAACTGTGACTATCCATACACCGATTTTCTATAGCCGTTTGTTGTATGTAGGGTTATGGGGGTCCGGAGTCTATACCAGAAGCTATGGGCACAAGGCAGGGTGTTGCGTGCCCCTGCATCTTCAGCTCCGCCCACAAACCTTGTCATCAGCAGCTTGTCCGTCATTCGACCCTTACTCCGCCTCCTAAACTAATACAATTCAACATCTGGGCAGCCAGAAGAAGTATAATTGTAAAATAAACAAAACCAGAAAACTAACATTTACACACAGGCATGCATTATTATATTCAAACAACAACAACAACAAAAAAACATATTTTCAAGATCTAATTTCACAGCTATGCAACTTTATTTAGTTAAAACCACAAGGGAATAAGTCCCTAAAAACTGACTTTATTTGCAGCCCTGAAAAAAAATTAAATAGTAAATAGCTCAGTTAACTCCTGGAAACGTAATCAAGAAACACTGCCCAACCAAACACTAAAATGGCATTGCACAACCAAAGAAGATCAGTTTCATTATGATCCTTGATCCTTTATTAGGTAAATGTGAGTAAAAGGATAGATGGTTTTAATGAAATGAATGTTGAAACAAGGCTGGTGTTTTCATTTATTTTTGTTAGAGTGTTTATAGAGCTCACTACCCCAAGCCCAGAAGACCAAACACATTCCCTGGTTTCATGGCTCTCAGACTTTAACTCTTTAAACACAAACAATACTGCATTTCTCTCGCTTGCCTGTGCAATTCCCTGCACAATTTAAATACGGAAATATTTTTGAAAGACATCAACAATTCTGAAGTGGAACGGTGCATCAGTCGACTTCCGTTCTTGCTCCTTGTTTGTGGAATTTGCATGTTTTTCCCATGCTGTGCGGATGTTCTCAGGGAATCCGTTCTCCTTCCACACTTCAAAGACATTACAACTGGGCAATGTGACATCTCCGAATTACACATAGTTTATGTCTGTGGTGGATTGCCACCTGTCCAGGGTGTACCCCTGCTCTGTCCTATCTTGGATGCCCCCCCCTCAAACCTCTACTATAGTGTTTATCAACCCAGATCCTCATGAACCCCTAGACAGTCCACGTTTTTGTTCCCTCCCAGCTGCCTGCAAGACCAGGTTGAGAAACACTGCCCTACTGGATAAGTAGCTGAAGGAGGGCTGAATGGCATCAGTAGCAGCTATTTGAAGATGTACAGCATTTCATGATAAGAAAGTAAGATAAATGTTACCTTCTTTAGAAGCAAATGTAAAAACTGCCACTATAACTGTGTCTTCATCTATAGAACGATCAGGTATGTGAACACAAAATTGAATATGTCAAGAGAATACATACAGGCAAGGATACAATAAACAGGAAGTGAAACAAGTAGCATGGACACTTTGTCCTCATGCAGGTACTTCCCAGAGTGGCGCGCTGCAAGCAGTCTGCTCATTCTCCTTATGCTAATGTAGGTGTCCTGTGACAACATGCATGCCCCCCCCCCCGCATGCCCCCACTAAATAAGTATGCTATCTAGTCCTTTTTCTGTCCTTAAGTGGTGTACATTCTCAAAAGATAAATTTAAGATTGCTAATGTTCAGTTGTTCAGCAATCCAACCCAGGCAGGACAGATTGGGTAGGGTGTACCATGGATAGGGTGCCAATGTGACAGATTGGGTAGGGTGTACCATGGATAGGGTGCCAATGTGACAGATTGGGTAGGGTGTACCATGGATATGGTGCCAATGTGACAGATTGGGTAGGGTGTACCATGGATAGGGTGCCAATGTGACAGATTGGGTAGAGTGTACCATGGATAGGGTGCCAATGTGACAGATAATAATATAGTTTAAAAACAGAAGTAATAAGTAAATTTAAATTTGAGAAATTCATTGATTTTCTGTAAGAGCTTATTTAAGATAGGTGACACCCAGGATCGGATGCCAGTCCATCATACAGAAACCCATGCAAGCACCTACGGGCATGCAAACTCAGGGTCTGCAGTACGGCAAGGTGGCAGTATAACTGAGGAGGTGTCAGTTCAAAATGCAAATGACAGTAACAGTAATCTTCAGTGTGGGCAGAGGGGTATCTTAATGGGCGTTTCTGTTCATACATAGTCAGATATGACTTCATTCTGGAAATGAATGGGACTTTCCAGAGATCAGCAGTCAGAGAAACTGAAACTAATGTATAAACTCTTTATAAACACCTGTATAATCCATGGAACTATGTTTTAATTATGTTAAAATGCTGTGGTTCAAGTTGCCATGGTAAAAAGGAAGCCTAGAGCTCACTATAGCCACTTTTTAACCGAGTAGCGGAATTCTCTCAACATTATTTATACCCTTGAAAATTATCGGCGGTTTTCAAAATATGTCATCAGAAGGCGGTGGAGTAACTAAGTCTGATTTTTTTTCCTCCAAGATTTGGGACACTGTTACACGAGTGATGAACTGTCTTGCTATTTGTATGTGGCCTGTCGGTATCGATCAAGCATGTACGCAATTTCCGCGTCTGCTGGGGGAAAGTCCTGGGTAATTTTCCGACAACCTGTTAGTGAAAATGACCTTCGTATAATAAAATGACCTTAGTACATGTAATCACGTAGGTGGATCGTTCACATATCAAGGATCACACATCCGAATAACGTTGCATATAGTTTTATATTAAAGAACCTTTGGTTATTATTCAGATCGTCTGTTGCTGCCAGCAGCTATAAGGAAATCAATGGCTGAACGACCTCCGGCGGATTTGGACTGTGTTTTATCTGCGCCAGGCGAAAATGAATACCCATCGGGTTTCCCACAAAACATCTGTGACGATGTCCCTCAAGACAAGTACCTGTGCAGCAACTGCAACAACGTGTTGAATAAAGCTCGCCAAACGAAGTGTGGCCATCGCTACTGCCAGGCGTGTGTAACCTGGCTGGTAAGGTAAGGGAAGTGACTATATTCTCCACATGATGGGGATCTGATCTCCTCTGCCATCAGGGAAGCACGTGTGCCATGATCACTTACACTGATCTGCCCGTAATTTATAAATGGTACTGTATGTTGTATCAGCTGGCTGAAACAATGTAACAGCATAGTCGAATAACATCAGGGAACCTCGAGATTACGGTTTTAAGATGAATTTTAAATATGGTAGGTGATTAGGACCCAGTCATCAGTAAGTAAATAAATTAATAACAAAGTTTCCTATGATTTTGTATGCAGGAATAATAAAAACTTGGTATGTAAGCGCTGCAAAGAGGAGGATTCGAGCTTAGAAAATGGCAACAGCATTCTGACACCTGACACCGTGAGTACAAGTAGTTCCCTTCATGTCTTTAAAATGACCCAGTTTAGCAGCTGTATTGCAAAGAAAAAAATATAATGTTGCTTTTTCAGGCAGTTTTGTTGTTGCTGTAACCGGTGAGCTGGGATTGGTTTTCTTAAAAGCAAAATAGTTTTCACACTGTTTTTGTATCTCCACCTCTCGTTGCTTCACCATCGCAGAGGAGATGAGGTGTTTGGTTTCAGAAGGTTTAAGAATCTAAAGTAGCGTTAATTATGCACTGCTTGCCTGATTGTGTTGTGGATGCTGAATGGAGTATTATCAGTGATGATGAGAGAGCTCTTCTAGATGTGCAGCAGTGGTTTATGTGTTTTCTGGTCCTGTACAGGACATGATTGCTACTGCAGAGTGATCTTCAGGCTCTTATGTATTATCAGCTGCGTGCATCATGTTAAAAGGCGCAGCTGAAGCAGCAGCCCCCAGTATTCTGGCCTCGGCTTGTTAAAGACAGTTGGGAGGAAATGCGTTTTGGTCCTTTCATTATGAAGCCCTTCCTCCTCCAGTCGTACTCACCCTATTCTGGTACTGCCAACTAATCCTGGGTTTCTCCGGGTCGTCGTCATGAAACTTAACTAGAAGCATTCTAGATGGTTGCCGACGATGATTTTTTCTGATGTCATCAAATTTTTCGTGTGACATTTAGGGCTGAAAAAATGCACGTTCACCCTTCCATTCATCCATTCAGCTGACTGAATAATGTAATGTATTATTATATTATGTCTTATTATATTTTAATGTAACATTTACTGTGCAAAAATGTACCCGTCCTGTAACATAGGTAACCGTTGAGTAAAGCTTCTCTTGTGGGGTTTTCATGTGCATTGCTCACAGACAGGCTTGGCTCCTTAATGGCCAGGTCCACTGTAGTCAGTCCCCCTTACACACCTATGAAGAAAACCTTCATAAGGTTTAAGTGCAAGTTGTATATTTGGGGACCCTTACTATTTCCAGGTCTCTGCCTCATTAATGTGACCGTTATAGATATTATACACCATGTTATTTCCATGACGCTATGCCTGTATACATAGTAGTGATGAGTGATTTAAGCATCCCTGGAGCAGAATGACAGCCCTTAATAATGTCCAGGTCCTGGCTCTGCTTGCTGTGTTAGCATTGAACCTCAGATTAATTCTTACTGGGAAATCAAACATCCCCGCTTTTCCATTTTGTGTTTCTTATCCAGTACATAGTTACAGGCAGCAATAGGATGGATGCCTGTCTGTACAGTGATGTACATTTGAGGATGGTGGAGAATAGTGTACATATTGCAGAATTTAATTCTAAGCAGTCTAACTGGGAATGGCCCTGAACAACTGTCACCGAAGAAGTGAAGCATGGACATTACACAGCAAAAGGCTCAACTGGCAAGGAAGTAGAAGAGACTTAAGCATGTTAATGAGCCTGAATGGGGAACTGCAGAGGCCGCTGGAGTAAGAGTGTGCGTGGCTTGGTTCTCTTCTGGCCGCATCTGCTGTTGTTCTTACTTCCTCTGGAAGTTATTAATTCCCGTGTATCTTTGGAATGTGTCTAATAGTTTCTGACTACTTTTTAAAACTTTTTACTTTTATTGATATTTAAAAAAAATAATCCGTGCAGACTTTGTTGTTAAGGCAGAAATGCTGTGGAGGCAACAATGAAACATGGTAAATGGGTGAAGTGACACAACATTCACAGTCCTGTGCAAAAGTCTAAGGCAGTCAAAGGAAATGTCCGAGGCAGTTTGTCTCGGGATCGAGGGCCTATTTGCAAAGAAAACAACATAGAACCTAGAGTCAATCACAAGCATCAGAGAGTACAAGACTGGGGGACACCCTGGGTAAGATGCCAGTGGGGGGACCCACATGATGCAGACTGCATGCACATAGAATGGAAATGAGACTGGAACCCCCCCAGCCCTGGAAGTGCGAACAGCAGTGCTACCCACTGAGACGCAGTGTCGCCCATTTGCTGACATATTTAATGCTATGATTAGTCCTGCAAGTTTTGCTGGGGTTGCTGCACTCAAGCGACTCTGTTATGAGCAGTTCTGTGATCCGGTGAAATCCGGTCTTTTACTCCTTCGGCCTGCTAAGCTGAGGTATTTCTAGCTGTGCAGGTTTGATCAGTGGGCAGGCTTGACTGTGAAGGTCAGTCAAAGATTATTGTTCAGCATCAACGCATTGATTATCTGTTATTTTTCACTCATGGGAAAAGCTTGCTTATGGTTTTATATATTTTAAAGTTTTATACAACCAAATTGGCCTATCAGACCTGAAAAATGTATAAAAAATGTATATCACTCACACACACGCACACACACACACACTCTATATGGCCAAAATTATGCAGATGCCCCAATTAATCAGAATTTCCTATTTCATCCACACCCACTGTTGTAGAGGATGTATTCAGCACCCAGTTATGAAATATTCTGCAACAAATATTATCAGCAGAGTGGGTGGTTGTTGTACAGGAGAGATTAGTGACTTTCCACATGACACCATCATAGGACGCCATCTTTCCAAGACGTCAGTTTGCCACATTTATGCCTTGCTGAGCCTTCCAGATCAAAGACAAGTGAAGTGATTGTGAAGGACAAAATGTCTGGGAACAAGTTCAGTTTTGAAGTGACTGGCCACACAAACTCACAGAAGGGACCTGAGCGATCAGCATCAATAGCCTGAATGGAAGCCAATCCAGCAATGTTCCAACATCTAAGGGAAACCTTTCCATTTTTTATCCCACATGCATATATTGTAATGCAATTTAGCACTATTTTGCACTTTGTACGTTTAATGTAATTGAATGGGAAGTGTGGCCTCTAATCTCCTAATACAAGCAGGTTAGTTATATAGTACCTCAGTTTCACTGACGCTCTTCTCATAAATGAAACTTGTTTTCATGCGTATCGCACGGAATGTAGGTGGGATTTTCCTGAATTGTTATCAGAATTACTTTCATTACTTGTAACTGACAAAGAGTACAAACAAAACTCAAAGTTTTCTCATTTTTTCAATGATGCAGTTCTTCAACGATGCAGCTATTAACAAAGAGATTTCTGACCTGAAGGTCCATTGTGCCAACCAAGGCTGTACCTGGAGGGGCATACTGAAGAACTATGAGGTATATATTTTTTAATTACTGTTCAGTAATTTGTTGCAGACAGTTATTGCCATTTTACCTGAATGAACTTGTGGATGACTGTAGATTTCCTGATTACAAATACACAATGAAAGGTGTACATTCTGAATGTAAACTCTTTAAATTTTAATGCTTGTGTTAGTAGTTTACAGTAATAGAGAGATAAATATGCTTGAATGTTTTTAAACTGTGAAATGTACACTGGTTTTAAAATTGAGATGAAGAAATATCTTAATTGTGAAGGAAGTGAATGTTTAACTGAAAGCGAGGCTCTGATTCCTGGAAGAGAAGAGCATTGTAATGCCAGAAAAGAGATTCTGCAACATCCATCCTTAAATGGGCTGTGAAATATTACCCGTGCAACTTGAGACAAACCTCATATGTCATACATTTTCTTATTTGTTAAGAAAACATATTGTGCATTCAACTTGAGTGTAAGTATTTGCTGTCATCTTATCTTCCTGTTCATCCAGGACCACCAGTGTCAGTGTGACTATGCTTTGATTCCTTGCAACATTGGCTGTGGTCAGATGGTGGAGAGAAGGAAGCTGGCCAGTCACCTGCTGAAGGGCTGTCCCAACAATTTGTCGGCTTGTTCCAGCTGCTCGCAGGCAATGAGTCCAGCAAAGCTTCAGGTGAGACAGCGTGGATCAGAAAGCCTACTCAACTTTTCCATGCCAACTAAAACTCTTGAATATAAGATATTCATGAGTTTCAATACTCAATATTCAATACTCTTGAAAATATAGGAGACGCTTTTATTCCTATTGTTTTAGATGTTGGTTTTAATCTATTTATTACATGTGTAGGTATGTATGAGTGTATATGTGTGTACTTCGGTACAATGACAATAAAGTCTGTCTGTCTGTCTGTCCGTCTGTCTGCCCGTCTGTCTGTCTGTCTGTCTATCTATCGTGCAGGAAAATGGGCTACAATCCTGATTATATAACAGCAAATATGACTACTGACCACAACGGAGAATCTATGAAGAATAATGAAAACAAGTCACATTTTGCCTGATATTGTTTAATTTATTGAACATCACAGCGCAGACACAATATGGCTTGATGCGTTCCTCAGTGTGCTACTAGCAGTGTGCACTTCTTGTTTAAAAAGACACATCCCTGCTGATCAACTAATGATAATACAACAGGCCAGGATAAGATGTTGGAGATACAGGCTAAAGCCTTATGTCAGAGATTCTGCAGCAAAGGTTACAGTACATGACTAACTCTGTGCATAAATCGCAACATTCAATGCTCTGAATTGACAAACCGTAAAGTACAGTCCACCGCTCCAATTTCTCAGTGGCATTTGTCTCTTACCTATGACCACGTCTCTAATCCCTTATTGTGTGGCATCACTGGCACATCCTCAGCAGTGATCCAGATGTGGGCCAAGCTTTACAGGGTCTACTGCGGGTATGTTATAAATGGGCTTTAAATTTAAGGGACGGCCTGGATTTAGGAATGAGCAAGTGTAACCCAAGGGGAAATCAGTAGTCGTACTTTTAGGAAATGAAAGCAGTAAATTGGTTTTAGTGAGAATGCATTTTGATTTGATATGACAAATAGTAACTGTCTATTCTATTTTCCTTTCTCTGTTGAGTCATTCTACTTAAAAAAAATGTACACAAAAAGTTCAGGGGAACCCAGGCGGGGGATCTTTGCGTAGGGGGTGATGGCTAAATGTCAATTGAATGAGCGTGGGTGGGACAAAAATTTTATAAGTTCCAGATCTAATTCATTTCAATCGTTTGTGTGAAGAGCAAACAGAGACTCACTGAATGATGATCATTCTTTATTACTTGTAGTATTTTTCCATAAAAATATAGTGAACCAAAGTGAAATGTCTTTTTGGATCACCCCAATATAATTCTTTTACTTGAGATTCACCGAGCTCAGTTTTAATTACCGTGTACTGTTTTTATCTTTAGCAAAACTAGCGCTATAAGTTAAAACCTGAAATTAATAAGCTGCTACTTTTTAATTTGATAGTGTTGTTTATTTTCAGTTGAAACATTTCTTGCATTAAAATATATACCTGTACAAAATCATACGCTTCAAAAATAGCTCATGGATGAAATTTGGATTTTTCGGTTAAAATTGTAACATTGCACAGAGAACATTTATTAATAAACTTCATTTAAGTCTGCTTTCATGGTTATCTTTTGTTGCGTGTTGTGTGTCAGGCTTTGAATATCCTTGTTCTGTTTTGATATATTGGTATCGACTTTAAATAAACACATGCTATTCATATTTGTGCGAACAGGTTATTGTTTTAATAATCTGTTGAGCATATGCAAGTTCTCTTAACTGTTTAAACCAAATTGTCCACCACATAACTTTCCAGTCCATTCTTAGATAAAGTTATTCTCTTTAAAGAAGTGATGAGAAGATATAACACTGGCAGTACTCTTGGCAGCAAGGTGGATTTCTACATGCTGGACTTGGGTTATTATTTTCTTACTTGCATGGCCTAGCAGTCTTGGTGTTACTTAGACCTCCTGCAGTGGGCGTGTCCTGCCCATGATTACCCGCACATGATTACCCGCACATGATTACCCGCACATTGCCAAGGCTGGTCAAAGAGCCATGGCAGGCTCAAGAGCAGAGTTCACCAAAGAGTTCCAAACGTGATTTACCAGGCACACACTCAGCAGTTTTTAACACATTTAAGAAGCGCTACAACGTTTCACAATTTCGTAAAATGGCTTAGCTGGTGGTAGGGGCCCCTGTTAAAAATATGATCCATACTGCATCAGCAGATTCAGTGAAAGTGCTGACTGAAGAGCGTCTGGGCTTGCGTGTTCCCCGGGCAGATCTGATTAAGGGGGGTAGCCTGGAAGGCTGATGGGAGGGTTAGATGCTGCTCATGGCTCTGCATTCTTAATTTCATTAGCAGCCATGGGGCGGAGGGTGCTCCAGGGCTGCACATGGGAAAGGGAGAGATTACTCTGCGTAGGCACAAAGGCTGGTGAGCTTTGGCTCTGTAGTCCAAGGGCTTAACACGACGAGACTCAGAATCCAGCTGTAGGGAATGCAGACCTCAGCCTGCAAGAAGCAGACCTCAAAATAAGACGGAGTGTCAACTAAATGCGATCGATTTCAAGGTGGAGATGCCTCAGCCTGATCTGATAAGGCGGTCACTAAGAGCAAAATCTAGTTTGGTGTTAAGAGAGCAGAATTACCCGTAGATGCATATCTTGAATATGTGTTGTTCCCTCAATTGCCACAAACACCATGTTTATGCAGTTTTGTGTCTTCACTGCAGAAACACACATGCCAGAGCCAAGCCAGAGAACAGAAACCAGCAAAAACAGATAAAAAAGAGAAGGTAGGGCTCATCTCACCTTGCTATTCTGGCCTCTTTCCTATGGCAGACACAAAACATATAACAATTGATTTTTTTTTCTATTCGCTGTATTTGCTGCAATGTGATTTACTTATTTTTGGAAATTCTCCATTTCTTAATTTATTACTTTGAAATAACAGGAAATATTGCTGATTAAGTTTGTATGGCTGTACTTGCTTTTAAGTTAGTGGCATTGTCTTTGCAGAATCGTCAGCCCTCCGCTGCAAGGAAAAAAGAGACTTGTTCTTTCGTTGAAGTTGGGTGCACTTTCAAGGTGGTCTGCTTATCTCCCACACTGATTACACCCAATCACATGCACCATTCACTGAAAATCACAGAGACATAATCATTCAGTCAACACATTTTTTAAAAACAGCAGCTCAAATAGCTAATTTTGCTTTGGTGTAGTATACAGTAGATATTATTATGACTGTCATAATATTTGCCTTGGCAGGGGAACGCTGAGAAGGTGAAGGAGCATGAGGTATCCAGCCATGTTGCCCACCTCCAACTCTTGCTTCAAGTTATCAGTAACCTGCAAACATCCATATTGGCCTCCACGAGAAGAGGCCAGGAATCCCAAGGCCCCGATGGACAGATAGCAGCCCTGGGGGAGGCCATTGCTAATCTCCAGATGTGGGGAACTGCGGACATGGAGGCGGACGGAGGCTGTAATGAGGCCTCATTGGCCCAGAGTCTGCAGAATGGCCGGGCCGCAGGTCTTCTAGTACAGCGACTGGAGGAATTGCAGGAGAGGGTCCACATATCGGAGAACATCATCACAGTCCTGAACCGTGAGGTGGAGAAGACGCAGCTCGGCATTGCTATGCTGGATCAGCAAAACCAGACCAATAGAGAAACCATTCAGGAACTGGAGAATCAGGTAGGCCTTCCTCACTGAAGTCTCTGATAGGTAAGCAGGTCACAGAGTCTAAAGTCACAGTGAAGGTCAATGCGGGTTGTACTTGCTTAGTGACACCAAAAGGTCAATGGACCCCTTTATTAATACATATCATCCAAGCTGTATATTGGTATTAATACATCTATATTGATTCCACTGCTGAACACAGCACTTTTGTGTCTTTGTTTGAAGGATGGAATTTCCCCCAGCAGTAACCGAATCATAGAATTAGTCTCCCTCTATATTATGTTATTATATTTTTCAAATTATTGTGCTGTGTGTTCATTTATATTTTCAAGGACTTTAAATCATTCTGCGCTACATGTTATTTTAGGTTAGTTATGGCTCTGTTACCCTAAAATTAAGAACGGAACTTTAAAATATATACAAAGAATCACTGCATGGTGACAGAATCTCCTCTGAATCTGTTATTCGGAGTGACAACAGTTTTTGATCACAGATAAAGTTAATCTTTTTGATGACTTTCTTAAATAGTGGCTTTGTTTATCCTTTGATTATCAGCAATTTTAGATGTGGCTTACCAGTCCTCGTCACATCTCTCGTCCAAACAGGATGCTTGGGTCTTTTATTTTTTTCTGGAAATTTCTTTCTTAATGTTATAGACATTGTGTCCAAAGAACAGAAAGTCAGCATTTTTTCACCATCAGAGCCAAAAGAACTAGATAATGGAAAATAAGTGTGCAGATTTGGCTCAGCATCGGATCACTAGCTATGTAGGGGAAGTTTTTTGACTCTGAAACCACATTTCATTGGAAAACTGGATATGCGACAGAAATAACTTGCTTTGTTGAAAAAAAGGTTTTGGGATACAGTCCCTTTTTAACTCAACAGTAGATTGATTAGATTTATGGCTGATCCTCCGACACTTCCTCTGTGAGATCAGTGTGTGCATGTGTGTGATTATGCTAAATAGCCACACTATGGGCCTGATCCTCCGACACTTCCTCTGTGAGATCAGTGTGTGCATGTGTGTGATTATGCTAAATAGCCACACTATGGGCCTGATCCTCCGACACTTCCTCTGTGAGATCAGTGTGTGCATGTGTGTGATTATGCTAAATAGCCACACTATGGGCCTGATCCTC
>JABFEB020000040.1:19206877-19219554 GCA_019775895.2 Stomatorhinus ivindoensis
CTGACACTTCCTCTGTGAGATCAGTGTGTGCATGTGTGTGATTATGCTAAATAGCCACACTATGGGCCTGATCCTCCCAACACTTCCTCTGTGAGATCAGTGTGTGCATGTGTGTGATTATGCTAAATAGCCACACTATGGGCCTGATCCTCCTACACTTCCTCTGTGAGATCAGTGTGTGTGATTATGCTGAATAGCCACACTATGGGCCAAATTCATTAAAAATGGACAGTTTATTTTGTGCCTCTCAAACATGTGATAGAAAAAGTCAGGTTCTGCTCGTTCAAAGATGTCAGTTGCATGGCCTTGCAATGTGCAACATATCATTGTTTTACTAGTGATTTTTGGGCCGGTGGTAGGTTCTCATGTGTTAAGCCATCTCTGAAAATCAGGCTTAGTGTCCCCCTTATTGGTGGGGAAGTTTCTCTGTCGACTGTGACCTACAGCCTCTTGGTCCCTGTGGGTAAGTGAAAAATGCCAACTGAGAAATGTCAAGCAGACTTTTATCTCAGAGTGACATACACAAATTCCAATTCTGCATTTTCAAGTCTTACACAATGATGTTCTTAAAAATGGGACTTGATAGATCCCCCTTGTCACAGGCTTTGTCATTTAACAGCTGCCTTACGTGACATCTGTCGTATGGCAAATGTAAGTCAGGTGATGTATGTCTCCTATTTAACTGGTGATCTCTAATGTAACTCTATCGATGAAACTGTAGACAATCTCCTGAATGGCCATGTCATTTATAGAATAAAGCTTAATATTTTTGATAGGGACATTCTTCTTTTTTCCCATCTTCATCTTGACTGAGGTTACCAGTCAGAAATGTCCAGATGGCTGATGGAAAGCCATGCTGGCGAGTGTCGAGTCACATGTTGACGAATGTGTGCAAATTGTGCACCATGTGCATCTGTACAGAAGGATCTCTGGCCATACTGGACCTCCATGCACCTGAGGCGTCCACTAAATTTTCAAAGAGAGCTTCATTTACTAGGCATCGCTAATTAATCAGCCTTGAGTCCAACGACAAAAGTCTGCACTATGACTTGTTGAATTGTTGATGTAGCAGTTCGCTAATGGGAAGGAATGATGGATTTACCATTGTGTCAAGCAAGAGGACTTTTGGGCAATATTTAATGCAGACTTCATTCACCGTCCATCTGTACCAGAACAGCCTCAGACAACCATCGCCTACTTGGCTAAATTGCACATGGGCTCCTCTCTTTAATAATCTTTTGTCCCACTTCTCATCAGTCTGGTTTCATGACACTTTTCCCCCAGGGCTTCCAATAATTTCAGAAAGTCCTGGTGGTAATGAGTATTCAGTCATGAGATTCAGAAATTATCTTAGAAAGGGTCAAGAAAATGTATAAAAAGCATTGAATAGATACAGATAAGGCTTATTATGTTTATGCTTAAGTTGATAGAAATAGTATAGATTGAGGTGAGGCACGGGGGCCAGTGGCCTGCACTCACACCCCCAGGACCAGGGTTTGTTTCCCCACCATGTATGAGTTTGCATGTCCTCCCTGTGATGTTGTGGGGTTTCCTGCACGGTTTCCCCCCACAGTTCAAAAACATGCTGAGGTTTGGAGATACCCAATTATCCATAAGTGTGAATGGTGTGTGTGTGTGCGTTTGCCTTGTGATGGGTTGGCATCCCATCCTGGGTTATTCCCTGCCTTGTTCCGGTAGCTTTTGGGATAGGCTCCAGACCCTCGTGACCCTGCACAGAACAAGCGGGCATAGAATATGGATGGATAATAGATCAAACGTTTTAAAAATTTGTCTTTAGTTGAGCGTTCTTGGCGAATTCCATTAGCATGCTGCCCGTTGAACTGGAGCAGTGGGACAACCTGCCCATACTGTGTATGAGAGGCCTCAGTTTGTGGCGTGTCTCCGTACCTTCTTCCCAGATCGTGGAGCACCAACGGAGCATGGTTATAAAGGACATACTCCTGAACGATCTGCATCAACGCATCACTGCACAAGAGGAGGTCTCCTACGATGGCAAGTTCCTCTGGAAGGTGTGCAACATCAGCCAAAAGATGAGGGATGCCAGCACTGGGCGCAAGAGCAATCATTTCTCTCCAGGTACAGCGCCTCCTGTCTTCCGTCAATGAAACTGTGGGGGTGGGGGAGTTGCACACCTGTCTTCTCCACAAGGGCAATGTTATCAAGTATCAAGTATTTGAATTTCTGTTCAAAGTATTCTCATATGTGATGGAATAGCTATTTTAGTTGTAACAGCATTTTTATTTACTAATCTACTGCCAAGAATGGACATTTTCCTTACATTTTGCACTGAATTCACAAAGGTAATGGTTCTGGCTTGCTGTGCCCGGTCTCCCTGCATGATGCCTTCTCTTTCCTCGGATAGGCTCCAGGCTCACCGTGCATTTTGTTTGACACTAGTCAAATAGTTACATCCTTTCACAAGAATAAATCAGCAAAATGTCATCCAGTTTCTTTTGTAGTGTTTGTCATTCCTTATTACTAAGTAATAAATTGTGACTGTGTTTTAGGCATATTTGCTAACAAAGTATCCAGAAAATGACGATATTTTTATGATTATTGTGTTTCCTTAGTTGCCCTGTTTATTATGGGATGTTTAGTAGGCAGCACAGTTCATTTAGGGTTGTAAAAAATGATGCTAAACTGGTTCAATTCAACACATACGTTTGGAAACCTTTTATTCAATAATTAGTAGATTAGTAATTTGCATTGATGAACAATCCATAGTAATTCCTATGTACATCTTAAACAGCCCTTATCTTTGGCTGTGTAAATACAGTGGAACCTCCATTCTCAAACTTAACCCGTTCCAGAAGGCTGTTCGAGAACTAATTTCAACGAAAACCAAATCAATTTTTCCAGTAATAAATACTGTAAATTGGATTAATCCATACCAGACTCCCAAATGATTGCCTATTTAAACATGTATAAATACACACCTAATACTAAAACCATATATAAAAACTTGAAAACCCATAGATACATGAAATAAATGAATCATTCATACTCTAGTGAGATCAGACACTCAAACTCCTTTATCATACACTTTGCATTTATTTTCTTTTTAAGCTCTATCTTGGTTCTCATAATTTTCCTTTTTGGTTTGCCGCTATAACTAACCTTCTTAGGACCCATGGTGTCTTATTTAAAAACAAAAGAAGAGCAAGAAAAGCAAAAAAAAACACGAGAATTTTCACAGCAAAATTTGGCAATTTGGCTGGACAACATGAGCATTAGCGGTAGACTGATTCACACGCACACATTCTCTCCTTTGTGTATTTGTAAAGAAATGCGTACTTTGTCAGACAGGTTTAGCACGATACGTTCAACAACCAAGACATTTTTTTCTACAAAACAATATGGTTGACAACCGAATTGTTCAAGATGTGAGACGTTTGATAACCAAGGTTCCACTGTATTTTAATGCAGTATTTTAATATGGTTTTTGACTGGTCTCTCCGCTTTTTACAGAAGTAGCCCGTTAATAAATTATATGTGAGCTGTCATTCTCATCGCCATTGGCACTGTACTATTTTTTATAAACCTCAGGACGATAAGCCCATGGTAATTGTTTAAAATAAATTTCAGCAAAGTCAGCACCAGCAACATTGCACCATATTATAAGCTAGACAAGCTTGCAAATGCCATAAGGTTTGAATGCAGCTGCTTATTTTACATGGCTGCTACAAGTTGCTTTGGTTTCCTAAGTAAAGGATTTCTCTCCGTTCTTACATCACACTAACACTTGTGATTGCTCCTGTTGTGCTGTGACAATATGCTGATTTCTGCTCTTCCCCTCAGCATTCTACACATCACGCTATGGATTCCGGGTGTGTATGCGCCTTTACTTGAATGGAGACGGGGTTGGCAAAGGGACCCACATCTCCCTGTTCTTTGCCGTGATGAAAGGAGAGTACGACGCCTTGCTCTCCTGGCCATTCAAGCATAAGGTTAGTTGCTCCGCTTTCAGAGGCTATATATGGCCAGACACGGACAAAGGCTTTTTTTTCTGAAATTATTGTGCTTGTTTGGGATGTTTTCAAGCAGTGTAATGTGCTAAGTAAGGTCAACTTTCAGAGTTCTGCGGATATTTCCCATATGCAAGGGTATAGATTTGGGTATGAATGGTATGGATAAGTCCAGACCAATATTGCGGTTTACTGGGGTGGGGGGTTCAGGGATGATTTGGTTCCTAATGATGTTGGAACCTACCATATGCCTAAAACGGCAAAGCTTCTTTTTGTAAACAGTATTTTCAGAACCTGGCCTTTGGGTTGGACAGCTGTATAGAGTTAGCCTGTCCACTGAAGGGCCATTTTTTTGTTATAAGGATTTTTTTCCCGAAGGGGGAGGGGTGAATTGTCTTCCATTGTCCCTGCCTGCTGTAAATAACAGGAATGCATTTGAACCAGAGAAGCTTGCAGAACAGTAGCTAGGAGGAAACATCCAGTGGTTTGCTGAATTGGTAATTAGGAAAGGGCAGTGATTCTTTCTGCAGATGTCGTTCTCTCCCCAGCAGACCGTTCACAGCTGGTTCTGTGAGCGTGCACGTGCCTTTTGTGCAGCCTTTCCAACAAAACCCTACTGATATAAAATGTCATCTATATTGCATGAACTGACATTTCTACGCTATGGTCATCAAAGTCACCTCCTGTGGCTGTGTCTTCTCTTTCTGTACTCTGTACTTTGTGCTACAGAGTTTCTTAATTTCTGCAAAGCTTTGAGGTAAATCTGTTACCTGCTTTACATATTCCAGAAGGTCCCAAAGGCTCTGCATGCTGGCATTTATTCACATTCCCAACTGTTAATCTGTACAATTTACTTTCTCCAAAATCAGTGATTTCCAATACAGTATTTCTTTAATATATCTGTAGGCACTTAGAATAGCGTGTGGTATTTTAAATCCTCTTCTTCGTGCTAATTAAGTAATTAAGAAAACTCACCGGACCATAAAGACCCGTGTAAACATTGCCCTTCAGAAAATGAGGTGGAAACCTTGGCAACATATTTTCTAAATCCTGTTTGATCTTGCTGATCCCTTAGGCAGTTAGTAGGCCATCTTCTGCTTATCCAAAGGTAACCATATCAGATCGATGTGTCTTTCAGGTGACCTTTTTCCTGCTGGATCAGAACCATAAGGAGCACATGATCGACGCCTTCAGGCCGGACTTGTCTTCCAGCTCCTTTCAGAGGCCTATCACAGAAATGAACCTGGCCAGCGGCTGCCCCTCGTTCTGCCCCCTGGGCAAGCTGCGTTCCCCAAGGCATGGGTACTGCAAGGACGACACACTGTTCATCCAGTGTGTGGTGGATACCACTTCCTGAGTTCACCCAGGCCGTTGCTGGGACGCTTCTTCAAAGCTGTGGCAGCATTTTTCAAGCTGCGCCGGAAGAGGCATCTTCTGATTATCTGCCTCATTAAAATCATTACCTGCCCATCGTGCTCCTGGAAATTCCTTTGGAAAGCTGTCCTACACATTCAGATAATTTACATGTTTGTAGAGTCATATTTTTTCATGCATTTTTATCTATGTTTTGGTTCAGTTTCATAAGTAAATATTGGATATTTAATTATATTCTTAAAAAATTTGTTTCATTTCATGTATTTGACCACTGTTTTTAACAATCTCTAATATGATCATTATTTTTTATAGAATAAATGTAAAACACCAAACCACAAAGTCTTGTTGTATTTAATTCCATTTAAATTCAGAAAGGACCATAGTCTCTATTAGTTCCCTTTTAAATGGAATTTTAAATGGAAAGTTGGCGTATATAAAAATGATTTAGAAAGACTAATTCATCTACTGTATTTTTTCAGAAACAAAAAAATCAATTGATCAAAGCCCTCAGTTGTTATAGGTTTCCCTTGGGGTTTGGGCTGAACTTAGTCCGGTGATCAGAAAAGCAATTGACCTCCATTAAAGTAAAAACAAAGACAGGCCCCTGCATTTTCAGCCACTGGGAATGTCCCGGCTCCGAGGCCCAGTCCTGATAATGCCTGTCACAAGAGGACTAAGCAACGCCTCACAGCCACAAAGCCAGCTCCAGACAGCTGTAGCACAGCATCCTGGTCGGGTAAGTGGTTAATGAATCAGAAATCTGCATTTTTCTTTTAGAAATTAGTTAACTTTTAATGGCCACTATCCCTCTAGGTATGGTCCTTTCAGCCTGTGGAAGAGTTACTGCCATTTCATAATGAAATGTTATAACATGATTTCTCCATGATGGCAGCACAAGCCATTCAGGATTTTATAGAGTGGTGGGTGTCTTAATAAAAGTGATATAGGTCTGAGGAGTAGAGTCACGTAATACCAAAAAACTGGCAAAATGCTGTCAGGGTTACCGGTCTTTCCTGTCTACCTCCCCCCATCTTCCTACTTTCTGCCATGTCTGTGGAAAATGCCCACCCCAGAACGGCAGTTACCTTGAGATGGGAGCATGCTCTTCCCTGATATAGTCTCGCTTTGTTGTTAATCTCCAGCAGCTCAACACAGCAGCCGGTGAAGGTGTTAGCTAATGGGTGTGTCTGAGGATGGGACAGGCACCGAGCACTTCGCCACCTGCTGATAGGGGTGGGGTTCCTCTAAGCACACAGCCATAAGCTGCCATCTGAACCGGCGGAGCAGGAAGCCGTCTTTTACGTTAATAATTGTAATGCCATTCATGTGCTGGATCTTTGTGGGTAACCTGAGATGTAAATATTCTGCTAGCTTGCATAGATAAAAAGCTTCAGGTACTGAAAAGGAAGATTAATAGAAAATGCCTGCATCATGCCAGACCTAATAGGGGAAGTAATGCTATTGGGAATGGCGAGTGGTACTCTGTCATCCGGTGCTAGGTCCCATAAAATAAAATGTCACAGGTAGGGGGTTTCCTCAGCAGTGCATTCTAACCAGGGCTGTTGCAGGGGCATGGAGCCCCTGATAGATTCAGGGAGCCCAGGATCTGGACAGGGGCCCCTTACTATGTAAAATTATACATAAAAATCGGTGAGGGGGAGGGCACGGTAACATTTTGTCAGGGGGGCCAGAATTTGTAGATATGGTCCTGCTCCTAACACAAGGGGCTGAAATTAGTCATGGACTTTCCAAGGGATATTTGAACTTGCACTGAGATTAAATATGAAAGGGAGCTGGCATCCACTTCAGGGGGTTGGAAATAAGCATATTGTCCAGTCACAGGAAATTAATTTCAGGGGTGTACTTTAAAGCAAGAGTTACTGTACACTGTCACGTGGAAAGCTACCCACACCACACAATGTGCAATCCAGAGGTGGCTGCTTCCTGGAGGTATAGGAGATAGGTAGTAAGTTTGTAAGAACTCATTACATTACAATTTTCATTTAAAAACACATTTTCTCTCTTCTTGTAAAAAATTGTAACATTGTAAAATGTATTATCTTCTTAGAGCCTCAATTGTTTTAGCAACCAGCCACAAATGGTCTAATCATACAAATATCTGTAGTATTCATGAAATCCAATAATCCTGGATGCTGTGCCCTATTTTTATTTATAAAACTCATGGACTGGCTGAGCTCATAACAAATGCGCAGTTCGGTTATAATCACCCTATATGCACCAGTCAATATACAACATGATCAGATCTGAGTGCATTTTCTTGCAGCATGCTAGACCTCTACCTTAAAAAAGAATAGAATTTTAGTTATATGAGGCCAATGAGTTACTTTATCCTTGTAGACTATCCCAGGAAGTGCAGGGAACATGCTGGGTAGGATGCCAGTCCAAAACAGGACATACATTCGCACACAATATCACACTGAGAGTGATTCTGAGATAATAGCATGCCTGGGTTACCTGTTTTTTGATTGCAGTAGCAAACCGGAAGCCAAAAGAAAACCAAACTGAATATGCAATTGCAGAATCAGGGCAGAATTAAAACACTCACCCTGGAGCTATGAGATAGTATGAGCCACAGTAATCCCATTTGTCTAACTTTGTTTTTTTTAAAACACATCTACAATCATACTGAGTATTACATCCATCTATTCTTCCATACATCTTTCAAGTGTATTTCATGGTACGAGTCTCTGCTCTTTTTCCACTAAGCACTGTAAGAACAAAGCTACCATATGGTCCTTTGAAAGGAGATCACCACCTCAGCTGAGAAGTCACATATTGTCTGATCTAAGGACAGCAAGACCAGATGTACGTGAAGACGCAGGCAGTGTTTGAGGTTGAAAGCTGGCAGTGCAAAGGGCAAAATCTACAACAACTGACCTTAGCACCACCGGCTAATTAAGCCTTGACCCCATCTTCTGTGCCGTATTTAATCCTTAGGAGAGATCCTTCCTCCATTACTCTATGTGTCCAGCCTCCATGGATGCGATTTATACTTGACTAATTATGACCTGTGACCCAATAGTTACCATGGATCTTATAAGTGACCTTATTTGATCTTGGTAAGAAACGTTGCTATGGTTGGTGAGAGGTACTCTGAGTATTTGTTTTATCTGTTACTGGAGTTTTTTCATTTGTAATTTTTCTCTTGGTGAGGCAGTCATTTTCTTTACTGTGCTCATTTTTGGTGGTGCACCTGTCAGCCAAAAAGGGCACCTCCCCTCAAGTACTACAGTAATATGGAGCTCAGATAGGGGCGCGGGGATAGCAGAAGCTTCAGCAAAGAGACTCGGGCAAGGTTGGATAAAGTACATCTATGCTAGGGCTTATCGAAAAAAAGGCAAACAATTCAGTCACTGAGCCCGAATTATAGTGGTAGCTGGGGTGTAAAAGCCAGGAGGAGACTGCATCCTGCTCAGACTTCATACTGAGGGCTCTGTCTTAAACTCACTCCCCAGGTGATTAAAAGGTGCACTAGATTTGGCTCCACCTGACACACCAACACATTAACCTTTTTGCTTTGACTGAGCTGTTAACTGAATTAATTGCACACTGCAGACTGTATGCATTAAATTAAACCAAATGCATTAGTCAGGTACTTGATAATTTAGCCCCGATAAACTGAATTTCTTTCAAGGTTTGATGACAAAATTAAGTTCTTGAACATATTGTTGCCCCTTCAATAATCGGTAGGGTCACAGGGTCATTGTTCATTATTTTGTCGATTTCTTGCTACTTCACCATTATTCACCATTAAAGTCATCGCATAAGTAACTAAGCCAAAATGATTATTTAGTGGAAATTCATTTAAATCAAAAATTTATTCCAGTATGTTTGTTTTAAAAAGGCAAAGCATACCCGTTAAAGATCTCTTACATTAATTAGACCTCAGCTGGGTGGTCAGTTATTTTTTTGTAATATAAGCTGTGCTGTAAAAACTCAGTAGGTATAGTGTTAATTAACAAAGGGCTCAGCTGAAACAAATGACATCGCAGGCAGTTTTGGGAAAGCAGGGTGTCAAAGAGGCCATACATGTCTAAGCTGTCTCAGGTCTTAGTGACCTGCTCCCCAGATCACCGCATACCCTGAAAAGGGTTCCATTCAAAAGGCTATTAAAATAATGAGAGACAGGGCAGTTTTTCCCGCTGCCGGTCTCCCCAAACGAAGAAAATCACACTGCAGCCGTGTATAATACATAACCATACCGCATACATCTATGATCTATAAATATAAGACAAAGGAAAAAACCTGTATAACCACGCAGGTTATGGTTTTATTTAGAATATGGATTCATGGAAATATTGCACACGTTTAGATGTGTGCAACAAGAGCAAAGAATGTTTATGCAGCAGTCCAGTTTCATCCAGCCTTGAGGTAATCTGGTGCCATACAGGATACACAATACATCCTGGACAGGACAACAGCTAGTGAGAAGGAACTCAGACTAGTACTGCCATTGCATTTACTCTTATATTACAGGCTTATACTGGTTCCACAACGAGGACACCTAAACACTGCATATCTAACCTGCGGGGTAGACAGGGAAGATATGTGAGCCTTGGTGCTACACGAAAGGAGTTTTATCTTAAACTAAAAATTACATGAGAGCTTCTTTGATGCATTACAATATTGACATCTTGTAGTATTTCCAGGTAATTATAACTTTCATAAGGTTGTTTTTTTTATATAAAAATAAAACATATTGCAGCTGAGGACAATTCTGTAAAGGAAAATGAATAGAAAATATTTGCTGTTTTTGTCATTTGGTTTGTTCTTAAAAACTCTTACGAAATGACTTTCAAGGCAGATACTGATATAGAATAACTGTTCTTATCCAATAATTCTCCAGAATAACAGTGACCAAACAGCAATTTTGAACTAACTTCCACAGTTGTATTTAAGTTTTAATTTCACAGTTTATAAATATAAATTAGCTATAGTTTGCATGTCTTATTAGAGGAGAGCGATTCTAAACGTCCTTCTAAGAAATCAGAAAACTATTAATCCCGAAGGAAATTGGTTACAACTGCACAAAACCTGACATTGAAATTAATTGCACATAACGGTACTTCGATCTTTGGCAAATTTATGTTATTAGCACCAAGAGCATTATGCTTTGGATACGCTGAATCATGGGTTCACTGCTGACAGAAAGTAAAACCACCGAATTAAGCTGAAGACACGTAACATTTGTTTATGAAGCACCAGGAATCTCATAAAACATAATTAAGCATAAAACACAGGTGATGATGTACAAGGGGACGTGATTGTCACCATTACAAATAGTCGAAACTACAGTATGTTATGAAACGTACACAAAATACATTGTCATGAATAACTGCAGTTCATTTTCAGTTTTGAATATGAATTACAGTTCCCTTGGTGGTGTTAATCACTTTATTAGTCTTCGTTATAAAAAATCTTTCTCAGAAAAACGACAAGAAGTATCAATCACATATTGCACATCAATCACAGCTGACCACCTGTAATCAGACATAGTTTTAGATATATATGAGGCATAATGTTTTAGCTGCAGTATGCACTGGTGTGTGATCGTACAGTTAATTCAGGGGAAGTTCTGACTTCCTGGATGATGATGATGATGATGATGGTGGTGATGATGATGATGGTGGTGATGATGGGGCCATGTTAATTACATAAGCAAAACGTAAATGATTCGCGGGAAAAAGTAAAAAAATGGCGACTTGCACAGCCTGAAAGTTTGCCTCTACGCCACTAGATAGCTAGCTACGAGTACAATTAATGGGACATTATGCAACAAGATTAAAGGCGATCTTCGCGTCTCTTTTCCTCCGCTTCAGAGGCTGATCGCATCGGTAAGCTGAGTGACCAAGCCCGGAGTGTTGAAGCCGGCCGTCCCGCTGCGGAAGGTGGCTCCTCTGGGCGAGTAGCACCGGGCAGCCCGTCGCTCCTGTCGCATGCGGCTGTCGGACTGCATGTTTCAGCGAAGCGCTCGGTTATCGACGGGCTGCTCCTCCGCACGATCGCGCCGAGTGTAGGTCTGCGTGGGGACTAGTCGGCTAGCAGTTTGCCGGCGTGCTAACGCACCGCTTCGCCTAGGTGAACCGCGCACCGGCGGCGGCTGGCTGCTAGTTAGCGGGCTGCCTGATCGCTGAAATGCGGGCTGGCTCTCGGATCCACGCCTTTCCCCCTTAGATAGCGGCATCGATGCAGTAAATCACGGTTTGCCGGACTCGTACTTCCACGTTGGAGACGGCCGCAGCTCCGGCGGGGGTGCTGTGCTCTCAGCCCCCTTATCAGGCGATTTTAAAACTCTTTAGTGGCAGAAAAAGTTTGTTAGTCCTCCGATTATCTGGCTACCCCGTTCCGCGGTGCCAGCGCTTCTAGTGAAGACAAACAGGGTCGGTTCAGCTGATGATATCATGCGTATCTTTCCATGGAAACCTGGCTTGTAATTTTCACTAATCATGATAATTATAATGTTATAACTTATAATGCCATGATTTTATGTTCACTTAGATTGTTTGCAGTTGCCTAATGCTGTATCGCAGCTTCAGAAACGCGCCCTTCACGATGTGCTTGCATGCAAGTACAGTATAATTGCACAATCATTTTAAGTTAAAGAGAAGTTTACAAGTAATTCTGTTTTCCTTGTGCCGGGTCTGAGCGAAACCTGCCAAAGAGGCTGATGGAGACGGTGCGGATAATTCAGGCGGAGCTCTTGAAATGCGTGGATCTTTTATAGTATTTGAACGTATGTGTTGTAGCTGTCAAGTTGTAAGTAATAAACATTAATAATATGGTTTGGAGTATGAAAGATGTCTTTTTTAAAGTTTGCATTCTGTCCCCTGTAGCCCCAGCGGTTAGGCTTTCTTTCCATTTGAGTAATTTATCGTTACTTTTGCAAAGCTGGCTCCTGCCTGCAGTTAAATTGTGGTCAGAGTTTGTGAAGACATGATTCAACTGGTGAATCAGTTTCTTTTTTAATGGAAGAAAAGAAATGTTTTACACATCCTGCCTTTAACGCGATGTCTCGTTTTGCATACAATTGGTGAGAGCTTGGCTCCTGCGGTATATTACTGTTTCTCTTAAATTAGACAAAATGTTTTTTATAAGCACTTTAACAGTTTCTCTTTATCATTCTATTCCTGCTAAGTAATGTATAATTGCTCAGAAATAGCATGTTGAATGATTACAAAAATACAAGGTTTTTCGGTAGCTCTGCTTTAGCGGACACAAATATTATTATTATTATTATTATTATTTATTTATGAAGTGCTATGGTGCTGCTTCGTGAAAAGTAAGTTATGGCTGGAT
>JABFEB020000040.1:19244712-19256631 GCA_019775895.2 Stomatorhinus ivindoensis
TCATTTTAATTTCCATCAAACAATGTGGCATCCCATCATTCCTAACACATTACTCAGTCCATATCAGCATAGATATCTAGTATGATTTTTCCCCCATTGAGATCTGATGAAAGTGTTTCTTAAATTTTTTGAGCAGTGTATAAAGAGTAAAATATTATCCATAATTATGTAATACAACTTTTTCTTGCATATAAAAGTAATATTCTACTGGCCACCGTTTTGCACCGGAAACCAGACCATTAACTTTGCTGATCAACTGCTGGAACATGAAGTTGCACCGCAAGCATTTATATGAGAAGTTAGGATTTACTCTGTTAGTCATTTAATCTTTGAGGAAAGTCTGGATTACACAGAGCAAGTCAGTCTGACCTCTGATGGCCTGGTTTTTTTCTTTTATATCCCAAGGATGCAGCAGTGCTTGATTACCCACAATGCTACTGTGCTTTAAAGCACTGCCTGATTACAGCAGGTAATCAGTAACCGACTCGGGTACACATTACTGAGTATATCTCGTTTGGGGTACTGTTCATTTAATAAGTAGCAAGCCTTGTTTGGTGAAACCGTTGTAACCTCAGTTATGAAGCGTTTTGAAAACAGGTTGAACTTGGCATATTATTTGTTGAATATAATAAGCTACTAAGTAAAGAGTCATTTTGTTTTGATAAATAAAGATAAACGTGCATAATTTGCTTAAAACTAACTTAGTAATTTGTGTCACAGGCACAGTGTGGCATGGGGCAGGCAGAAACAAGGGTGACAATCCACTGGCGGCTAAAGAGACAAGGGGTTTATTTAATACAATGAGAAACACACCAGGGAAAATAGAAACTAAATAGAGCACTTAGCTACTTAGCACACAATGACTTACTGAACACAGGTAGGTACTTACTGTAAATACACAGGAACACCAGGGCAAACATGGAACAGGTAAAATTAATAATCAATTAACCAATCAAGAGAGACACAGGAACAATGAGAAACAGGTGGAAGTGGAAACCTTAAATGAGCACAAGGGCTAGGGAACCATAAGAACATAACAGAGGGCTGACTGCACTAGGAAACACTAAGAGGAAAAGAATCTAAATCAAGCAGGACACAAGCAGGGAAGCAAAGAACCAATAAAAACACTGGGAATGACAACAACAATCGAAGCAAACGGGTGAGCGGGGCTTTGCACTCTTGACTGTAGAGTTACAGCCCCTGAGCGACACACTCAAACCTCTGAGCCATGTTGCAGTGTGAGGAGTGGGAGAGGGTCACGGGTTAGACTGGGAGTAAGACATGGCCAGACATGGGAGAGACACGCAGGGTAGGGTTGGGCGGATGCTGACCCTCCCAAATGTTTGTATTATTAAAAACTTAATTTTTATTTGCAGCACGTTTCTCTTAACAGCAGGCTAGTATAATAGTGAGAGAGTTCGAGCACCTGACTGCCATTGTTTGAATCCCGCCCCTGCTCTGATTTCCCCCTGTACCGAATAAGTCATTATGGAAGCTGAGCAGTTCGCTTTTGCTGTATGACTTTTCTGGTTTTTTACTCATCCCAGACAAAATCATTTTTGTTGACTTTTGGGTATTTTCATGCATTGCAACAAATCCATTTTCTTTGAAAATAGGATAATAATTTGCTGCACCCCCCAGTCAATAATTATTTATTTTCAGTCTGGCTTGCAACAGCGCCATAAAATGTTTATGAGCAGGCTTTCATAAAATGTCTGAGGTTTTGCGCAATGGAAACACTCCCTCTGAGTAGCAGGTTCTCCAGTTGCTGGTAGCCTGTGGAGAATATTGTCACCACCCCATGAATATAGAAACATTCAGCTGCTTTTACAAGGTTGGTAGCGGCTGTGTGAATATTGAAGCCCGGCTCATAATTTTTTTAATCCACAAGCACTTTGACCAGCAAATGGGGAAATAACCAAGCTGGATGCCTGACAATGAGAGTCTCTTACAAGTGCATCTCACTCACCCTGTAACAGATGTCATTTGTAGATTTTGCTAAATTAATTAAGAGTACCAGGTGGCGCTCTGCATGATGCACAAGGCTATGTTAACAACTTCACGATCATTGTAATGTCACTGGAGCAGTGATGACTGTCCCCCACTGAATAATGATAAATCCTTTATTTATCATTTGCACAAGTATAAATACAGGTGCAGTGGAGTTCTTCTCTTAACCTGCCCCATTTTTCTCACTGTAGCACAAAGTCAGGTATTGTGAGGTGTCCCTGAAGCTGCCAGATATTGGCCTTGCTCAAGGGCCTATGGACATATGACTGTTCTGTTGAGATCAAGGCTTAAACTGGCAACCACCTGACCACAAGCACAGAGGCTTAACCCACTGAGCCACTCACTCCCGCAGTACAAAAGTTTGATAATGCAACTGTACCATGACTTTTACTTGTGGCAGTCTATAGAAAGCTCCTAATTTGCATAGCTCACCCATTATCGCACATGCTTTAAATGGTGACTGATGAAACAGCCATTGCAGGAAACCCTGGCTGTATAGTATCACTTATATAAACATAGGATGAGCTCCCCAGATGCTTTCTGCATTTGGATTTTCATCTCTCTAGTTATGTGGTTTACTCATTCATGAAGCTGTGAGGTACAATCAGCTCATGGCTGTGGACTGGGGCAACACAAAATATGAAAATGACTCCACTACCTTGTCTACAGTAATAGAGAGTCTGATAATGCTGTTAATGGTGGGAATCCTTTCAATCAATGTAACATAAGAGAAAAAGATTGTAAGGCTGACCTATAGATGGTAGTGTTTTAGTCCTTCCAAATAAAAATGAATTTAAACAAAATTATAATTTATGCTATTTATAAACATGAAAAGCCTAAAGCGTAGAGTCGGTGTAGGCAGTGGGGGTTAGGGATGTGCTGGATTGATAATTGTGCTCAGTGTTGAAGTCACAGTCATTAGAAAGTAAATTACTTCATCTATTACTTTGGGATTGAAATCTCCTCTGGTTTAAAGCTAACCACAAATTCTCCTAAGCTGCCACTTTCACCACTGAAGGAGCTCAGGGTATACTTAGATCGTTTCAGTTTTCCTGTGTTTTCTATATTAGGCAATATGATGGTTACCTCAGAACATTTTCCTGGTGAATGTCAGAGGTGTCCCATTTATGGTGAATGTCTGAGGTGTCCCATTTATGGTGAATGACTGAGGTGTCCCATTTATGGTGAATGTCTGAGGTGTCCCATTTATGGCTGAACACCACAGATGCAATGAATCGTGACATTTGCTTGTGTACTTGCTTTTTGTCTTGTAATTTACATTTCTGCAACTCTTCCAGTAGATGGCTCTCACACCAGTGAAACTGATAAATATTCCTCCAAATAAAAAGTAAAATGTACACTGATGTATAGATTTTCTTAAAATTCTTAAAATATATCCTTCCAAAGATGATGATGATGACATTGCTTTTTAATATTATCAACAGTAACACTTTACCTCAGGGGACACATAACTTACTCACTTGCTACTCATGTACAAATCATGAACATATACAGTGATCCCCTGCTTTATCGCGGTTTAGCTATCTCGCCCTCACTATATCGCAGATTTTTCCCAGACGCATCACCATTCTCTGCGTATCGCAAACCTTGCTTGTGGTCTGATTGTTTTCATTTTGTTTTAAGCCCTATGATGGCTCCCAAATGTCCTGCATGTTCTAAGCCTTCTGGTGGTAGTGAGCCTAAGCGCCAGAGGAAGACCTTGACCATTGAGGAGAAGGTGAAACTCCTGCATATGCTGGAAGGAAAGCATTACAGATGTCACTCGCCATTATTAAGATATTATTTTTACATATTCCATCACGTATACAGCAAGAAAGATGTGCATATATATAACCCTAACCCTGTGTGTGTGTGTGTAATTATTAATTTCATACAGAAATATCTGTAATTTTATTTAGTACTATAAATATGTAGGTCTATAAAGTTGAAAGTACTAAACAGTGTGTATTATGTAGCCTAAAATGTGTCTAGCTTACCCTCAGATCAGCGTTTACCTTCATGAGGGTGCTTGCAAGCACACACATACAAAGGCCTATGTTCTGTTTCCTTTACACCCAAGGAGTCTCCTAAAGCTGTGGATTTTATCAGATTACTGTACAAGATGGGATATGGAGGTGTGTAACCCTTGAAGGTCACATCATGTTCGCTTCAGCAGAGTGGAACACGTAGATATGCATCCAGTAATTAACATATATCATCACATGAGGCTATGTTTTAGCTTGAGGCACAGGTTTGTTCAATTGTCTGCTCTTTACAAGCACTGTTTCTTGTAAGAAACCACAGTACCAGTAAACGAGCTGATAAATCTGTCTTCAGGCTTCAGTCCCACTCAGGTTTCAGGTTTGTGATCGAAGTTAAGGCGGGGGGGGCAGTCTTTTCCAGAAAGGGTCGTTGTGGATGCAGGCTGTCACTGCAACTCCCTAATTAGATGACGAATTACAGGACTGATTGGTTGAAGAGTCCTCACCCCTGGGTTTTAACAGCCTGCCTAAAGGTTACCCAAAAAACCTGCATACACTCTGGACCTCGCGGATGAGATTCCCTGCCATACACTCTGGACCTCGCGGATGAGATTCCCTGCCGTACACTCTGGACCTCGCGGATGAGATTCCCTGCCATACACTCTGGACCTCGCGGATGAGATTCCCGGCCCCCCATCAGTGCTAAGGAATGAAGGCACCTGAATATTGAGCTGCCCTGCATGATCAGATTCCACAAGAAATACACACTCTTACTGGGCTTAGTGATGCACTTAACACCCACAGCTGGGCCCCCACTAACAGACTTTGAAGAGGAAAGTCTCATCCCACACAAAGCTGCCCTGTGCTATCATCAAACTCACATCTGTGCAGTATCCTACGGAAGCAAGAACTAACGTTTTAGCATTTCTATGCAACCTCTGAATGGACTGAGGGATATTTGTCGCCGGCTCATCCGTCAAAGAGAGTACCAGCAGATGGTCAGCAGATGGAAGCCCTTTGAACCTCAGAGGGCATGAAGGTGCTTTCTGTTGAAAGGGGTGTTTTCAGCATGTTTATAATGATATAAGGACGGGTAGGCAGGCTTTTTTTTAAGGGAATGTGCCGAGTGTCTCATACCTTCATACAATGGGCAGATAATTGGCCATGTAGCATATCGTGATCAACCTGCAACGGTCGTACTGATGTTAGCCATTTGGACTGCAGCACAGCTGAGGGTTTTAAAATAGCTTAGGTTTAACATTATAGCTTCAGCATAAAACAAACACATTAACAAAGACAAAATAGGCTTTCTTTCTTCACAGATGCAGCAAACTGACCCACTGGAGAAACACACGATGAGATTTTTTCAGGTGAAATATAATTTTACCTTCCATCCAATCCTGGTACTTTTTGCTGCGTTATTTGATATTTTCTTATTGTCTCCCTTTGTTCCCAAATCCGATCTCCTCATGCCGGCAGTCCGACCAGACGCACACCTCCTGCTGCTGCGGGAGCAGCATGCCAGGTCATGTGCTGTGAGGTCGACGTGCCATGGCGCCAGCCCCCCAGCGGAGGCTATCACCTGCCGGTGCAGAACCACGGCGTCGTTCGGAAACACTGAGCTAGAACTCTCCTCCGTCCACATTTCCCCCATTTCCCTTGTCGCCCAGCAACTGCATGTCTCCCTCACTCCTGGTGCTCAGGGTTCACTGGGCCTAACTGGGTAACTGAATGGGTTTAGCCCATTGAGACACGTTTTAAATAGAACCCGTGTCTGATGGTACCTGTTATCTTCACTTGTGGTAAGCATGTAGCTTTTATGGTCTCCTCTTGCTGAGGCACAGTTTTGCTGATTCGGGCAGCCTAGGTTGTACAGTGCAGCAGATTTAGTTTTCGCATTTTTGTTGTGTTTTTGGGAGAGACAGCAAACAGCTATATGGGACTGGACAACAAGCCAAAAGGTCTTGTTCTCCCCCATCAGGCTTGGATGGGGGCTGGGCGGAGGTGAACCGCACACCATAAACCTAACACTGAAAATACTGATGCCTGTTTCAGCAGTGAATATGTCAGCCAAAACTCGTTTTATACTCCCTGTGCGTGTTCATAAATCATATGTAATGATACAATGAATATTGCTAGAATGTGACTCCCTTACGAAATATCTTGGATGTTTTCTATTTTCCTAAATCGAAGAGTAGTGATTATTGCTACATTCTTAAAGTCCTTCATTGTTCCATTTAATGCATTTGAAGTCCTTCACTGTGAGGTCGTGAGATAATCCAGCAAAATGTTTATGCTGATGTCTTGCATTAATGTCCGCCTTGTGAAAATGTTTACCGAACATCTGGGCTACATTTCAAGCCTCAGTTAAACTTCAAATCTTATTTTTCCCTATGGAAAATAAACTTCACATTCCCTTGCAATGATGGGAAAGCATCAGGTTAGTGAGCGGCTGTTACTTGTGGTGACAGGGGGGATTAGGCAAAAATACCCTGGATCTGTGATTGTAAAGTTACAGGCACATTTTGGGAGCAGTAGAGTAATGTATTATGTCACCTGAACTACGAAAGCTATGTAATTCTCCCTAAGCTAATAGATCATTATGTCATGTAAATGATCATTATAGTCATTAAAAAAACCCTTGTTATCATTTCAGAGAATAGAGCTGTTATTTCTCTGTTACGGTCTAATTCCAAATACCCATAGCCCTGGATTCGTATTCCCAGGTTAATTCACAGAGGAAAGTCTCTTTTGTCACCATGAAATATATAGTGAATTAATGCTGGAGCTGCAATTTCATGATGTTAGACTCTCGTTGGTGGTACTCCTGTTCACATCATGCAATGAAAGCACACATTTTTTTTCCACTCTTAAAAGTTCATTTTGCCAGCCTCTTCATTAATCTCCTGTAATTTCCACAATTAGTAGGACTTAGAACTACTTCAGTCATAAACCTTCTTTTATATCCTAGATTTTTACCAGTATGGTATATTTCAAAAAGCTGGAGGAAACGCAACGAACAAATTCAAAGGGAAAGTATAAAGTCAGCGATCTCCTGATGTTCAGTCTTAATTGGCCATGTTTTATGGTATTGCTTCTGCAGTTTCACTGTTATCATTTAGGATATCGTTATGCCATATCCTAAATGGGGTGGTACGTATAGTTAAGTTCCTGGAATAATGTATAGCATGATGGAAGGTCACGGATAAAGGACAGTTTGCTCTCTGATTCATCATTGTCCATTAAGGAAAATCCGTCCATCACAGAGACTGTGTTTGTCATTGAGGCATCTTGCTTTCACTTTGACTCTATGCTAGCAGTATGCACCTTTTGACTTTCCAGACTAACTTTTCACAAGTTAGTGTCTGAATTCTCATTTCTAGAGGCTGCATGCAGTGTCACCTGCCAAATAAATGTTCACTTAAATACCACTGCATAATCATTTGGGAGATTTGCACATGTATCCACACCCCTTCAACAAACGTGTCACACACAATGCAAATGCTATGCTTTCCTGCTCAGCAAACAGAGCTATGCAAGCAAGTAATTCAGCTTGAATTACTGAGTATATTTGATTAATATTCAACGGTTGTATTATATGAACAACCTTCATGATAAGCTTTGGCAAGAGGCGTGCAGACCTTTTGGTGTGTGTAGGATGTGGGTACTAGTATTTCAGAGGATGTTGACAAAATATCCTAAGGGCTACATGCAGGCCTGGTTAAACAGTAGGAATGCAGCATAGTAAGCTGTATGGAATCATTTTAATATTGGTGAAAATGATGTTAGAACTGCATTTTGCAAACATTACTTTGATAAAATTTCACAAGGAGGATCTACTAATAAACATTACAGCACAACAAATTTGGCGAGACAATGAAGAGGTTCCACTCTGTTCTGCCAAATGACACTTTTCTGTCAGTAATGCAAGCCTTTGATAATAAAAAAAAAAATCAGTGCAGACAGTGTGGAATCAAAATTACGGAGTGTTCAGTACTTCTGTATTGTGGATATATAAGATATATATGTAGTTATAAATAATGGCACTCTCTCAGAATTGTTGTTTTTTAACTAAAAAATATTTCTTTTAAATACTCTAAATACTCTAATACTTTAAATTATCTAAATACTTCTTTTGGAGTGTAATTTATTTTTTGTTTATTTAGGTGGAGGGTCCATTTAATCTTATTTAAGCAGAACCTCCCAAACAATCAGTGTCAGTTTTCAAAATAATTAGCGGTCAGTATCGGCCAGAAATTTCCTTATTGGTGCATCACTAATTATTTCCATGTTTTTCATCTTAACAAAGGTTCTGTCAATGCCATGATAAAATTATTTTACTTTTAATGTTGAATGTTACTGTTAATGTTTAATGTTGAAAAATGTTTTATAATGCGAAGACACGGCCCCGCCTTAAACCCATTAGCTTTGAGGTATAAATGGCAGTGTCCCCCTGCTCTACCATGCCCATCATTTGTATTTATATTATTAGTCTTAGTTGAAGTAGTGGCACAGCATTCTGGGAACATCAGCAAAGTTCGACACTTTGGACGTTTCCATACTTTGATCATACCATTCGGTAAAATTCCCAGAATAAAAATTTTTTGGCGGGGACTAAAAAAGCAATTGTCCTTGTGGACCATTCAGGGCTCTGACATTAATCCTACTGAGAAGCAGTGGGACGTTTGGAAATCTGTATGTGATCACTCGAAGACTGGAAGAAAATAAAAGTTGAAATGTGGAAAACTTGTTACAACATTCCAGAATATTTTTTTCCTCTTTAAGGTGGGTCCTCTTACCCAGATTTGACTTCCAGGGTGATGGATGGTAATAGGAAAAATTTGACTTCACATTCCAGGCTGGGTGGGATTGTGATGATTAGCAGCTGACTGGCAATGCACCCGTCCGCACTGGGCTTTCGGCCGCCTGTCTCGCATCGCTCACTTTCTGAATATGTGCTATCAGCATTTTTTTCCTCGCAATGAAAGTCTGTTTTTAAAAAGTCATGCTTAGAATTCTTTGAGCATTTGGATTTTACATTAATTGTTATCTGGAAAAATATAATTTTTTGATAGCATAAAATAACTTAGGAAATTTCTTTAGAAGTCTGGCTTCTTTCAGAAGGCAATAGATACAGTAATGTTAAATATAGTGCATGACTCTTCATTGTGTAATCAGTTATATTTTCAATGAATTCACTTTAGATCTGTGCCTGTGAAACACAATCCTGTATTTACTTCCGTCTGGCATGTTTATTTATGATTAAGCTGAAAGGCGTCATTTCAGGACCTCATAATTATCCCTTGTTGGAGTTCTGCAACTTCTTTGGTATTTGGCATGTCTCGATCAGAGTTTAGTGGATTAGCCTTGTACCCTTCATGTAATTAATGTTCTGCACTCTGAGCCATGTTGTAAAGATGGTTCTCCTCAAGTGGCATCAAGTGGTATTCCAGTGTCCTGTAAACAAAGGGGGGTGGAATGGGGGTACAGATTCTTGGCCTTATATTGAAGCTACTCATGTGAGCTGCCATGATAGCAGGCTCATTCTTGATTGCATCGCTATCCACATTGAAAGTGCATTATTCTGTTGTAATATTATGAGATTCCACAACAGTTAGTTAAGAAATCTGATTGGACGAGAGGCATTCTATGAGTGCTGTTATCAGAGTACTGTATAACCACACGCGGAATATTTCACATCAGATGTATCACTCTGCTTTACTAAAAACCCTTAATGGAAACATACAAACAAAATAGTTGGAATCTTTGTGTTGCTTGGCAACAGTCAACAGTTGGCTGGTGAGAACTTTTTTTTTTGCAGAGGCCCGTAAATGTTTAAATAAATAATCAAGCAAAGTAATATCTGCTGTGGCTTATTGCTGTTACCTTATAAATGTTGCTCAATGAACTGTTGAATAATACTCGAATTTGTGCGGTTGTACTCAATCAAGACAGTCACAAACATGACTTGTTTGTCCATTAGGTAACTACATATGTCATTAAGTCTATCAGTTGGCATGTAAACCGCAATTATTATTATAGCTGATGTGTTGCATCTGGCTTTACAATTATATTTCTGTCTTTTAAAATATGTATTAACATGGAAAACTGTGTGGTTTCCTCCCCCGGCATTGACAAGTAATTAAGGATTCCATAAATGTTTTATGAAAGTTTTGCTCCCCCGTTAGTTTATTTTCATTTGGTAGACAATGCTTGTTTGTTTTGCCAAGTGATGGGTGGTTTCTCGTCTATTTTCCATCCCTACTGGCTGAATATTATTTAATGGATCTGGAACAAAAAGAAACAGTTGTTTGCTGTGGGGATTATTTAATACGTTTGTATTAGTATATGATGTTTTTGTGTTTCACATTCATGATATCAAAGCAATATAGCCTATTAGGGGAAAAAAACAGAAAATGTTTCGTGAGTATCATCCCATTCGCAAAACTACATGCATGTTGTAGAGCTTATTTTGTATTGTATGGGCAATTATTAATAATTACCAAGCATACTTCATATTGTCACGACACTGGGTGAAGCGGTGCAGGATGTCGGCGGCGTGGAGCAAACAAGGCGATCGGAGCCAGGAATATCCAAAATGCGGGGTTTATTTAACACACGGACGGGGTAAACGCCACGAGACATCACAATAACAGATCTGGGGATACGAACTCAGACGCGGACTAAATACAGAAGACTGACAGGGAACTAATCGGAAACAACGGGTCCACAATCAAACTGAAGCACAACAGGTGATTACAATCAGGATTTGCACACGAGGAGCAAGGGGGGCGTGGCATACATGAGGCTCGAACGGGCAGGGTATGACATATATGACTTCTGTGAATGGCTTGTGGATTATTATATTGCTTAAATGTTAATTGCCCCATACAGCTGTGGAGTTCAAACAGTTCAAACTAAGAATCATTAGAAGGGTCAAACTGCAAAACAGCTTGGTTTTTGAATTTGCAAGCTTTTGATTCTGTGCCGCTGTTTTACTATTACTGTGAGCTATGTCCATTCGTCATTTCAGCTTAGTGACTGGGGATGTTTATGACCGCATCAAATGTATTTGTATTATATAAAGACGGCGTGAAAAGTCCCATTTTGTTTCCGTCATTGTTATTCAATGTGACGATCTTTTGACCACGGTGCTTCACACAATTATCCCTGACCCCCTGTCCCCAGCTTTAAACTCAGCCAGAAAGCTCAGTGATCTGCTTCTCTGCTTCCTTATATAGCCTTGTTAACATCTGGAAGAGCAGTTTAGCTTAGCTGAGCCTTAGACTACCTAAAGCATTCGACCTGTAGCATTGCTGTGTGCTGCATTAATCATCTTCAGTTAGTCTCATCTATATTATATGACAGACTTCTGAATTATTCAATGCAGCACTTTCTGAACTTGTCAAAAACTTTGATCCATATCATAGCAACCATTACAGAAACTTTGTTTGCAAACCTGCAATTTAAAAGGTCCTGTGTTTTTACAAATTCAAATGAAGAAAATTTACTAATGACCCATGGTCAACATTCAGTGGAAAATATCTTTGGCAATGGTCAAAATTCAGCTTTGTTGATAGTAGTCTTATTTTTACTTAATTCATCTGTTTAAAATTACGTAACTTATGGCGTAATATAGAATACAATGAGAAAACAAAATTTAACAGATCAGTTTGGTGGGTTTCAGGTGAATGGCAAAAAGATTTCACAAAATGACACTTCAGGGGTGCAACCAGATATTATTTTTTCCAAATACAACATTCAAAAAATAAGAATTCAACTGTCTGCTGGGCATCAAACATTAATGTCTATTTGTTTTTTTGCATTTATGATTAGTAGTAATATTAATAATCAGTGTTGGGAAAGTTCATTTTCTACATGAACTAGTTCAAAGTTCAGTTCACACACTTTAAAATGAACTAGTTCA
>JABFEB020000040.1:19256731-19273974 GCA_019775895.2 Stomatorhinus ivindoensis
CGTTCAGTTCACGTTCACCCAGAATATGAACGAGTTCATGAACGATCGTTCAATGAACTCGTTCAGGCACAACACTGTTAATAATGATGGTTACAACTCCTGCCTTTTCGAGTTCATTTTAAATTAAACAGGCATCTGCTTGGACACCTGCACAAACTTTTGTCCTTAATCCTTTTTGTCCCCTTGAGGTCTTTATGATGTAACACCCGTCCACTGTTTTCTAAAACAACTTTTACATAAAAAACTCCTTTTCTGCCTGCCATTTGAGGTAATGAAAATTTGCAGATGAATGTTTGTCAGTTGCTTAAATGGTTTTAATGAGTGTAAAGGTTTCAAACACAAATTTAGGCCACTCTAAGTAATTTCTTTTTTTAATTACCTAAATATCAATACTAATACAGTAGTCTCGATTATCTGACCTTCACTTATCTGACATTGCATATTGTGTGACGTCCCACCGCAAAAAAAACACATTAATCGGCAGCATGAACTGCAAGTTGCGAGCATGAGCGTATAGTCTCTTTTGTTGCTCCCGACTCTACCGCCGCTAGTTACCTCGGCTGAACAGTACATAGTGTATTTAACTTCAGACGATTCTGTGATTGTACAAGTTCATTTTTTCAGTTTTTTTCAGTTTTGTTGTAAAACATGATTGCTTGGTTCGTAAAATGTGTAAAATTATAACATAGTTTGACATTACATAGGCTTTGTCTTAACACTTCCCATTATCCGACATTTTCGCTTATCCAACGTTCTTCCAGCGAGTTTGTTGGATAAGTGAAGCTCTACTGTACTAGCCTCATATGCTCAGGATGGTTGCACCATATGACATTTTTAGATTTTGAGATACAAAAATGTTGAAATTCCATCGTATTTCAATGCATTGAAAATATTTTCATATTAAAGAAGTTTCAAACAATGATGTTAGATTTAGTAAAGGATTTAAAAAAATAAACTCGGACAAAAAATCTGTTTGTCCTGTCATTCACGTTTATATATTATATGTATAATAGATGGAGAATGAACAACGTGTAATGCAAACCTGCAAAAACATGCACGTAAGACCTTGCTGCTTTACTGTGGATAATTAATATCCCCACATAACCCTGTAGTGGATATGTGTTTGGAATGGAGACGATTGTGTGTGTGTGTGTGTGTGTGTGTGCTGCCATAAAGTGGATCTAGTCCAGTCCATGAGCTTCTGTGACTGTAAGAAGTGAGATGATTTGACATGTTTTAAAAGCATAAATGAAAAATGTATAATGTCAGTTCTTTTACTACATTTCAAGAATAGAAATAGGAATCAAAAAACCAAAACACAGATGTACTTTAAGTTTAATTTGAATACAACATAAAGGAACACGATGTGCATGAGTGGCTGTGTAGCGTGTCATTTTTTGTTTGTTAGAGTTATCCTGGTATCTGTTCACGTTTGGGGTGAAGGCTGCCACGTCACAGGGCGTCACTGTAGTGGCTGATATCAGCAAGCAGAAAGGGCCCTCAGTAGGGCTTCTGAATACACCATGGTGGAATGAGCAGGCGATTAAACGTGCTCCAAGATGGGACTTTAGAGGCTTTTCGGTGCGATACGGATGTTTACTTATGCCCATAATAAGAAGATTACTAGTGCTCCTAAAATATTGGTGGCGTATTATGATGCCCAAAATCAGTAATCTGTATAAATGTGGCGTATCTTTATTAAACATGCCGGACTTGAAACTGCAAAAAGTACCACCACAACGCTGACGTCTCTTTACCATGTTTATCCACAACATCTCCCCTTTTAAAAGATGTTGTGGCTGCTGAGCTGTCCCTTTCTTCACCACCCCTTCAGTGTTTATCGCTTCCATGACATACCAAAACAGCAGCATGTGGCCTGCTCCAATAACTGAATTTAATAAACTTAAGGTAAGCCAAATTTATACAGATTACCTATCTTTTGGGTGTCACTGTACACATCTCAATATTTTAGGCATACTACTAATCTCCTTACCAAATTGTGGGCGTAAGTAAATGTCCATATGTACTGAAAAGCCAGTGTCACAAGTGTTTCACTTATCTAAAGCCCATGGTGATTACTGTGCATATGCCATAGAATCGCGATTAAATTGCAATATGACGTCGTGCAGTCCTACCAAATGTTCTCCAATTTTGCCACCATCTTCTTCTTGTCTACTGCCTGTAGACAAAAGTCACTGGGTGCAAAAGTCACTGAGAAGAACACACACTTTAGATACATAATGCAACGAGATTCAAACAGAACACGGGAGCTTTTACAGCAGGGGGAGCACTGAAATATGTCTTGCATCTGAAATGAGTCATCAGACTTGGAGCTGTTGCCTACAGAAGCTCATTATCATGTCAGTATATATTCGGGATTTGCCTGGAACCCTGTGTTTTTCTACTGACCTGCTTTTTTATTGAATTAAGGATTTTATTTGGGATGGGTAAATTGCACACACACAAGTCTTATTAATGCACATTTCTACATATAATTATTTTTTCTGAAAAGTTATTCAGTTACTCAGTCTGTGAATACCTAGCAGATTTTCTAGCATCAACCAATATAGCTTATGCATTTTGTAATTCCTTATGGAAAAGTTCTTTATGACAACTTGCTTGTGAAAAGTATTGAACTGAATCAGGTTTGATTGATTGAGTTTCTACGTGACAGTGTTGGTTGTGTGTGTCTCTATATCTCAGAGTTTTCAAATGAAATCAGCTAAACTCACACCCTTATGATGATTTCATTGAGTCATGGCCAGGAATCCATCTGCGGTCTGCCGGCCAGGGAATGTGAAGGGCCAGCTTCCTTGTTATGCTCTTAACTTATCTGGTATGCATCTCATACAGAACCTATAGATCTCCAGATGTCAGGAACAGCTCTGCTATAAATATATAACCAGGACGGCCTATCATGCTGACACAGGCTTCAATTAAACGACTCTCACAGAATTTCCTGTAATTTGTTTTGTGTCTTATACGTCCACTTGGAGTGCTTTCTGAATGAAAAGTGCTATTTGAAAGCCCTCCAACATGACAAGAGACAGTGTCCCTTATTTGGATGGAAAGAGCAGCATGGTTACTGTGAATTATTCGTGGCTAAATGGAATGTGACTGTGGTTCTCATCGTGGGTGCTGTCTTCCTCTGAAGATACATGATATTCTGCACTGGTGATTGCGCCGTATGATTATGTAAGACTTCACCGAAGGTTTTTCTTTGGCTCATGTAAATGATTGAAGCTTCATGTAACACAGTGGCTTAAATATGATAATGACTGGGGGATGTAATTTGGGAATAATATTTTTAGCCCAGTCTCTCACAATGTTTTAGGAAAAGAAGTAGGATATAATGACGGTAGTTTTTTTTGCAATTGTTACTTCTCCTCAATCGTCTGAAATCCAACCCTAATCTCTCCTATGATTCATGACTGAGCAGGTAATGGGAAAGGACTTATGTCACTATGCAGACCATTACACTGGCTTTCAGAGCAGAACTGCAGCTGAAAACGTGGTCTTCCTCTGGCTAATGAAGCACGATCTGATGAGTTCAATTAGCCAGAGCTGTTCAGTGGCCGAGCCTGTGGGCTGAACACGAATCTGTGGTTGTTACAGGGGAACTGAGTCGTCAGGTCATGGGTTACAGGGGAACTGAGTCGTCAGGTCATGGGACACACACTGCTGCTGTCGTACAGCCTTTACATCTAACGTCTGCTGTTCTCAATCTCAACGTGGTCAGTGGATCATTCATCAAATACCTTTGAATTAAAATAACAGCACTTGTTTCTCTAGTATTGTTCTGGGTGATCTGATTACAGCCCACGTGAGGTTCCTCTTACAGCTGAAGGGGAAATATTACAGCAATAAGGGAGCCATGATGGTATCTGCCTGTTTTGCATTAGAGGATATCAATCAGGGTGGTGGCCATTTTGTCTAAGTCAGATTATACCTTATTTACATGTTAGTGATAATGAATAATTTATGTATGTAAAACTTTAATGCCTTATGGAAGTTTAAGAGCCAGTGGACCACGTCCATGAACTGTAACATTGTAGCTCAGGTTTGTCAGGGACATTTGGTGAGATTTAAAATATGACCGGACCAATTTTTTAGTTTTAGTATTTGAAAAGGCTTGTACCTTTTATCTTCATTGCAAAATATGTGTAGATACGGAAAGTTTTTTTATTTTCATTCACCATGCAGTAACAGCTGTGAGGTCACCTGTACCATTCTCCTTGTCTAATTTCGGAGAGGGAGTAAGAATCTCAACAGGGATAATCCGTTTGTGCAGCACTGTCCTGGAGAGACACAGTAAATCCGGATGCTGGTTGATTATGCTGAATTAACCAGTGTTCCCTGATGAGTTCGCAATGAAATAGAGAATCCTGCTATAACAGACATACCGGACATTTCATCTGAGTTTCCGTTATCATCAGGGGGTCAACGGTGAAGTACGCTGGGGTAATTGGGATTTGGAGATTAAGGGATTTAAAGTAGGTCTTGCATTTGATTAGGAAGAATGGGGAAACTGGAATTTGTTCACGTTTTACCACATCCAGATTGTTTTGTTTGTCTAGGCTGAAAATGCACACCCGAAATATAAAGCAGTTCACACTTTTGGTGACAGGAACCTTCCTTAGAGCATGCTGTCATGATCCGCCTGTCAAGAGCCTCCTGTGTGCCACACCCCCCTCGCTCCTCGTGCTCGATCCCTGATGGAGGCCACCTGTCGTCCATTCGTTTGATTGTGCTCATCTGTTTTTGGTTGGCTTCCTGTCAGTCTTCAGTATTTAGTCCGCGTCTCTGTATTGCCTGTCAGATCGGTCATTGTGGTGTTATGTGGCGTTTTCCCTCGTTCGTGCACAATAAAACCCGTATTCCCCCAACCTGCCTGCCTTGTCGTCATGCCTGCTCCATGCCGCAAGCACTCAGGCACCGCTTCCCCCGTGAACGGTGACACATGCAACGCACTAGAATAATTACTAAAGATGTAGCTACACAACTAAAGATGTAACTGTACAATGAACCACTCTTAAAAATCACGGTGCCCATGTTTGAAGTCTGTCTGAAGTTTCCAGCTACATTTCTCTCTGAAATTCCTCCAGCCGCCTCATTTTTGACTCCTGACACGATCGTGAGACCTTTTTCTGTTTTGCGTAACATTAACTTGCAGAAGACCAATTTTCAGCTTTTCTGCAGTGGGAGAGTCCTTGGTACTTAAATCCTTACAAAAGAAAGTACATTGCACAATAATCAAATATTTGAATGTTCTTGATTTGTTTCATTACTGTTAAGCGGCATGCAGATCTGAGGGTTTGCATCCCCTTTCTGTAAATGTCTTCGGCCTTGACGTGCACACATACAGTTGCAGGTGTCCGTTAGGGTCCATGTTAGGTCCACTAGGTACGGAGTCCATGCAACCTACAGCTTCATTTCTCCTCTGTGACAGTTCTCAGTGTCCGTCACCCTCCACCATTCACATTATGGCTGTCACCCATTTTCTCCAGGCTCCGTTTTGGCGTTCCAACTATGGTCTGTTCCAGACATGTAATTGAGTCAAGGGACAAATCTGTCTTAAGGATGTACGCTTAGAAGAGAGCAGTTGGAAAGCAGACTGTGTACAATTCATCAGTGATTCTGGACGTATCCCAAAAAATGACTTTGCCTTGGGCGTTTCAGGCCTGCTGGTGGGATTTTGAGTATGTGTATGACAAGGTTCTACAGATTAATTTGGCAGGCCGGTGGGCATAGGGAAAAATCAAACAGATTAAGTTTTGAGGGGAAAGTTTCACTGAGGTGAAAATTCCTCCGAAATACAACTGGAACTGTTTGTTACACCCAGGATAAGTGCGGCAAAAAATAAGAAACAGAAATGCTAATGCGGCAGCGGGACTAAAGCGAAATCACAGGGAATGTTTAAAAATGCAGACTTCCTTTCTCACCATCCTGATTGGCATGGATACTGCATCCCTGCATTGTAATTGGCTCTAATCTTCCCCTCCTTTCTGTTGATTTGAATAGCTTTGAAACCATAGTTTTCTGCTTTGAGTTAGCTTTGTAAGTGAATCTCACATAATCACCATTTCAGTTTGCATTAATGGTAAATGGACTGCATTTATATAGCGCTTTTTTCTACTCCTACGAGTACTCAATGCATGCTTGGAGGCGTGGGGGGGCTACAGGGGTGACACCATCACCTTGCGTGTTCATTGTCGGGGGGGTTCTGTCCCTGGCTCTCTGCGTGTGGAGATTGCATGTTCCCCCTGGGCACGCATGCATTTCCTCCTCCACTCCAAAACAGTCAGGCAGTAACGGTGTGTTATGTTGACTTTAACAGTCTACCTGCTCATCCGGAGCATTGCCTATGCTTGGCGGGATTGGCTCCTGGCTCTCTGTCATCCTGCACTGGATAAACGGTCACGAAGGATTTGCATGAGTGGATTTAATTCGCCTATTCGCATTGATCGAGCCATTAAGTTCATATTTAGTACTTGGACCCAATATTTAGGATTCGGTTGGGTCATCATACATATTAGTGCAATTTGATTCTGGGTGTGATTCTGGTTTGTATGTGTGTGTGTGTTTTCAGTGCAATAAAGGGCTAAATTTATAGCATTATAAGAAAATTTAAACAAGATACATACAATGGAGTCTCACCATCAGTATTCAGGATGGTGGGTTTGCCGAAGTCTGCTCTGCACGTCTTTGAAGTCCTCAGATGAAGGTTTTTACTGAAAATGATGGACGAAGACTTACATTTCAAAGGTAGGCTGAAGGGTCTGCTTTTAAAGGTCCACGAAATTATTCCAATGAGTCAGTGTCACTGAAGTAAACAGGACTCCTGTTTATCTTATGTTGTGAAAAAATTAAAAGTCTGTGGTGTCCAGAAGATTGTAGCTTTGTTTTTTTTTTGCTGAATAGAGCACTCCTTCCGTGAGAATTAAAAGCCCCCTATTTTCTGGGCTGCTGATCAATATAATGGCCATCTTTGCGATGGAAGTATGTTGCTCTTGCCCTGAGTTCATGGCTGTAGCAGTTTGTAAGGGCCCTTAGTGATTATGAGCCCTGACACGCCCTCCCCGTGTCATGGGTGGTTTCACAAAAACAGCCTGTTTTCCAGTGTCTTCTCCCTTGGCTGCCTGCTTCCAGGCCCCTACTAAGATCTTCTGTAGAAGTGATTCACTTTTTACTCTTTTCCAACATTGTATTGTAGCTCAGAAATAGTTTGCCTTTCTTTTCAGTTTACCTCCCCCTCATACGTACTTCACTGCTCCACCCCCCCGTTAATTTAGAACTCGTAAAGTAAAGATATTTTCCCACAGAAATCTTATAAAAATTATGACTTGAGATTGAAGAAAACACAAACATATTATTGGAATTAACATTTAATCAAAAATATGTGCACATTTAAACAAAAAATCCATGGCAGAAAAAAAGAAAGACAATGCCTCTTTGCCAAAATTGTAACATTCACTGTAAATTTTGGTCGCTTTGACTTCCAGCAGATGAGGGTGTTTTTTTGTTCATGTGTCCCATTCCGAGCTGGTGGAGATCGCTCACAAACCGTACGTGGAATGAACCTGGTGTATTAACAGGAGCTGGTTGGGTCGTGAAACGAAGTGGAACAAATCAAACACCATGATAAAATATATCAGACATGCATGTTACAAATCCGGCATGAAAACTTTGTTGGGCTACAGACGGCATTTTTGGGCAGCTTGCGTTGTATAACATGAACATTGTTTTATTAAATATTTATTACATAAAATTTTTATTCATGCCATAGAACATTCTCGTCAAGATATAACTATGAAATGATCCTACCCTCTGGCCTGGGTGACTGTGCGGGTTTAGCGTCATTTATCTCGTGCTGTCACACTGTGATGCAGCATCAGCACATGATCAGTGTAAGATCTGCTGCGTCCAACGCTTATTTAAAAAACGTGTCCTTGTCCCATGATCTGTCTTGAAATATAGCTTGCAGCTGCTCATAGCGATTTAAATTTTTTTCTATTCTAGCTGCTCATGGGCTATTTGTGTTCGGGTGAACTCTCACGGGAGATTTAGCCAGTTAAAAGTTTATTTTCTGAAATTTAAGCTCTTGGTTTAAAGTTATAACTGCAGAGATGCCGTGAAGTCTGTGGGAATTCCGGCCCCCTACAAGGAGCATTTGTTGGGGTTTTCTGAACGGCGCAGAGCACATATGAGGATAGAGTGGGAGGCGAGATGTGCGCCTCCATCAGCAGCGGCCGCCGGGCAAAAGTGGGTGTGCAGGAAAAAAAGGCACTGTGTCTTTAAGAGTCGCGAGAGGAGACGGCTGGCGGGGGCCTGCCTGCTGCTCCAGTCTCAGGCTCTCAGGCAGAGAAGCCAGATGTAGCACATCACCCTGAGCATCGGCAGCGCCCGTCCGCACATCAGGTGACGAGGCTGGCTCCGCACTTCCTGGCCACCCGCTGGAGTATGCCCCGTCTCTGCACCCTGGACAAGTTATGGAGCCAACCATAGTGGAGCAGGACCCTCACGATGGTGAGAGCAGGGCAAGCACTTTTCTCTTTCTGCTTTATTAAGAATTATTACAAACAAAAGCTTGCAGTTGTAAAGGCAATGAGACGGACTCCTGCTGGTTAGGGTGTTTCAGCGACAACTACCCGTGGGACTCTGCTGCGCTGAAGTCTGTAGTGCTTTCAGGACCTCTGTGTCATTTGCCACTCACATTTAATCAATTTAGCCTTTGTGAGCCTATCAGAGGAGCGCTCTCAGTCCTCATTGACGTGGTCCGCTAATGAAGTCCTCTGCAGTAATACATGTAAGCTAACAGGAAGAGAGGAAGGGAGGCAGAAAGTCTTTGGGGTCCAAGTGTTCCGGCACTTTTTTGCTGCTGTTTATTGTTTGTGAAGACAAAAAAAATGCTGAATTCTGATTAATTTTTGGACTGGTTGGCATTAAAATGGTTCTACAGAAAGTAGATTAAGTCCATATAATCGTCTGCTTGTAAAGGTGGGAGAGAGTAACAGGAGGAATTTACAATCTACAGCATAATGCCACTGAATAAATGAGAAACGTGATTGGAAAGTCATTATCTACAGATTTAACCTTTTTATTGCATCTGTCAGGACTTTGGAAAGATAAATGAGTATCTGCATTGGCCTAAATGGACTGTTCTAACAGTGGGTATGTCTTTCAAACACTCTAAGTTTGTGAAACAGACTGCATGCTTTGGACTAACCACAGAAAAGCTGTCCAAGGCCGTAGTAGATTGAGCTGGCCTTTTTTATTGAGTGGGGTTTACTAGAATGAGTCAGTGTCTGAAATATTTCAGAAGGCGCAATTTGGTTGTAGCTGCCTCCATTTTACTGGCAGTGTTCTGTGCCATTTCATAGCTAGTAAAAAAATAATTATCTTCATTTCTGTCAGCATGCCTATCGTTTGTGAGGTGGAGCATATAATTTCTAATTTAATATTACTCTACATTTTAGAATTGTTCTTGAATATTGTTTGTTATAAAACATTTGGAATATAACCAATCAAAGTTAACCCTAACCCTGTTTTAGCATTAGATATTTTAAGGTTGTTCTTGTACTGTGCAAGTTCAGAAGCTGAATTCAATTGTTCAGTGTCAGAAACACATATACTAGATTTTAAATCATTGAAATACCCAGCTCATTATATATGTAACACAGGGTTATTCAAATTATGGTCCTCGAGGTCTGAGCCCTGCTGGTTTTCCAGCCTTCCTTTACCTGTCAGTCAGGTGTGATGCCTCTGGCCAATCAGAATCAGTAATTATTAAAGTAACTAACTAACTATCTGGGAGAACTGAAAACAAGGCCTGGATTTGGAATAGAGGTCCAGATTTGAAGAACCCTGGTGTAATAGATCAAACAGCCAGACTCTTGTCCACCAGGAGTGAATGACCCCCTATTTTACCAAAATCACTAGTGTCCCAGTGTAGCCCAGAGGTCATTTTGGTGATACCAAACTCTTTCTGTAGCTGAATTTGTCATAGTGACTGACTGACTACAATACTAGCAGTAACAGCAGCAGGCCGTGGTCTTCTCAATCCTTTGGGGAGTTCGGTCTGAAGAAATATTTACGGTAAAGTAAATACACACACACACTCTCACTCACTCACTCACTCACTCACTCACTCGCTAACAGACTTGTATTCATATCTTTGTGGGGACCGTCCATTCATTTCCATGGGCATAACCCTAATCCCAACCATGACAACTTTAACCCCTATCCATATTCTCTTATAATTGGGGTTGTCTTATATTTAGGCTAATATGGTACGATAGTCTTTTGGCATTTTTAGTTTTTCGATTCCATTCACAGATTTCTATAAAATTGAGTTTCTACTTGTGGGGACAGAAAAAAATGGTCAAAATGTCCCCACAATGTATACATGATCCCCACCCACCCACACATGCACGCACACACACCGTCGATGTGATGGATACTGACCTGCTGCAGCTGTCATTATCACCGTTTAGCTGCAGAGTCGTGCGGGGGAAGCCAGGGCCATTCAGCTGCACCCTCACTCTGTAGCTTCATGGAGAATGTGGGCGCCCACGGTGAAAGTTTAATCTTCTCTGGGTCTTTGGGTTTGCCACTGGAAAAGCTGATATTTAGCTGATATTGCTGTTCATTTAGGTCTTAGTTTGACTCTGCAGAAAGCTGCCAATTCATTATGGCCAGTTTGGAATAGGGAAGGGTTTGGGGTTTTTCTCAGAGCGACACAACTGGTACAAGAATGTTTCATTAAACTCTGAAGCTTCGAAAATGCATTTTGTTTAAAACCTGTTGTTTTTTATGTAGCGATAGACACAAAATATTTCAGAGCTGAGCATGGTGTGAGTAACTCATTGAGAGGATGATGACATACTGCTTGATGATCGTGGAGAGAGTCTGAGGTATGCTTTTCCACTGAATGTCTGTGTTCGTGATTGGAAGACAGCATCAGTGAGACTTCGCCTCCTCGTTCTGGTGCTCTTTTCACTTGCCCAGTGACGGAGCCATATATCTAGCCACCAGATAAACTGCACAAACCCAGAACCAGGCCAGAAACTACCACGTATTAACAGTCCAAGGAATCCAAGTCCAAGTAAAATGTTGTGTGTAGAGTGACACACAAGGGAGGCAAATACTGGCCTGTTGTTGGGGAATACAACACCTCCAATTGCAAGCTGGTAATCTGCTTCTGCTGGTCTGTCTATCAGCAATAAATCACTCAACTCCATTATTTACTTACCCCTATCAGGAATCAGCTTCTGCATAGAGTTTGCATTTGCCGATGGTACAGATGGAAGGACAACTGTAGCCGAGAGAACAGCCTTAAATCTCCTAAAACATGATCTGACATTTTCTGGATCTCTGTCATACTTTATAACCTAAATGCAAGCATTTGGCAAGAGTAGCGTGTACTGCCACATTTTCTTGTGTTATCATCTTAATTTTCCACAAATATTATTTGCTTGAGGCAGACGATTGTTTGACACCAGACTTTGTACATTTTCATTTTTTTGTGGGAAATTTAATGTCTTGATACATGTAAAGAGGAAATGTGAAAAAATGCCATGGCAGTGCTATAAATATGTAACAGCTGTAGCAAGTATTTTTGTTTGCCCACATTTGGTTTAGTAAGGAGGCGATTTTATGTATCCATCTCTTATAAGGCAATCACAGACCTATGAATTATGTATCATTTCAGATTGTGTCCATTGCTGTTTCATGAGCATAGTTTTTTTGTAGTTAACCACAGTTTTGTCAAATTTCAAATAAATATAGTCTTCGTGATGTTTAGATTCCTTAGACCATAACAAATACAGAAAGATCTGGTGTTGATTGGTGTTGATGCCTTTTCAGATATGGATCCATTCATCCATGTTTTATACCTGCTTGTTTTATACTGGGGGGTGTCACTTAGACACGCATTTCAATGCATGCAGTGAAGCGGCCACTAGGAAGTTCAGTGGGCAGGTCTGCAAGCTCAGAACCCCTGAACTGTGGCTTTGATTGCTGCTCTCGCTGCTCAGTGTTAGGAAGCTTGTATGTTCTCCCCCATGAATGCCTGTGAATCCCTGCCCATAGCATGTGAGTATGGGCCTGACTGTGTCTGCTGATAGACTGGTGTCCCATCTGGACCGTCCTGTGCTACCTTGGAATAGATCCACGCTCATCCTGGCCCTGCTTTGGGGAAGCAGTCTTGGAAAATGGATGGATGAATATTTAATACAATAAAGCCTATTTTAAATTATGATACATTTTTTATGTTTCCAATATTATAATCATACTTCATTGGTCACTTAGCCATGGGGCAGCTCAGATAGCACTGTGCCAAATAACAAAATGTCTTGCACTTTTTACGTCTGCCTCCAAGCGTTAATTTCTTCTGCATTTTTGTGAAATGTGGAGTGTAAATCACAACAACTTTATAAAAGCAGCTGCATTTTAAAAACTAACAGAAGCATCCTGTCTTGTCTCCACATTGTTTTTCCAGTTCAATTTCTGTGCCCTGCTCCTAGACTGTGAAAAATACAGGGTTTGCTTATTTTTATCCGCATAGCTCATAACCTTACACTGTGCACATTTTTGCTGTATGACCCCACGAAAACCTCGTGGGTATTCTGCCCCCAACGGGCTGCTGACCAGCTGCTGGCTCCAGCTGACAGGTTCACCAGACCACTAGCAACTGGCACCTACTGGTACACGCTCACTGGGGGACAGAGAGCTGGGGCTGCTTTACATTGCTGCTGTTCACATGAATCCATGAGCGGCTCAGTGGGGTCCTGATACAGCTTCTGCATGTCATGCTCCTGAATATCAATAGGCCATTTCAAGAAATGCCAATTTAGTTTTAACCTTGAGTAGGAGGAATATGAAACTGATCTGTGGGTGCAAAAATGCTTATTTTAAAAGGCTGTGAATGTGCTAATCAGTGACTATTGCACTAATGCAGCAGAACTCCTACCTGATTTGTCTGGGATTTTGGCTCCAGATTGACAGCGTGGCAGAGATCCGAACCTCCCAAATGGCTCGGCCTTCCGAACCTCCCAAACGACTCGGGCCTCCGAACCTCCCAAACGGCTCGGCCTTCCGAACCTCCCAAACGACTCGGGCCTCCGAACCTCCCAAACGACTCGGGCCTCCGAACCTCCCAAACGATTCGGGCCTCCGAACCTCCCAAACGGCTCGGCCTTCCGAACCTCCCAAACGACTCGGGCCTCCGAACCTCCCAAACGGCTTCGGCCTCCGAACCTCCCAAACAACTCGGGCCGCCGAACCTCCCAAACGGCTCGGGCCTCCGAACCTCCCAAACGGCTTCGGCCTCCGAACCTCCCAAACAACTCGGGCCGCCGAACCTCCTAAATGTCTCTCCACTGAGCAGCGGGACCCCTATGCTGAGTCACTAGCAGCACTTTGTGCCCATCTTTTAGGGGAAACAATAAAACAATCAACTCAGAGGTGGCAAGCCTCTTAATTGGGTTGTATCACTCTCTACGAAGAGACAAATTATTATTAAATGCAAGTTGTTGATAATAGGATTTTCCTGACAAAGTGCCATTGGGAACTGTTTAGGGTTGGTACAATTTGTAAAATGTTTAAACTAGCAAGCTGATGGTGAGTGAAATAATCTTTATATCAGGAAAAAGCAGAGCACCAGTCCTGTCTGTGAGAGGGATCAGAACCTACAGTCAGCTCTCAGGCACTAGGCCACCCGCCGTGACAGGCGGAATCCCTGCACATTGGTTCAGAATTGATTATTCCGAGCTGAGTGAGTGACAGTCGTCACTAGGTGTTTTATCATGCTCTGGAAATGGTTCTGGATTACATTAAAGGTGGTACTGTCAAATTAAACTATAATTCAGTATATTTTCGTAATAGATCACTATACATCTGACCTTCCGTGTATTTTTTACATGCATTTTTGATGTTCAGGCTATTACTGAAGCAACTTAGGCATAAAAGCCTGCACAAAACCTCAGAATGTTATGCATCGTCAGGATATATCCCAGTCATGCCCCGGTTTGGCCAGAAGGTGTCTCCTTCTTCCCTCACCTGTTCCTTATTACCCCTTGTCCTTAGTGATTGATTAGTTGAGTTCGGCTCACACCTGTCCCTCGTTCGGAACTCATCATCTGTGCATATATGTGTCAGTCATTCTTCATACTGTGTGTTTGGTGCTGCTTGTGGTTTCTCTTAGTATCCCATGTTAATGATTTCCATTGTGTTTAGGTTAGCCCTTATTCCTCCTTGTTTTGACCCCTTGTGGTGCTTTCGTTTCTGATCAATTGTATGTTTAATTTTGAAATAAAGTTGCTGTTGGTGTCTGAAAGTTGCCTCATGGATTGTCACAGCTTCACGATGTCACAGCATGACACATTGTCATGTAGACTACACAATTGTTTTTAATCCTGACTTCAACATTTGTGTCAGTTTCTTGTTTGCAAAAATGCTACTAAACTCTTGGGCTCTGTCTTAAGCAGAAGTCTCTGTCACCTAATTTAATCTTGCCAGGCTAGGCAATAGAGGTAACTAGTTGGTTTGGAATAGTGGTTTTTCTGGATTCTAGGGGATTGGGGGATAAATGCTTTGTGAATGTTACTGTAACCTCAGCTGGGAGTTCGCACTCTATTGCAGCCCAGCTCGATATAAGGCTGGTTTCCATGTCAATTGTCTGAGCCCATCCTACTTGATGGCTGATTCTCCCCACAAACTGCTCTGTCTTCATCCTCTCCTGGTGTCATTTTTCCGGCCACACCCACTTCTCGTGTGCCCAGGAAACACTTCTTCATTCTGTTGGAATGAGCAGCCACCATCCTGCCCCACATGTAGAATTCAGCTTGCCTGTTAAACACAGCAAGATTCCTTTTTGTGGGTTCATCAATTTAGAGCTTTCTGACTTCAGTTGTGTTGATGTTTGTTTTCAATTTATAAGTGGAGTCTGTTAAATGGACTGCATTTTTACTTCTGCGGGTAATTTTTCAAATATGTATAGAAGCAAGAAAGGGAAGCACAGTTAAATCTTTTCGGTTTTGGTCTGTATTTTTCCCTTCAGGAAAGCAGGTCCAGACAAACAGTTTCTACATCAGCCCTGCAGTGGACACGTCATCCCCCCCGATGAACCTTATCACAAAAAAACTGGGTCGTTTGCAAAGAAAAAAAAGCGCAACACTCTTAGTTCATTTTTCCTAAATGAACATTCTCCTAATCAGAGACAGTCTAGTGATATTGGACATTACAAATAGACATACAAAAATATAATAATGGTTGCTCTGTTAATCTGCTTGTGAGATTCATTTTCGGTTAGTAACTGGTACAATCATTTTTGGAGGGAAAATATTACTGTGACATGAAGTCACTATAAACAGTGAGCAAAACTGATTGTGCATGGTCACCGCAGATGGGTTTAACCTACGGAACCTTCTGCCGGAGAGACTGAAAATTAAAGGCTGAGAGAGGAGACTTCGCAAGGTCAGAGCGCTGGAAAATCAGAACTTCAGGGAAAAAAGGCCACAGCGGCAGCCTTGTCCATTTGATTTATTTCATCTTTATTTCATTTTCATTTCATGCCTTGTGTCACCTCATCTAGGGATTTCTGAGCGAGCGCCAGCCTTATTTTGATTAAGAGAGATTATATGCTTGCCGGGCTCTGAAAGTGAGCCCTTTCAGTTTCTATAAAATGGCAAACCTTGTACACCAGGCTAGGTTATGGGTTAGGGCTGTTTGTTGCGGGGCTGGAGCCAGCTTGCAGTCACCTTGCGGAATTTGAAGCCTGAGTCTCCATGGAAGAGGATTTGGCTGCTCAGGAGGGGTGCTGACTCATACCTCACACTGGACACAAGTGACTTTGTCTCAGAAAACAGCCGGTACACAAGTTGCTTTGACCAGCCGTTCTCAGACCAGGAAGTTGAGTCTGAGGCAGGAAAGTTACACTGCCCGTGATATGGCTTGCATGTCTTTAATCCTTTGCCAATAAAACTTAATGAAAGCTTGATACCACCTTCATGCTGTGTACACTGACTACCAAAGCTTTGCTCTAATTAAAGACATGATTTGGCTGTATATGTTAATTATGCTAAATATTTTTGCCATTCAAACACCTTTAATTATGTTTTTTTCATCCATATGTAAACTTATTGTGACACGACACCACTGGGTAAATTCCAATTCTACACATTCAAAGTGATGCTAGTTATTTCCTGCAGCTGTTTTCTGAAACAGCAGCTGCAGCTGAACTGTTAATAATTTGTTTGGGAACATGAGTGTTGCATAACTGTTCCAATTTGTGATACTCATAAAATATCTAAACTTTTTTGTGCACGCGATAACAATTGGTTTAAATGGAACTAATTAAGTGGGAAGAAATGGTGTGCCTCGCTGTAACTTTGAGAGAATGCTTCCCAGCCACTGAGTATTTCTGCGTTTTTTTTTGTGCTCAATGCAGAGTACATAAGGTGACCCTGTCCTTGGCTCCTGGAAGGACTCAACTTACACTGAATCTGACTAAATGCAGAAAGATGGAAGGGTTTTGTTATAATGTGTGGGTGGCACTAAAAGCTATTACATCCAAGTGTACACGTGGTGTTGAAGAGCACTACTCAAAGATGGCTGGAGGTTTTGGTTTTAGTCCAGGGATTTTGAAACATATCTTAATGATAATGTGATGGAATCTCATTTCCATTGTTTGATACAGTAGGTAGTAGTTATTGCGGTTCACTTTGTTCTTTTCATGGATCACCATGAAATTGGGAAACGCACTCATTAGACATTTTCCAGCTTACAATATTAACAATATTAATAATATTACAGTATTGTCCAGTGTAAGCTGAGAACATTTTTCCGTACTTCTAAGCAACACCAAAATCCGATCAAACGCCCATGGTAGAATTTCTCTACTTACTGTTTATTCACTGTTTACTTTACTCTTCTTACTGTTAATCAGTGGTGAGTCCTGGGAAAATTACCTTATGAAAAGTGTGCCGAGGCTGGAAAAGGTTGGGAAGCACTGGCTTGGGGCACCACCCCTGGAGCAAGGTTCATGACTGAGACCCACCACCCCTGGAGCAAGGTTCATGACTGAGACCCACCACCCCTGGAGCAAGGTTCATCACTGAGACCCACCAGCCCTGGAGCAAGGTTCATGACTGAGACCCACCAGCCCTGGAGCAAGGTTCATCACTGAGACCCACCACCCCTGGAGCAAGGTTCATCACTGAGACCCACCACCCCTGGAGCAAGGT
>JABFEB020000040.1:19286702-19297682 GCA_019775895.2 Stomatorhinus ivindoensis
GCCCTGTTTGGTATGTACCCTCCGACAGAGCGGTGCCCTGTTTGATGTGTACCCTCCGATAGACCGGTGCCCTGTTTGGTATGTACCCTCCGACAGACCGGTGCCCTGTTTGATGTGTACCCTCTGATAGACCGGTGCCCTGTTTGGTATGTACCCTCCAATAGAGTGATGCCCTGCTTTGTATGTACCCTCCAATAGAGCGATGCCCTGCTTAGTATGTACCCTCCAATAGAGTGATGCCCTGCTTTGTATGTACCCTCCAATAGAGCGATGCCCTGTTTGGTATGTAGCCTTTGATGAAGCGTTGTCCTGCTTGGTATGTACCCTCCAATAGAGTGATGCCCTGCTTTGTATGTACCCTCCAATAGAGCGAAGCCCTGCTTGGTATGTACCCTCCAATAGAGTGATGCCCTGCTTTGTATGTACCCTCCAATAGAGTGATGCCCTGCTTTGTATGTACCCTCCAATAGAGTGATGACTTGCTTTGTATGTACCCTCCAATAGAGAGATGACTTGCTTTGTATGTACCCTCCAATAGAGTGATGACTTGCTTTGTATGTACCCTCCAATAGAGTGATGACTTGCTTTGTATGTACCCTCCAATAGAGCGATGCCCTGCTTGGTATGTACCCTCCAATAGAGTGATGCTCTGCTTTGTATGTACCCTCCAATAGAGCGATGCCCTGCTTGGTATGTACCATCCAATAGAGCGATGACTTGCTTTGTATGTACCCTCCAATGGAGTGATGCCCTGCTTTGTATGTACCCTCCAATAGAGTGATGACTTGCTTTGTATGTACCCTCCAATAGAGTGATGACTTGCTTTGTATGTACCTTCCAATAGAGCGATGCCCTGCTTTGTATGTACTCTCTGATTGAGCGATGCCCTGCTTGTATCCTTCAATAGAGCAATGTTCTATGTGATGTTGGTATGTACCCTACGATAGAGTGGTGTCATGCTTGGTGTATACCCTTGGATAGAGCGATGCCCTGCTTAGTATGTACCCTCCTATTAAGTGGTTCCCTACTTAGTGTGTACCCTCCGATAAAGTGGTTCCCTACTTAGTGTGTACCCTCTGATAAAGTGGTGCCCTGCATAGTGTGTACCCTCCGATAAAGTGGTGCTCTGCATAGTATGTACCCTCTGATAGGGCGATGCCCTGCTTGGTACAGTATGTACCCTATGATAGAGTGGTGTCTTGCTTGGTCTTATAGAGTTGTGCCTATAGAGTGTACTCTATGGCAGAGTGGTGTCATGCTTGAAGTTTACCTCGCTTTTCAGCCTCTCCTCTCAGGAAGGTGTCTGGGTAATACCAACTGGTTAAGCAACCGGTGGTTAGAATTTTGAGTTGAGGTTTGTTTTTTTTCCAGTATTTCATGAATCTTTTTTTTGAGGTATGACCCAGTCTAACTGCTTTTCTTTCCTCCATTCTTCACATTAGATGGCTCGGGATATTTATCAGTGATGCATGGAAAGCTGTTGTGTTTCGGGGGCTGCATTTGAGATTGGAATTTGGAATTCAGAGCATGGGCATAAATTTTACTAATTTTGAGACTCGCTTTTCTAAGGCTTCGTAAATCTCACCCGATGATGTCAATTCTCACAGTGTTTCCCCCGCCTCTCTTGCTGTCTTTTTTAACTCTTTCTTTTTAACTCCACTTTCAATTTTTTGCTCTCTTTCACAAGATTTATTTCTGGCTCAGTGGAGGAATGATGTGTGAATTGAAGTCCCCCTTTTGAAGCGTGGTCTGCAAGCAACCCCCTCCCTGACTCATTTATTGCTCCTTAATTGGTCTGCTTGTCCCCCAGCTTCTGTTTTGGGGGGTGCTTTTCAAAGAACATCATCAGAACCACATTTGATAAATGCATGTTGTCAGTATACATCCCTGTTTCCATTGTGCAACATCCTATACTTTTTGATTTTAATCAGCAGGGTTTCATTAGTCAATCTTATCTCTCTCCTGTGCTTTTCTCTTTGTTTGTTCCCCTCCAAAGCATTCTTTACACCATTCATACAGCATCCCTTTTTATTTTACCCTTTATGATGATCTTTGATTCCATTTAGCTTGGACAACGGTCAGTTTTTAGCAAATTTCATCCAGATATCTCAGAAGAGAATCTAGGAGCGGCTCTGCCACTTTGCTGGGCCTGTCTGCAGGTCGATCTGTGGTCGACCTGGGAATCCTGTGCAGCAGCCTTTTAGCGGTTTTCTAGCCAAGGAGTCTGTGCACTGTGATAACCCCAGACACTCCCCTCCGGTGCCACAGTGCATTAGAGAAAATGTGCTGCCCTATAATCCACTTAGGTTGCTAGCATGTCGCTATTGGGCTGCTTTGCACAGGGCCACTTGGAGGACAGGACCCTGGATGTGCTGTAACTCTGGCCAGGACCCCGATGAGTTCTGGAAAATTCCAGCCGCTTGGATGCATCGCAAAGTGTTTTATAGGAAAGACTGTGAGTGCTGTAAGTTACTCTGGATGCAGACCTTTACTAAGCAGATAAGTAATGTAATATCAACCACCCACATGGCATTAATGTATCAGGGAGCTATTAGGCTGGCGGAAGCCGTGGTACACATGCTCTTCCTGCTTCTTTAGATTGAGTTAGTGGCACCAGATCCCTCATTGTGACAGGGGTGAGTGAGAGAGGGCTGTGCAAGGTAGCCATCTGACAGGAGCTGGCTTCTGCTTCTCCATGGCCTTGTGCTGGATCGCAGGAGGTGTGGCAGTGGAAGCTCTCCAGAGAGGCCCGGCCTCACTCATCTGCACAGTCATTTTAGCCATGTCGTCATCCCATAGTCTCAGTCAGCATGTTTACATGATCACCCTGTGATGTTTATTCACCTGTCATTTTCATTGCACATTGTAGGATAACTACTCATTGCACATTGTAGACTATTTATATACGTCTGTCCATGTTTGCTTATCTTTCAACCGTTTTTACAAATTTTGCGTTATAATCAAGTTCAAACTACTGCATTTCTAAAAGTTGCTTTTCTCTGGAGCTCTTCGGTGAACTGGTCAAAATGATTTGCACTGTTTGAACATGTTCATAGATGCAAAGATGCCTTTCCCACCTGGAACTTCTCAACGTTTGTCACTTTCGTACAGAAGGGAAGTCCGTCCAGTTTAGCCTGTTTGTTTCCTTGCGTAGAATTAGGGGCTGTTCACTGTTCCTTCTCTGTCCTTAAGTAAGATAAGGGGGTGTCTGTTCCTACACTCTGGTCAGGAACATTTGGATTAGTGCTGCTAGCATAACTAACTAGCATGACATGAGAAGAAGTGTCAAGCATTTCTCGTCCCTGGGTGGGGAGAAAAGAATAGAGACCTAGTGTGCCAACATTGTGATAAAAACATTTTATTTTGACATTGTTTGGGCTTTTTTTTGGTCCCCACAAGGGAAAACTCTTTTATAAAAAAAGGGGCAACAATTTAATAAAAATCTGTGTATGCAGTGAAAAAACAAAAAATACCAAAAGTTGCATTTTGTTTGGTTACTTAAGGTTATGGTTTGGGTTGGGTGGGGGTGTCATTGTTGGGTTTAGGGTTATGCATAGAGAAATGAATGTACGGTCCCCACAAAATGACAGACGTACTGGTGACGTGTGTGTGTGTGTGTTTGTGCACGCGTGCTTCACCAGTAGCGCACTCTCTCTCAGAATCACACTATCACATGCCATTACAGAGGTGGGGGAGGAATTGAAAGGATGTACTGTTATCACCTTACTCACTGACCCCCACTACCCCCCCCGGCCCGGGCAGAATTACCCTGTCAGACGGAGGTGGAGAGATACGATACCCGCAGCAGACAAACTGAGACATGATGGATGAGGCTGTCATGCATGGGCACGCTGCGTGGCACACGTCCCTGGGTGTGTGCCAGTACGTTTGGGAAAGGGCACTTGCGCCCTCACACCACTGCTGTTGCTGCCTCCCCAATCCACATGGTTATTGAGAATAGTCATGTTTAATTACTGCTTAGGTTCCGTGCTTGTTTGCTGGTTGCTGTCACCCAGAGTCCTAGGCTTGATGTGCTTATTGTGATAAATGCATGTTTTGCTGGTTTCCATGACACACGTTTACCTCATAGGTTCCTCATGTGGTGAGCCTCCGTTAAGAATGTGCGTTTGGTCCCAGGAGGTTTAATGTTACCTGACACACCCCAACATGGAGACAAGGGGGAAACCATGTGGTACCTGACTGGCACAGGGTCATTTTTTATGTCTAAGTGGAATCACTATACTGGGAAGTCCGATAACAAGATTGGGAGCTTATTGGTCGGATTTCTGTGGGAGGCTTCAGGCCCTCGAGACCCTTCATTCGCCCCAGTTGTTGTTACCTCCTACAGTGTGAAAGAATTTGGAGGGAAGTAGAAGGCGGCTCTGTAAGTGTTTATAGCTTTGTAGTCAGCTACCCCCGCACAAGTGTTTGTTACTACAAAACAAAGTCTGACAAAATGGCTGAGAGCTGCATGCCTCTGCTCAGTGCTGGCTGACCAGTGATCCTCTCATCAGGGGAGCTGCACGCCTCTGCTCAGTGCTGGCTGACCAGTGATCCTCTCATCAGGGGAGCTGCATGCCTCTGCTCAGTGCTGGCTGACCAGTGATCCTCTCATCAGGGGAGCTGCATGCCTCTGCTCAGTGCTGACTGACCAGTGATCCTCTCATCAGGGGAGCTGCACGCCTCTGCTCAGTGTTGGCTGACCAGTGATCCTCTCATCAGGGGAGCTGCACGCCTCTGCTCAGTGCTGGCTGACCAGTGATCCTCTCATCAGGGGAGCTGCATGCCTCTGCTCAGTGCTGGCTGACCAGTGATCCTCTCATCAGGGGAGCTGCCCTTGTCCCTGCACTGCCGAAGTTCTCTCTAATTACATAGATGCAGGGTCTTTAGGAAAGTTGAGGATTTTGGCACCTTGTTCAGACTGCGCTCTAGCTGCAGAGTTCACACAAGTTCCTGTTCACACAATGACAGCCAGCTTTTCAGCTGTGGGAGAGAAGAAAAAGAAATGAAGATGTCTAAAATAAACAACAGATTTTGGCACTGAATTAATTGACTTCTCTTGTTTTTTTCCCACTTAGCTGTTTGTACTAATGTACTTGCATTGACGTGGAAGTTTCTTTCTGTCTGTGTTTATGCTGGTTTCTATAGGCAATAAAAACAACAGTAACTATTTTTAAGTAACAGCAGAGTACAATAAAGAATGCCATCTTGGGAATATGTGGCAGAGTTAAGTAAATGTTTTTTGTTGTTGTTTTTAACAAGGAACAACTGGCAAATGAAGAGCTTTTTGGACTGTAATGGTCGGGGCTCACTCTCCTTCACAATGTCATATTTATTTTATAATTTATGCTATTCCTTGGAATTCACACACACACACGTGATGTGTGTGGATCTTGAATGTTTACCCCCCTGTCTTTGCGCATGAACATTATGCTGTCCCACAGCACATCACGCTCTGCCTGCAACGCCATTTTGCAGTGCAAGAATCAAGATTTGACAAATGTTACTTTCCACAAATTTTTTTTTTGTATGTATTTCTGTAGCTGCCTGTTCTCAGTCCCTGGCTGCTGTGACAGATGTGTGGAACAGCACAGTATCTGAGTTTGACACTTTTTTCATGCATGAGTATAATATATCCGAAGGAGACACAGATCTCTCCTCTGTTGATCCTCATGCTGTGCCGAAATGTGTGTGAAAATGAGAGCCTGCAGCTCCTGAGAAGGAACACGATAAGGTCTTCTGCTCAGAACGCTCCCCTAACTTTTCTGTGTCTTTTTAGACAAACTCAAACCAAATATACTGCCCCTGATGAATATCTAGTCTTTTCACACCCCAGGAAGCTGATGTACAAGAAAGGAACGTGTTTATTTCTCCTACCGATGTTAACATGAGGTCTTCTCCCCCCAAAACTACTGTTGCCTCTGACTTACTCTCTGCGGGCTTTGGACAGGGATACCGTTACGTGAATCGGAGCAATGTAATGTTCTGAAAATGCGCTATACAAAAGTGAATTGAATTGAGTTGAATAATACAGGAAATAAATACACTTATCTGATTGATTGAAAATGTACATATATAATTAGTGTGCGTTAGTATTATGCAGTTATGGTAATTCTTGTTATTTAATTGCTTAGCAGATTCTTTACTGTGAATTTCTATGCTAATTTTTACATTTTAACCATGCTTACAGCTGGATAATGCTGGCAAAATTCAGGTTAATTAGGTACAGTAAAACCTCGGATTGCGAGCATAATTCATTCCGGAAATGTGCTCGTAATACAAAGCACTCGTATATCAAAGTGATTTTCCCCATTAGAAATAATGGAAAATCAGATGATTCGTTCCACAAGCCAAAATATTAATATAAAAATGATTAATACAAAATATAAAGTAAAAATACATAAAACAAATTAACCTGCGCTTTACCTTTGAAAAAGAATTGTGGATGGCGTGAGAGTGAGGAGAAGAGGATTATTTGTAGGACGACTTTCACAATAACAATCACTGTTAACAAGGAACTTTAATATGGAACCTATCCAATTACAACCGCTTTTGCCTCCTTTTCGATTTCGCGGAAATGAGGACATCGCTTAGACTGCTACACCCTTATTCCGGTGGTGCTTTTCTACTAAATTTTGACTATACGAGTGAGGCACGCTGACAGAGAGCGAGCATGAGAAAGGTTTACCCACAATCCTGCAGTGAGAGACTGAGAAGCACCATTGGCTCAGTTGTGATCACATGATGCTAGGCAGACAACGCATATACATAATACTTGTATTGCAAGACCTCGCTCGTTTATCAAGTTAAAATTTAATAAATGTTTTTGCTCGTCTTGCAAAACACTTGCAAACCAAGTTACTCACAATTTGAGGTTTGACTGGGCCTTTCTGAAATGGGGGGAGTGATGTCTTTAGGAGAGATGGATTATGAGTTTAATACTGTACCATAGCTACTATCCCAGTTGCTGTTCATCTTTAGTGAGAGGGATTGAAGGTCTGGGAAGATTCGTCATGAGCGCTTGGCAAAGAAGATGCATTCTTCGCATAGTAAAGGGCACGTCTTATAAATGTGGAAGCCCTTGTTTGAATGAGAGCGGCTAAGCTGAGATCTGTCTGACCTTCCGCTTTGGCAGCTGCTTCCTTGAAGCTGAAGGGACACTGCTTGTTCATAAATGCGCAGAAATAATGACTCGTAAAGGTCATTTCGATCGCAGAGCAGTCAAGCTGAATGCGCATGTGAGTCAGAGAGTGTATAATGTACCTTTCACGGTATGATGGGCGGGGTGCGCCGCTACGCTACGTGATCCAAGCTTTATTCCAAGCCGTAGTGATGCACCGAGGGTGACCATGCTCCCCAGTCTGAAAATCATCTCAGGACTGAGAGACGCTCTTTGTGAGAGAGTTGTGACGTGCTTACTGTGTGGAGGCGGGGGTGGGTGGGAAGCTAGGACAAGTGTTCGTCTCAAAGGAGCGTGGGGAAGAGAAGCAAAATAAAGAGCGATACAGCCATGTGATCCATGGAGTTCCAGCATTGTGCTAATTTTAGCCTTTGTTCTGCTGCTGGACAGAATTTTGATAACTTGAAATTATGAAATTAAATGTAACTCTTTTTCATGTGTGACCTCTTTAATTTGAGTTCAGTTAAATAGATTTTATAAGGTATTACTCATGACTATGTAAGGTGACCCTGTTAACTGAGTTTAGTTAGACTGATGAAGGTAATTCACTTGTCTGTATAAGAAGATGACCTGTTGGTCATTGGGCTTTTTACTCCCTCTCCTGGCCAACTGAGGTATTGGTCATGAAACCCAAAAGGTTTGTTTTGGAAATGCAATTGCAGTGAGTGATATAATACGGGGTCACATTGTGTGCCCCTGAGTAATAATATGGGGGTCACATAACGTGCTTTCATTATTGAAAAAGAAATGCATGATTTCAATGATCTAATTTTAGGCCTACTGTTATTCCTAATATACATTAACAATATTTACAACAATACTTACAGTAAACTGGTTAAATCTGCTGACGACACCAAGGTGGGTGGTGTAGCAGATACTGATCTAACAGCAGAGAGGCTATAACGGGATCTTGATTTAATTAGTGACTGGGCCAATACCTAGCAGATGAAATTTAAAGTAGACAGAAGAAAGGTAATCCATGCAGGGAGCAAAAATATAAAGTACAGATATTTTATGGGTTCTACTGAATTAAAGGTAGCTGATTATGAGAAAGACCTTGGTGTGCATGTTGATGCTTCCATGTCCCATTCTCGCCAGTGTGGAGAAGCAATAAAAAAGCCAATAGGATGTTGGGGTATATCTCCAGGTGTGTGGAGTTTAAGTCAAGGGAGGTGATGTTAGGATTATTGAATTCCTTGGTAAGACCCCTCCTAGAAAATTGTTTGCAGATTTGGTCACCATACCTTAAAAAGGGCACTGCTGCTTGGGAATGGGTTCAATGTAGAGCTACAAGAATAATTCCTGCAACTTGCAACTTCCTGGTCTTAGAGGAATGTCTTATGAGGAGAGGATATCTGAGCTAAATCTGTTCAGCCTCAAGCAAAGGAGACTAAGGGGGGACATGATCCAGGTATATAAGATTCTAACAGGTCTGGATGCTGTTCAGCCAAATAGTTACTTCCAATATTAGTTCAAATATAAGAACTCGTGGCCATAAGTGGAAATTAGGGGGGGAACATTTTAAACTGGATTTGAGAAAGCACGTCTTTACACAGCGTGTAGCGATAGTATGGGATAGTCTTCCTGGTAGTGTAGTGCAAGCTAAGACCTTGTGTTCCTTTAAATCAGAGCTAGATAAGATTTTAACAATTCTGAGCTATTAAATTTCTCCCCAAACAAGCTTGATGGGCTGAATGGCCTCCTCTCCTTTGTAGGTTTTCTATGTTCTTATGTTCAAATTTTGACAGAGAGCAGTGGAATTGTCAGGTGACAATTATATCAGCTCTAAGGTCAAAAAGGACAGACATTGGATGCATTTGAGTAGTTCTAGTATTATATTTAGACCAGTACTGCTTCAATGCTTCTCTAGGTCACATTCTGCATTGTTTTGAAGTGATTCCCCCCTACCCAGAGAACAATAAAGTATATCCGCCTACTTAAATACCTATCTGTTTAACACCACAAAAGTCAGCTTTCTGTTAGATGAACACAACTGAGAACAAGCTACTGGAATAAAATGGCATTCAAATTTCACAGTAACGCAGTTAGTTTGCAGAAAATGGAAGCTCAACAAATTCATTGTTTTATCAGTATCATAACATGTGTCAGTAAGTGTGTAAGTTTGCAGACCCTGTTTCATGATTGATATTTTATTTCCTAAATAATAAATCTTTTCGTAAAGTGTTATTTATGTCTGGGACCTTCAAGGAATCTCAATCCATGGGTCATATGAATGGAGCATAAAGAACATGTTTTCAGACCTCCTGTCGGCTGAAACATCAGCTTTTGGCCAGACGGGGGCAGTGTGCTGAAATTTTTGACTGTGAGAATGCTGAGTTGACACTGAAGGCAGCCCTATATGAGTTGCATCAACCTGAGCTTCCTTTGTAGCATAACTAGCAGCTGGTCATGTGAGAGGCAGTGATAATGACGGCTCCTGACTGACAGCCTCGCTCTGACGGTGTGGTCCAGGCTGACTTGGCAGTCAGAGGAGCATCAAATTCCATGGCTTATGCTCAGCCTGTCTGTTCCCCTCTTCTGGGCAGGTGAAGAGAAAGCGAAATGCATTGAGGAGCTTGTGACTAATAGCACCACATAAAGAGGCATGCTTAGGATAGGACTCTGGCAACCATTGGCTGTTTAATAAAGGCTGAAGAACAATGATAAAATCAGCAGTCTTTGTGTGTGTGTGTGTGTGTGTGTGTGTGTGAACATTAGAAATTTACAAACGAGAGGAGGCCATTCAGCCCATCAAGCTCGTGATTGCCACAGAGGCCCCACACCACATACCTCCAGGGCTGCGGATTTGATTCCCAGCTCTGGAACATTTCCACACATGTTGTGATATTGTTAAAATCTACCAGCATTGGGAAGAGGAATAGTATTAACACAGAGTAAAATATTATACATGCTTTTTACTATGCTTTGCAAATAAATTATGTTATTTAACAATCAAAAAACTGAAACTGAAAATGTTGTGGCCATAATTGATAGAACATTTTAGAACAAATAGGGCAGATGATGGGGTCGTTATTTTTGTATGACTTGCACAGGAAAGTGAAATAAAAACAAGCTGACAAGCTGTCATCGATCCCTAGAGAAGGCTGTCTCAGTAGAACTCAGACCCCGGCCTTATGTTCAAGGGAGGGAATGTCTGAGGCTTTTATATGCGAGCTGATCTCCTTTGAGACCTTCATTTGCGCCTTGCAATTGGATTGAATGGACCCCAAGGAAAAAGTGATTGACGGCAGACACTGTCATCTGGTGACTTTGAAGGTGTTGCTGAGTTTGTAATGGGGTTTTCTCTCAGGGTGGCACACATGCAGGGAGATTTAAACATGTGGCAGTAGTCTTGAAGGGTTCAGCTTGCAATTTTAATGGTCTCTGTGTCCAGTCATCAAGGATCAAATACAGTTTAGTGCATTTAGAGTTCTGATTCTGGCTTATTTAAATATAGTTGCCTGAACTGTTTCAGCATCTCATTTCTGCTTTGATTAGATTGATTGTAAAAGCTTTGCACTCATCTGCTTGAGTGTCCGTGCAGGACCTGTCTGCTCAGTATGGTTTTGGGCGCATGGATCTCGTACTTGTTCTTCCTGAACCACAGTCAGAATCCTGGAACTGGAATGTCGAGTGATTCCTGTTTGGAAGGTGGCCACTTTCAACACTAAGATCCCTAAAGCCCACGAAAAGAGGATGCACCTCTGGTGGAGCCCCCCCCCCTCACTCCCCACACAAACTTCCCGCCCCCTCATCAGCGCCAATCAACACCTATTGTTTTGTAAATGAAAGCGAGTTTC
>JABFEB020000040.1:19306388-19320674 GCA_019775895.2 Stomatorhinus ivindoensis
CCCAGGAGAATCTTATTAGCATAAAGTGATTTGGAGTCCTCTCTCTTGAGCTTCTGATATCAAGAGTTGAAATATGGGGGCACAGGAGATTTCCAAGCAGTACACAACCCAGTGATGGTCTTCAAGTTATGGGTAAGAAAGTCACAGATTATTAATACCTCCAGCTGGGAAATGTCAGTTACCTGCAAAGGCTAAAAATAAGGCACCTGCAAAGAAAGGAGATTGTGTTTGTTTCGGGGGATTTTGTTTTTCATTTGCCAGGATTTATTTTTGCAAGCAGTGCAGATGCTGACTGTCAGATTACCATGGTAATGAAAAAGACTGCGGCTATATGAAATGCAGCAGAATAGATCATTTACCAGTGTGTGCATGCATGAGAAGGCAAAGGCACTTTTATGGTATCTAATAATTGAAAGTGAAATCCACACTAGCTATCATTCAGTGCTTTTATGCAGTGTAACCACAATTTAAAAAGCACATGTGGAGTAATCTTCTCCCTTAACAATTTTATAATGCAATTACCCCTACCTGTAATGTAGATTAATTAATTGTTGCATTTTCCTTGGTTTACAGTTAGAATGTTTTGGGTAAGGCTATTTCTAATGTGAAATCATTTGGCAAGTTATCAGTCATTTAAGTGCAGAGAGAATCATATGTGTCATTTTATATTTGCACACTAATTGTACTTTTATTTTCTGAAGTTGAAACACTGTCAGTTTTTTGGTAATTTCATTGTGAATAAGTGTCACTCACACAGTGGATGGCAAGTGGCCCTGTGGTTTGTAACCTGACCTCCTGTGGTCCAAAGGCATCTCATTTACTTAGGTTGATGTCCCTACATTACCCTGGGAGTCTGATTATTAGTGTGCGGCCTGTGATGGACTGACACCCTATTGATGGTGAGTTCTATGTTTCCTGCACAGGATAAGTGGTTATGGAAAACTAATTATTTTTTATACTTAGTTTTCTGGGAATCACTTTATTCAGTCTAAAATAAGCAGACAGATGTCCGTGGGCATTGGGTTAGTGTACAGTACATTCTGACCAAGGCAAGTGTCACGCCGCGGGTTAGCGCAGCGTGCCTGGATGCGTGCGGCGACGGGTAATCAAGGCGACAGAGCCGGAAATCCAGGGAAACGGGGTTTAATCACGGGGAAACACGGGGAAAAGCCACAAGACATCGCAATGACAGATCTGACAGGTAGTGCAGGGACGCAGACTAAATACTAAACCTAACAAGAAACGAAACCAAAAACAGGTGACCATAATAGACAACAGCTGGAATCCATCAGGGGAGAGACATGAGGTATCAGGGGGCGTGGCACATGAGGCTTGAACGGACAGGGTATGACAGCAAGTAATTTGGTTTGCATTTTGTATAGCTTAATGGAAAGCCATGCACTGTGGTTTTTCAGTTAAAATGTATACGTTTTGAAATTGCACCCCAATCTCCAAAGATCATTGATTGCAGTAGAGATGTTGATCAGCAGCCCATTGTGAGTAACAGCGGGATGATATCCAGCATAACACCAGGGGAGGTAATGTGGGAGACAATAGCATGCCATACTAATTAATCGTGGAGATCTACAGTCAGCCGTCCTATTATCCTGCTAGCTGTCAACACACTCTGCGTTTTCATGCAATTTTCAATCAGTTTTATTGTTATTTTATAAATTTCCCTCTACCTTTGACAATGAATAAGGGACAATATCAGTTTGGGGATGGTTACTCTGTGGTAACTATGGAATACCCAGGGGATGTGAAAGCACAGCTGAACATAGTGCTTCAAGGCAGGCGAGGGGATGCGATTGTAGTTATTTTACTACAGCTTGGCCTTGCACTTGCAGGCCCAGCAGATGCTATTCACACATAGGTGTAGAGTAAATGCCTCTGTCATTTTCCCAGCACCCTGGGGCTCGTATTCAGTGATGATTTTTCTCTTATATTTACAGAGGTAAAAAACAGCTTTATCAGCAGAGGTTTATGTTTGTCTTTCAGATTCTTGGCCCTAATAGACTTATTTGTATGTTCATGCATGTACATTTAAAGATTTAAAATAGATTATAACAGTTCCAGTGGGGGGAGGCTGCATAGAGATGGCTCTTATGTCTTTAGGAAATTTATGGATGCATTCCACACGTTTTAATTTGATCCCGCCCTCCTGCAAGGCGGAGCCAGCCCATGTTTTGAGCTCTCGCAGTTCTCTTCCCAGTAATATCCCAAGACCCCAGCTCTACTTGAGGCACTTGATTTCCATCTGCCTCAGGGTAGAGTTTTCGCTCTCTGGGTGAGGCTTGCTGCTGCCAGAGCAGAGAGGCGTTCTGACTTGCTGGAGTCTCGACTCCTTTGACAGACAGGCAGCCTGGATTTTTGGTCTGGATTTTCAGGGGTGATTTGTCAGGAACTCTTTGGGGCGTCATGTTAGGTGGTCCAAGGAGAGGCTGGGGGAGACCGCTTTACTACTACAGGCTGCTGGGCCGCACCCGGCTGCAGAGGCAGCGCAGTCGATCTCGCAGTCGGAACCGAACCGCAACCAAGGGTAACAGCCCGTCTCTCATCTCTCTCTCCTCTCGGCATCCTCTCTAATCCGCCGTCTTGCACTTTTTAAGTCGCTGTCTTGCTACGCCAGAGCCTGGATGTTCTGGCGGCACAGATGTTTTTCCACCTTCTGGTTGAAGCAAGAAAAATGTCTGTTATAATATTTCACAATGTGATGTTTGTCACACTTTATATTCCAGCAAAAGTTTACACTTGGAAGATTCCCTAGTCTTTTTCTGTACCCAGCCTACACCTTCATAGTATCTTCCCAAAGTACCTTCATAGTATCTTCCCAAAGGTTGATTCTCTAGTATAAAGTAGATGACAAAGAACTAATACAAAAACTCAGCCGTACGACTGCACAGCAATAGCAGAGTATTTCTAACAAATTAAGAAATAATTTCTCCTGCCTGTATATGTCTAAACCCTGCTCAAAGTACCTCAAACTGTGTGTTTTGTTTTCTTTACTTATGTTGCTGACTTACATTACAAAGGATTGCATCACACTGAGGCCAGTATCAGACCACATAGAATAATGAAAGATGCATGTAGAATGTGTGAATACATGGACTTTAATCTTCTCTACGTGGAATTTGAACCAGTCTACAATTAACATAAGTTGAAATCAACTGACAAAGGTACTAATTATTATGCACCAATCAGCCATAAGACTAAAACCTTCAGCCTAATATTCTGTAGGCCACCCTTAGGTCTCAAAAACAGCACTGACCCATCAGACCTCTGAAGGTGTCCTGTGGTATCTGGCACCAAGACATTATCAGCAGATCCTTTTAAGTCCTGTAATTTGTGAGGTGGGGCCTCCATGGATCAGACTTGTTGTCCAGAACATCCCACAAATGCTTGATCGGATTGAGATCTGGAGAACTTGTAGGCCACATCAATGCCTTGAACTCTTTTTTTATGAAACCATTCCTGAACAATTTTTGCAGTGTGGTAGGGTGCATTGTCCTGCTGAAAGTGACTCCTGCCATCATGGAATGCCGTTGCCATGAACTTCGTCTGCACCAATGTTTAGGTAGGCGTCAATGTAACATCCACATGAATGTGAGGACCCAAGCTTTCCCACGAAAACCTTGCCCAGAGCATTACACAGCCTCCGCCGACTTGCCTTATTCTCCTAGGGCGTCCTGGTACCATCTCTTCCCCAGGTGAATGGTCACATATCTAGCCATCCACATGATGTAATAGATGACAAGAGTCATTATATCAGTCCACCTTCTTTCATTGTTCCATAGTCCAGTTGCGATGATCACATGCCCATTGTAGGCATTTCAGCATGGACAGCCAGACTGGTTTGCAGCTATGCAGTCCCATATGCAGACAGCATTAACTTTTTTTTTTTAATTTGTGCTACAGTAACTCTTCTGTGGGATCGGACGAGACGGTCTCTCCCCATGTGCATCAGTGAGCCTTGGGGTGCCCATGAGCTCATCAGTGGTTCACTGGCTGGCCTTCCTTGGACCACTTTCGATAGGTACTGATTGCATATAGGAAACACAAGACCTCTCATTTTTGAGATGGGACCCAATCGTCTAGCCATCACAATTTGGACCTTGTCAGACTCACTCAGATTCTTATGCTTGGCCATTTTTTTGCCATTTTTTCTGCTAGCAACACGTAAACTTCAAGAACTGACTATTCAATTCCCTGATATATAATGGCACCCTTGACAGGTGCCACTGTAATGAGATAATCAATGTCATTCACTTCACCTGTCAGTGGTTGCAATGTTATGGTTAATTGGTGTATAGCCTACTGTCAAAAGGGAAGTTGCCATGAGAAATCCAGGAATACTGCATTTTGTGCAGGTGACCTGTTACGTGTTTCTCACCAGCGAATCAAATATTTTAGGTTTGTTACAGTATCTACACTTTACCAATAACCGATACCCAAGTATTGCTTATAAAACTAATTTTGAAATAAATACTGGTTTTAAATAGTTACTCAACCAGTCTAATCACCTGTCAGGTTTGTGATCGTATTGAATATAATGTATTTAAGGGGAGATTTTTATGCAATGAAATGTGTGTGGCAATTTACCTTAACCGTAATCGTCTAACAGTGCCAGAGTGTAACCAGTTCAGCATGAGGAAACACTGTTTAGAAACATGACTTTGATGACTTTAATAATGAGATTCTGCAGAATAAGTACTATTACATAGTATGTATTGTAATTCATTTTTAGGTAAGTTAGATATGGGAAATCATTGATTTATAGGAAATTCATTATATGTTATGTTATGTTGTGTTATGTTATGTTATGAGTATGACCGTTGACAATGGGCACACCGTCTGTGTTAAAGGAGTATAACCGTTGACAATGGGCACACCGTCTGTCTTAAAGGAGTATGACCGTTGACAATGGGCACACCGTCTTTGATAAAGGAGTATGACCGTTGACATTGGGCACATCGTCTGTGTTAAAGGAGTATGACCGTTGACAATGGGCACATCGTCTGTGTTAAAGGAGTATGACCGTTGACAATGGGCACACCGTCTTTGATAAAGGAGTATGACCGTTGACAATGGGCACACCGTCTTTGATAAAGGAGTATGACCATTGACACTGGGCACACCGTCTGTGTTAAAGGAGTATGACCGTTGACATTGGGCACACCGTCTTTGATAAAGGAGTATGACCATTGACACTGGGCACACCGTCTGTGTTAAAGGAGTATAACCGTTGACAATGGGCACACCGTCTTTGATAAAGGAGTATGACCGTTGACAATGGGCACACCGTCTGTGTTAAAGGAGTATAACCGTTGACAATGGGCACACCGTCTTTGATAAAGGAGTATGACCATTGACATTGGGCACACCGTCTGTGTTAAAGGAGTATGACCGTTGACAATGGGCACATCGTCTGTGTTAAAGGAGTATGACCGTTGAAATTGGCATACCGTCTGTGTTAAAGGAGTATGACCGTTGACAATGGGCACATCGTCTGTGTTAAAGGAGTATGACCGTTGACAATGGGCACATCGTCTGTGTTAAATGAGTCAAAAAAAACTTGTCAAAAAGATTCTCTTGACATATTAAACAAGCTAATCTAAGTTGGTCGAGCCCCAGAAAACACTCTGCCTCCCTAAGGTTGTTCCAGGAGTGGAATCGCTAGCTTCATCATGACTGGGCTTGTCCTTGCTTGCGTTACACTAAGGTGTGCCCACATAGGCTGAAGTGAGAGATCTGGAGCCTTTCTAAGGCCCTTGGTCTTCTTGAGAAATACGTCAAAGCAGATGATAGACCTCCCCGTCAGGGAGGGATAGAGCTCCATGTCACACCTCCACAATGTGCCGTGGGTCAATCCCATTGAGGATGAAAACAAAAATGATGAAAGCAGGGCTTGAATCTCCAAACAGTCTAAACCAGAATGTGAAAAATGGCTCCATTGACCCAAAGTTGCGTTCTGTTACTTCTTGGACTGTTTTCTTGTAGTCAGCCTGTCTGGTGCTTTTTTCCCTCAGTAATACTGCTGCAGTGGGAGTCAGCTGGGTGTGATTTCTGCAGTGGGAGTCAACTGGGTGTGATTTCTGCAGTGGGAGTCAGCTGGGTGTGATTTCTGCCGTGGGAGTCAGCTGGGTGTAATTTCTGCAGTGGGAGTCAGCTGGGTGAGATTTCTGCAGTGGGAGTCAGCTGGGTGTGATTTCTGCAGTGGGAGTCAGCTGGTGTGATTTCTGCAGTGGGAGTCAGCTGGGTGTGATTTCTGCAGTGGGAGTCAGCTGGGTGTGATTTCTGCCGTGGGAGTCAGCTGGGTGTTATGACAGAGATTTCTAGCCTTGTGGCCAGGAGCTGCTCTTGGTTCTCAGTCCCAGGAAGCTGGCTGTTGCTGAGATGCTTAGCTGCAGAGTGACTGCACCTCTTGACCCTGTCTGCATGCCGTACAAATTCAGTAGCAGTCACATGACTCGCTGAGTGGACAGCAGGCTGTTTGTGTTATGAAGCAGGTGTACCTAATTAAGCGGCAGTTGAGCACAGATGTATCTGTTTATATGCTCTCTTGGGTCCAAGCAACTAGAGGAGGTAGGACCAAGATAAATGTGATTGGTTTGTCCCGCCTCCTCTAGTTGCTTACACCCACCTCCTCTACAATCTGATTATCTCTGAATCATTTTTCCTTCTGCCCTCAGAACATTTTTGTGTAAGTAAAACTCCCTTGAGCTATATAAAATCAGTATATAAAGATGATGTTATTCTGTTCTTGAGGAGCATCTAAAAGTGTGGCTGTCTATAGCTGCTCACATATATGCTTGTAAATGGCTGGTAGTATCTTCCTCTGAGAGGCATCACGCTATCACTACGCTCCATCTCCACTTTATCAGTCACAGCGATGACTGAAATGAGTTTGCCCTGAAGCTGCAGGCACTCTGTGAAGAGCCGGGCTAAACTGGGTATGACTCGAGGCAAGCGGCTGTCTCTTTCAGGTAAAAATGGAGTAATAAGAATGGGAGGCAGAAGGTAGCTTTGATTGTGTTGATGCACAGCTATTGTGACATGTTTGCCCACCTGAAGCGCCATCTTTTCATCATGCTCAAAGTGAAGTTTTTGGTAGAATGAGACTCGTAGAGCTCCCCCTTTTGGCCAGCCACAGAAAAATCATGTAAACTGTTCCCACTCATTATAAAAAGTGTTTCTTTTATTCTTATGAAATGGCTGGCTATCATTCCACATGGTTTTCCCTTTACGTTTTCCACTTCAGACATACCTACTATAAGAGTGGATTTGGGAAACATCCGTAGCCATACAAGCCATGCTGGCTGATTTTCAGTTCCTGTATTTGTTTGTGAAGGGATGTTCCCCGTGGATAATCAGGTCTTCACACTCAGCTTTTACATGTCTGTGTCAGGAACTAACTGAACAGCAGTGGTTGGCATGAGGGGGGGTCCAATATCTCTGAGTGGTGTGAAACTCAAGCCTTCCTTCTACTACATGAGCAGTCAGCAACAGTCACGTCACACTCTGTCTCTGATTGGCTGGGCACAGACTGTTTAACAAGTGAGACTAATGGCAGGATGGAAGTGAATAATAAGTATTTATGACTTCCTTGCTGCCTTGCTGGGAACCCACAGTGATTTGAATGTGTGTGTTTGGGTCATGTATAGATTACACTGTGAGGACATTTGGTCCGCACAATGTGATTAAAAACCTATTATTTTGACATTGTGGGGTCCATTTTTTCAGTCCCCACAAGAGGAAGCTCAATTTCATAGAAATTGCATGACTCTTGTATTTTGTTTGGTTACTTAAGGTTAGGGGTTAAGGTTGTCCTTGTTGTGATGGGGGTTTCTCCCAAGGAAATGAATGGAGAGTCCCCACAAGGATATGAATAAAAATACGTGTTAAAAATCCCCAAACTATTTCCAACTGAACAAAAAAGGAAACTTCAAATAAACACTTCAATTCCACCTTGTAGACATGTGGAATAAAAGTCATACTTTGCCCGATTTCTAGGGGTTTTGGAGGGAAACAGGAAGCGCACTCCAAAGAAGAGAAAGACGCAGCCCTGTTGTGACAGTTCCTCTCAGATATGGTCAAGACCCCCACATTACTGCCAGTTACAGACTACAAGCTCATACCCGCCTGCACCTGAAACATGACAGTGAGCTGTACAGTAAACCAGCCTGCTACTGTAAATCAGAACGGACCAGTACAGTAATGTTATACCCTTCAGTGCAACTCCTGTTGATTTCTTATAAGCAGAATTTCCCAAGCCGGGACTCAGGGACCCGCAGACAGTCCAGGTTTTTGCTGCCCCCAGATCCCTACCTGACAGGCCATATTTTCGCTCCTTCCCAGCTCCCGGCTAAAAGGTGGACTGTCTGTGGGTCCGAGGACCGGTTTGGGAAACACTGCTCTATATGAATAAACTTCTTTATGACATATGAATGACACCAAGGCAGAAAGCTGGCCTCTCCTCCACAGTTGCTGATTGTCTGCTGAGTTGTTTTCCCGGCTGATGCCACAGTTAGTCTGTCTCTCATCAGACAGTTTCCAAGGCTCCGTCCCCCAGCATGTGCCACTGGCCTCACTGGCCTCACTGGCCTCACTGGCCTCACTGGCCACACTGGCCACACTGGCCTCACTGGCCTCACTGGCCTCACTGGCCACACTGGCCACACTGGCCTCACTGGCCTCACTGGCCTGCTTAGTGTGAATGTGTAAAACATGGCTACTACCCCCAGTATAAATAATCATTTATCAGTTGTCAGTCAAGAATGCTTTACATAGAAGAACCTGTGTGTATAAATAATTAATCCACGTGATACCCAAGTACGTCTTGAAGTAGGCCTGATTAATGTCACAAAAAATATTTGTAGATTGTTCTGCTCATGTCCCACATCAGATCCCTTCTCCATGTTTGTAATGAGTGACAAATCACCCCAGCGACATTAATAAGTAAATCTGTGATGCGAATATTAATTAGCTTGCATGTCTGCTACCTTGGTAACCCTTATTTGAACGTCATTATCCCAACTTGCCGTTGAATGCAGTGGCTGACTGCAGCTGTGGCAATTAAGCATATAAAGAGCTGTGGGATTTGTGTGTCTGTTATCTAAGTTACACCCGTCCTCATAATTTCCCTCCTAGGGGTTGTTTACACTTAACTCGTTAATGCAGTTGATAACACCAGCTCTGCACGCCTGTGGAACGGAATCACACACAACTGTTCTCCTTCAGTGGGTTTTTAACTCTAAATGGTGCCAAATTATGAAGACAATATGATATGAGTGTCAGAGGCTAAAATGAAACAAATTGGTGGTGGAGTATTTCGGGAAAAAATGGAGGAAAACAAGAAGAAGAGCGCATGTTCTGGGATTTTTTTTTTTTACATTATTTGAACCTTCAGAAAAGGTTTAACCAGAATTTGGGATTGAGATAACCAGCTAATTAACGGCATGTCTCGTTTGAGCTTCATCATCTGTTATAGGTGCAGTGTATTCCTGAAATGCAGAGAAGCAACAAAAGGCCAGCTTCAGCATGCTGTGAAAGAGTCAGATGACGTATACATACTAAATCACTGTCTTTTAGGATTATTAAAATGTCTTTTAGGAAATAGGAACATAACCCAACAGGCAGTGATTTCAGTATGATCATTCGCCGTGGGTTTTTTCCTGTAGTTATCAGCAATTACACAACTGGTATAGACTGATCAAAAACAATATGCCATTATTGCATTGTATATTGTCATATTTGCATTGTCACAGACAGGACTTGGGTTACTTTGATGAGGGAGATAATGTTTGGAGGCTTGGCAGGTCTAATGTCCATTGCTTTCAGGCTTTTGTTGCTATTTTCAGTTTTCCAGTGACGCATTTGATTAGGCTGTAAACATGAGATTTTGTTAGATTAGAACAGATATAATGCTGAGGCTGGGAGTTGGATGAAGCTATACACTAAATTTAGACCGGAGGATAAGGAGACGTCAGGGATGGATGTTTGAAGTGCCGGTGTTCTGCGTTCTGTGGCGCAATGTACAGGCAACTCCATAGTAACTAGCTCTGTGAAACATCAGCAGGCGATGATGTAATTGTGATGTAATTTGACAGTCACAGTTTGAAGTTTGAAATAATTGGTGAACTGCATTACTCTTGTTCTTGGCTTTGCCTCCACGCTTGTCTTGTGTGTTTCCGCTGCCTTTCGGGAGTTAATCGCCATTGATCACTGAGTGTTTCATTGGGAAGGCCCCTTCTGGTGTTATTCAAAGACAAAACAGTATAGGATTTGTAAGTAGGAGTGAAGCCGTGGCCGACTTTGATGAGCACAGCATCCGTTTGTGGGCTGCGTAGCACCAAAGCCCTAAGCAGTAACTGTGGGCTGCGGATTTCAGCTCGACATCCGTGGAACTTCGCTGTGTTGAAGATGCTCCAACTTGAGAGACTCATGTGTGGACGTGCTGCTCAGGGCTGTGCATATGGGGGCAGAAAAGGGAGGACTTTCAGGGGTCCAGACATTGGTGGGGGAGTGGGGCAAGAGTGGTTGAGCATGGGTAACTTGGTATGGAGAAGTGGGCGGGGGGGGCCCTGACAATGGCCAGAACTCCTTTCAGACGTTTTGTCAGGGTGAAGTGCCAGTCTGCGTCTGGGCTATGATCCGTAACACTTTGGCTCGTTAGGGAGTAGCTTATGTGCCCCAGCTCGTGCTGCTTACGACTGACATGCATTTTTCATAGATGTTGTCGGGCAGCTGCCCTAACCTGCACAGAGCGCATGGAGCTCCCTCTGAATCTCTGGCCGTGTGCGTCTGAGCCCAGCCTTCCATGTGTCTCTGACAGAGCCCCCCACGGAGCAAGCGGCCCGGCGCCGCAGCATGCCCGGCGGTGCCGGAGAGGACGCCCCCCCCGGCATGGAGCCCAGCACCTCCACTCCCTTCCGTGTCACGGTGAGCGCCGCCCGCTAGCTGGTATTGTTTGTGTGAGTTTTGTATCTGCAGCCATCTCGGATCTGCATTTGAGGGCTAGTAAAACATTTTCAGGCAATGGAAGCTCAGGGATGCCAGAGATTTTTGTCAGAACTGGGTTGCTGCTACCTTGACTCGTCTAAAAGATGTAAATGTTCCCAGCAGCCGTCTGATTAGCAGAGGCAGCAAACGCATGTCAGTGTTTAGGCATGGTGACAGTATGCAACAAAATGACTCAAAGTCCAACATGACAACTTAATGGCAGCTAAAATGTCACTGATGAATGTACGGCATATAAAGAGACACTAAGCACTTCAGCGCGTGTGCGTGGGCATATGTATGTATTACTTTATGAGGACCAAAATGTGACACAAACCTGTTATTTTAATGTAGCGGGGACCATTTTGTTTTGGTTTGCAATCTGTGATAGCAATCAAAAAACTAAAAATGCCGAAAGTCTTGTGGTTTGTTTGTTACTTATTATTGTTAGGGTTAGGGTTGGGTGGGGATTAAGGCTGTCATTGTTGGGACTAGGGGTTTCCCATGGAAATGAATGGATGGTCTCCACAAGGGGGGGGGGATCTTTATGGAGTCATCCTCAGCACACTTTGGTCACATAGGTGACAGTTTGCTAATATTTCCATTGTAATTGATAAGTACAAGTGCACATATGATCCATACCTAATGAAAATGGGATGTATAGCATTCAATAAAGTACAATGACCATATAGCCAGTCATCCTACTGCAGGATTATAATTACCCAGCTGATTTCTGTGACATCCCTGGATTTTAAACCTTTTCCCTAATGGCCATGATATTAAATGAACTATGGTCCCCCTTTTGGTGGGATAATGGAATGCATTCCCAAGGCCGATCTGGATTATAGAGCAGCTGTTTGATAAATGGATAGGCTGCATTTCCTTGCTGCTCCCAGAGCATTTAATTGATTTATATGGGTTGCCAACTGAAACTTCTGTTCATTAAAGTGTTACTTCCAACTATGTTTACTTGCGTGAGAATGTGGTTGGGCCCCTTGAATACATGTGAGGTGATGCTGGAAATGCTCAGTGGGTTACATGCTGCTACTGTGACAGGCCCTACAGTCTCCTAAACACTCCTTTACTTAGTTCTCAATGTGCTTTACTAGTCTTACAATGGAGCCAGAAGCAGAGCATATCTTTAGTTGTGAACTGGTTTGCAAAAAGCTTGTTTTTAGTGAATCCACTGTTTCTTTTCACACTTATATATATTATATATATTATATATTTGGGATGTTCAATAAAGTCCCAGTGTCACTGTTCATGTCTACTATCACAATCCATGCCTGTTTCTTAACTGCTGGAACAGTGCATGGACCCTGAGAGCCGTGAGCCTATTCCAGGTAGTACAAAGGCATGGACCCCCAGGACGGCCGGTCTCTGGGCTCATACTCGCATACATGTTAAGGGCACATTAGGGACAGCAGTTTATCTGTTCACATGTTTCTGGGCTCTGGAGGAAACTTATGGCATTTGCCAGATGACACTAATATTACTTACTTGATGCAAGAATTTCCCACGTTGACGTCTGTGAACAAATTTAATGCATATCCTTAATCGAATGTGTTTATTCAGACTGAAATGTTAGGGGAATTTGGGGTTATTTTCTATGTTGAATTGAGAATGACTGTTAATAATAATTCATAGACACGTGTTGTTTTGCTGTAAGATGAGCACAGTAACAGCCGGCCTGCTGGCGCTGTGTACATGTAATCTGCTTCTGGTCCAGACGTGCGTCTCCCTCAGCATCTGTGAGACTGCACCTCCATAATGAATATCGACTTTACTCAGCGGCCTGGGCTGAAACACTTATCAGGGCTCTGTCAGAATTTATAAGTGGGTCGACTGAGCGAATCCAGTGCGGCCTTGCGCTCATGCTAACGAGGCCCCCAGTGAAGGCTGAGGCTCTGATTGTCTCTTCATAACCCGGGGCTGTCACACAGACATGTACGTACATGGACAGAGTCACAAAAAGCCTTAGCCTTGCGCTGCTTTTCATCCCAACAGCAGGGGGCAGGGTCCCCCAGCATTCAGCCTGAATGACAAGTGATGCCACAATTTCAGAGCAAATCCAGACGGGTAGTTCAAAGGTCCTGCGCTGTGCTGCATTTGTAGCCCGAATACAAATGTGGCTGCCATCTGGCTGGGGCCGTGTGACCAGTACACCAGGGAAATGGCAGTATCGAGGGGTGTGATTGGCCCCAATGGAGCCAGATCCCAGGACCAGGCAGAATGGGCTCTCGCACCCCCGACACGCACAGGAGAACATGGTTCCTAGAATTATCGTTCCATATCATGCCCAGGCATGCTAAACCACGATATGGCTCAGCTAGACTTGGGTATGGTATGCATGGAGTATGATCAGGCATCGTGCCTGAGCACAGAACCCAGACATGATGTCAATGACGCAACTGGCGGAGGCACGTGCACGTTCGGAAGGAACTGATCTGGTAGGCTGTGCAGATAGGGTTAGGGACATACATTTAACAACCTGGAGACAAAGGGATCACTTTGATTTGCGGCAGAGGTGCAGAGTTTGTTGGAAATTTGGGATTGTCTTCTTATACTGTATGTGTGGCATTATGAAATGAAAATTGCTGCGTTGCATTCTCAATAAATCTATAAGAGGGCTGTATGTCCTTGCACCCAAAAGTACTTTAAATAAGCCCCAAAACATGGACATTAATCCTGAATTCTACTGTGCTGTGCTTTCTTCCTATGTTTTCTTCAACACAAAAATGTTGCATGATGAAGAGGATCATGCGCTCGGGCCCAGAATTTAAAGTGCAATATGAGCGAAGACCAGCGAAGGAGTGGGGAGGGGGATCAGTCATGCATGGCGACCTGGCAGAGTGTGAGTGCGCCCTGAGAGATGCTTTGGAGTGGACTTTGGGAATGGAGGGGTGCAGGCGTCTCTGTGGCAGCGACTCTTAGCCGCTGCTCCTTGCATAATGACGGAGAGCGGGGAAGTAAACTCTCCCACCACGCCTATAATGAACTGAGTATTGTCCCGTGTTTGATGTGGAGGGACCCCTAACCTTAACCCTGGCCACAGGGGCTCCGCAGTCTGATAGTGCCAGCAGTCTGCTCTGCCCCCACGCTACCCATTCGGCAGAGGTGGTCAACAAGGCCCATCCCTTTCCTCCGCCGCCTCGCGCTTAGGAACGCCTTCACTATGAGCTTGCTGTCATGTAGCCTGGACCTGCACTAATATGGCAGTGTGAGCCTGGACCTGCACTAATAGGCAGTGTGAGCCTGGACCTGCACTAATATGGCAGTGTGAGCCTGGAC
>JABFEB020000040.1:19328713-19341235 GCA_019775895.2 Stomatorhinus ivindoensis
GCCCCTTTGTGAGTTGGTCTTCAATACAAGTAATGCCCCTTTGTGAGTTGGTCTTCAATACAAGTAATGCCCCTTTGTGAGTTCGTCTTCAATACAAGTAATGCCCCTTTGTGAGTTGGTCTTCAATACAAGTAATGCCCCTTTGTGAGTTGGTCTTCAATACAAGTAATGCCCCTTTGTGAGTTCGTCTTCAATACAAGTAATGCCCCTTTGTGAGTTGGTCTTCAATACAAGTAATGCCCCTTTGTGAGTTGGTCTTCAATACAAGTAATGCCCCTTTGTGAGTTGGTCTTTGTTAGTTTCCAAATGACAGTCTCACTTAAATTATACCTTTATTCACCATTTACATTTTTTGTTGAGAATCAGTCACTGAGGTTGTGGTACTTCTGAAACCATAATCTTGTGGTGTGGTGTGCACCCTGTTAGATGTCTGTCCTCATCAGTGAGCTTCAGCATGTCAACAACGCTTGTCTTTGCCAGGGCAGCTTGTTTGTGTTTGGCATATGCTGCCATGAATTTTTGAGACTGTTCCCCTTTAAAGTACTAACTCTTATTTATTTAGAAGATGTTTTTATCCACAGCAAAGTATGATTGACAGAGCAGGGTCTGACAGTCTCTGGGGCAATTGGGGTTAATTGCCTTGCTCAAGGGCCTAATGCTGTAAGCATTCTGCCAACAGTGGGACCTGAACCAGCAGCCTTTATAGCTGTATTTGTAATTATAGTTCAATAGTTCATTCCAGTAATGTGTGTGTGTGTGTGTGTGTGCATACTTACACACACACACACACACACACACACACAACATACATATATATGCATTGTAACCAATATTTAGGGAAGAAAGTGAGGGGACACGCAGCTTTTGGGTGAGAACTATTTTAATGACTGGGAAATGTGGAGCAGTAATGGGTCAGAAGTGGACCGCTTGCACTAATGAAGCTCTCTCCTGGTAACGTAACTTGAGGGTTACTCAAAACCCGATTACTTTAGCCCCAAGTGTCCAGCGCCAGTTAAAATAGAACTGCAAAAAGAAAACATATTAATTATACTCTTCATAAGTTAGAATAGCATAGAAGAATAAAATGTAATTAAATTCCTAGAGGTCAACATACACATTTTAATGCTGATTCCCTCTAGATGCTAGTTGCATCAGAATAACCAATTAAAACAGAGCTTGACTGAATTGTAATTACATCACTGTGATAATTTTATCATTTTGATTTCAGCATTAGGAATCAGACATGACATTAGGGTCTCTTCTCCGTCCGGGAGAAGAGTAGGACGGCTTTTCTCAGGCTGCTTCCCACAAAATGAAAGTTCAGTTTGCTTCTTTCCCATCTCCCCTGCTGACCTCTGCCTTTCTGGGAGTCTAATTCACTCTTCCCTGCGATGCAGGTTTCCCCTGCCAGACACTTTCTCTCCCCCCACACTACCTCTGATCTGTCTGTACTCCCACTCATCCAAAGACCGCTTCCAGTAGCCTGTTACCGCTCATTTTACTCTTCATTTCTGGGGCTGGAAATGCTCCCTTGTGGACACCTACAAATGGACCGTGTTTAACTGCCATAATCAAACTTCCACGGCCTTAACACTGCAGACTCTTCCTTCTCCACTTCCAATATCCCAGTTTTAATACTTGCGATGTTAGTGTGTGGTCTACTGTGATTTTTTTTAACTGTTATTTTATATTGAAAAACACTTTTAAATGACATCTACTTATAAACTGGATTCAAGTAATGACTACAGATATGGGAGATTCAGTGCTATCAGCTCCATGCTGCAGATATATGAGAAAAATGCAATAATGTAATGACAATGTAATTAATAGTGAGGGATTAAGATTGATGAGCCTAGCTTATTCTGTAGACATTGAAGTAACTATTAGCAAATCAAAGATAACAATGAGACAGTAAACCAGCAATACTTGCAGCCCTCCAAACTCAGGACTGACCTTTTCGCATATCTGGACACATGTGCATTACAGTGGCAGTACTGGGCATATTTCCCGTTGCCATTTTAATGGATGACAGTCTTTCATAGATAAGAGGTCTTCATCTGCACAGAGGTAAGGAATATTTGCTCATATAACAAACCAGTAAAAAAAATTTGACTGAGAGAGCAGGACGACTTCTGAACAGTAACTTCTGAAAAGGACTAATCATGTCACTACTGAACCCACATATGACAAACTAAGTATCAAGGGGAGCATTTGGCAGGGATTTAGCTGAATTCATAGCTGAGACTCTCAGAGCTGTAGCTGAGATATGAGCTGGTGTGATCTGCACTTTACTCTTGCTGGCACCTCCAAGACTTATTGGTCCCCAAATGAAATCCAAGAACATCCATATATCCCAGTCCGATGGGATATATCCAGTTTAACAGTCTTTTGTAACAGACTTTGCAACCCACCTTAGTCTCTTTCAAAAATTGTTGTAAGTTTTACTTTTAGGTAAGTTTTTACTCGAATGTCACAGCTTTTCTACAGTACATTACAGTGTAGCTCAATTAAACCCCACCGTCCTCCAGCTTCCAAACTCACATCTGGATTCTTTTTTTCCCACCCATGGCAATAAAAAATTTCAAACAGAGGTGGAACATTGACTTTCATCCTTTGAACATTATCAAAGACTAAAACAGTGCAGGCGATCCATCTCCTTCAAGCCTGTCTGTCAAAAAAAAAGAAAAAACGTTTTCTGGAGGGAAGCACAAGACTTGCCTTTCTCTTTGAATCCCAACTGAAATTCCTGGTAGAAATACACTGGACATTCTAGGCCACTTTAATAACTGGAGTACTGGAGGCAGAGACCCTGCTGTAGAGCTTCAGAACCAGCTCCACACCCCAAAGGAAGGATACGCTACTGTACCATTCATGGAATATCTGAAATCAAAACAGAAAGGTGTACATGTCTCTGCAATTTCTCAACACACCTGGGCATAACTAAATATTTTATTTATAAAAAAGAAACTTGTAACAAAGAGATACCTTTAAGGCATGCCAATAAATAACAAAGGCGCGCCCTTGGTAAATAAAAACGTGGATTACTTGCGTTTATTGAATCGCTGGACAAATAACTTTTGTTATGGTTTTGCAGAGATGACGGACGATCTTTGGTCTCAGTCACAGTTTTTCATTCTCTTGACAAATGGTTGCAATAGCGACTCCTTCGGCTCTGGGCCATGTGGAAAACCACGAGGTTCTCACGGACATACATGTGCCCCTTTCACAGAAGGCCGTGAGATGACATACACCCCATATCTCCTCACCACGAGGTTCTCACGGACATACATGTGCCCCTTTCACAGAAGGCCGTGAGATGACATACACCCCATATCTCCTCACCACGAGGTTCTCACGGACATACATGCGCCCCTTTCACAGAAGGCCGTGAGATGACATACATGCCATATCTCCTCACCGCGAGGTTCTCAAGGACATACATGCGCCTCTTTCTCAGAAGGCCGTGAGATGACATACACCCCATTTCTCCAAAGTCCTGACGGTTTTAAGAATCACCAATTGCTGGAACGATCAATTTCGCATAAGTTGCGGTTAAAACCCTAAAGATAAGAGACAATCTTTTTAATCACAACAAGAGCTCAAGCACAGCCCCTGCAGTAAAGGTCAAGTTGCATGTGGATAATACATATTTTATGGTTCACGTTATTTCGGAAATTTTGGCATGACTGTTGCCATGAAGTGGTCACTATCTCAAAGAGTAATCAACGGACAGCAATTAACACATTAACAAATCCTAATATCTAAATGTAAGAAAGGTCCATATTTAATAGCGATTTAGTCACAGGGATGTTTGGCTTCTCACTTTATTTTCAGTAGCATGAGGGTGGGCTTCTGCCAAACAGAAATGAAAAGGGAAAAATGTGCTTGTTTAGCAGCCATTAAGCATGTAAAGCATGTTTTTAAGTATTTCAGAGGGACATTGATATTTATCTTTCTCATAATTAAAGACAATGTAGTGATTGTTTAGCAAAGCAATATTGTATGGCAGTCTAATGTAATGAGTTTTATCAAATGGACTAGGTGAAGTTATGGTCTGCCTTTCCGTAGCCAGTTGCCCATAAGACGGAGATGAAAATCTGTCTGTGAGTGGAGCAATAGTAATTTATGCCTAAGTAGTGAGGTCCGCTGTTTCTGGAAATCTCACCACACAGACTCCTTGACTCAGTTACTGATGCAGATGGAGCCCAGCCAACACGACATTTGTCACAATAAAAATAAAATATCTAGTTACTTTAGCCAATAACGCAGAGTGTAACAGAATAATGGGACCAGTCATATTTGATAAGGCATTTGTTCGATGAACAAGAAAGAAAAACCTCTTATTAAGGGAATTATACCAATGGGAACAGTACAAACTTATGTTTATTGAACATAAATTAGAGCTCGTGGTGTCTGTGTGTGTGTGTGTGGTGTGTGAGCGGGTATACACGCAATGTCCCCACAACTCAATTTAATAAAAATCTGTGACTGCAATGAAAAAACTAAAAATGCAAAAACTCATATTTTGCTTGGTTACTTATGGTTATGGTTAGGGCTGGGTAGGGGTTAAGGTAGTTAGGGTTAGCATTTTTCCCATAGAAATGAATGAGCCATCCCCAAAAAGATATGTTTACCCAACATGTGTGTGTAGGTGTGTTTGTGTGTGTGTGTGTGTGTGTGTGTGTGGTGGAGTTTGCTTTACATAAATAAGCGCTGGATTTGTCTTCATATTTTCCAAAATGAAACTTGTAGCTGCCGCATGTCCTGTCGCATGTCCTGCCGCATGTCCTGCCGCATGCAGCTTGTGGTATTGATACACTGAAGCTGGAACAGAGGTTTTCCATGCTGGTTGAGTTTTCACATTTATGTTGAAGTTCCTGCTTCACTTGCCGTTGTTATTATTGTTTAACCACTTAGTTGCATAAGGGCTTGGTTTTAGTTAATGGCCCTCCTCTGCTTCTTGATCAATTTCACAGATTTCTGATGAACATGTGATTACATATGATATAATGGGGAAATATTAATTTTAAAATAATTTGCAAAACAAATCAAAATTATTATGCAATTAGTTATGGTTGTAAACTGTGGGAGGTTACAGGACAGGCAGACATGCCTATAGACTTACAGACTAATCTCTGCAGACAGAGGAACTACTACAAATAAAAAGAGTATATGTTTGATATAAGCATGTGTAATTTATAAATATTCATTGTCTTTGACCTTTGCAATATGCTTGTCATTCTTCTTGTCATTTTCCTATGTTAATGAATGAATGCAAGTTGCATTTATATTGCGCTTTACAAGACACTTTAGAGAAGCAGTGGGGAGCCACTTCAACCCCCACCACTGTGTAGCCCCCACCTGAATGATGTGACGACAGCCATTCTGTACCAGTACGCTCACCACACAGTAGCTACGGTGGTAAATGGACATTAGAGAATTCACCAGTTCGATTTTGGGAATGATTAGGAGGCCAGATTTTAAATGGCCACAGTGGGCAATTTCGGCAGGGCATTGGGGTACCACCCCTATTTTTTCGAAAGAAGCTCAGGGATCTTTTATGAGCTCAGAGAGTCAGGACCACGGTTTTACGATTCATCGAAAGGATGGCACCATTTTTACAGCACAGTGTTCCCATCACTGCACTGGGGCACTGGGATCCGCCACAGGATGGGCTACCCTCTGGACCATAGCAACACCCCTTCCAGCAGCAACCCAGCTTTCCTACTTGGTCTCCCATGCAGGCAATGGTCAAACCCACACCTGCAGTATGTGTTAATGCTCTCTGACGCTATTAAGCTGTGGCCTGTAACCTGGCATTCGCACCATTACTTTGCTCCCATTTGTGAAGCCCTGGAATGAGGATAAAACAGCAAACTGACATGGCTTGTTTCCTTCCTGTGGCTTGCAGACACATGCAGGCCTGCTGGTAGTAAACTGGGCCTACTTTTCGTAAGGGAGGGAATTTCAGCCAACAAATGTACCTCCAGCACTCTGCTAATGCTGCAGAGTCACAGCCTCTCATCACTCTAACCGCAAATGTGCCGATGCCAAGCAGCAGTTTCCATGGTGAACTGTTCACTAGGCTGGTTAACCCAGATACAGTCGGGTTAGTTATTGCGCATATTGCATCACTGGGTTGTACATGTGAATTCCACCCTTAATGGAGCCACCTGTGTGGATTTCCCGTTCTCCTGTAATAAGCAGTGATGTTCAAGCCTCTTTCTCTCTTCTTCCCAACCTCCACAGGGGTTCCTCAGCCGCAGACTGAAGGGCTCCATCAAACGCACTAAAAGTCAGCCCAAACTAGACCGCAACAGCAGCTTCCGGAACATTCTTCCAGCTTTCCGGCCCATGGAGAATGAGAGGTAGGATGCAGAGCTTTCACCTGCTGTTTGGCTCCTATGGGGGCAGTGGATGTCAGCATACATTCACGCCTCTCCTGGGCTTCCTGTTTGCACTGTCATTCACTGACCTGGGTGCAGTGTGAAGGTCACTGTTAGGAAGACTGTGTGGCCAGTTAAGGTACACAGACCTTCGCTTGACATTTATCTCATAGTGTCTTACAGAAAGTCTTGTGATATATATGAAAGAGATAGAATCAGAATAAAATAGTACTAAATCTATCTTTCAGCGGAATACAAAAATAGAAAAAAAACAAGAAATTATGTAATCAGAAGGCTGTATGTTCGAAAACTGTCTATTGAATGCAAATATCAGCAGAGGAAGTCTACACTTCTGTTGAAAAACTAACATTTTTAAAGATTTTTCTACTCTTAAACAAGAAACGTATTATACCCCTTGTCCGAAAATGTCTATTACAAGTGGCCTTTACAGAATTTTCCTGTGTTTGAATGGGCAAATTTTTAACATGTCTGGACAAAAATTGTTCATAGCATCAGTTTATTTCGTCCACATTTATGATCCACTGAGGAGGTGTGCAGTTCAACTGGAATGTGGCAATAAATCCTAGATTTAACTGGAAAACACACCTCTGGCACCGTTACGTTTTGCATGAGTTTTATTTCAAGGTGTAATGTCACGTTGGGTGTTTTTCAGCAAAGACCACAGCCATGAAAGAGAACTCGATCGGTTTTGCACAGAAGCCAAAACGTCCCCCGGAACTACTTTCATTAAACTGGCAGCACTCCTGCGGCCGATAGATGTGGGATCCAAATAACAGCGGTAATACAGATCTGAAAGAACACATCTCATTGAGATTGGCTCCTGAATGGGCCACTTCAATGCACATTCATTTGCACTGCACCCCACTTTTAGATTCACTGTTTGGCTGTCAGGGCAAACAATAGGAATATTTTGACATTTTTTTAAACAAAAGGGCATACATTAACTTGCTGTAACTAGATGCTGAATGGTCCATTGTTTTATCAACAATACTCAGTCCCATCATCTCAGTTAATGGTGCGTGTTTTTGTAAAACTGTATGGTAACAGCTGTGAAACAATATGAAAAAAGCTGAACAATAAACTGAGTTAGATCAATGCATTTTTATGGAAAGATTAGTAATTCAACTTGCATTTGACACCAGGGCCTTGTTGACATGAAATCAATGCAGAATCACAATATTTAATTTAAAGAAAAGTCTGCTGTGGACATAGTGAGAGGTTTGACATATTCATTTTCCATACTAGAAATTGAGTGATCCATACATTGACGGACTTCAAGGGACCTGGCAACAGTCCGTTATATCCAGAGTCTGTTACATCCAGAGTTGCTGTTTGCCTAGAACACAACTACAGGACACCATTTACTCATGCCACACCTCAGCAGACACATTTGTAGTATAGATTACTATATTGTACTTGTATTAATCCAAGGGCAGCGCAGTGGTGCAGTGCTTAGCACTTTCACCTCACAGCAAGAAAGTCCTGGGTTCAATCCCTTTCTGTGTGGAGTTTGCATGTTCTTCCCGTGCGTGTGTGAGTTTCCTCCGGGTTCTCTGGTCTCCTCCCACAGCCCAGAGACATGCAGATTAGGTCACCTGGCTACTCTAAACTGCCCATAGGTGTGTGTGTGGCTGTTTGTCTGTGTTGGGCCTGTGGTGGACTGGTGGCCTGCCCAGGGTGTACCTCGCCTCTCGCCCGAAGATGCTGGGATTGGCTCCAGCTTCCCTGCGACCCAGATGGATTAAGCGCTATAGGTAATGGATGGATGGATGGATGGATGGATGTTGTAATCCAACTTTACCTGACCAGATGCGTGACTATTAATAATCCTGACTCCATATCTGCACTGGATGTAATATGTAATTTAACAGGCTTTTTAAATGTCCTTTTTCATTTTCTATTCATTATACTTATCTACCTGCTGGCTAATCATTGTCGAGGTCATGAATGATTTGCCTGTTTTCGTGATGTGACATGTGTATGTTGTATGGTTGCTGGAAATAATGGGGTGATTTTTGCAGAGGTTTTAAATTGGCTAAGCTAGCACACTTTGACAGGCGTAATAGCAGAGTTTTACCCCAATATATAGATCATTTAAACATAATTTTCTTTGACTGCCTAAGACTTTTGCACAGTACTGTATGTGTGTGCTGATGAAAATATGCCACTGGATGGAGTTTGGTTATTTTGCAGCCTTTTTCTGTCTTATTACCCTCATTTACAGTATCCCACATCATTATTTGACATGCCATCATTATAAATGTCATCATTCTGCAATGACATCCGCCTGTTGGCTATTCCCAGCAGTGACAAAATGCCTCCTCTCCTGACTTGTTTCAAACACTTGAGACGCTGGGTATCAAACAGCATCACGCTGCAAAAAAGTGCAGTGAAAATTCATATGGAGATGGATTTTTTTTAAAATGCCATATGATATATGTTATGCACTGTCTTAGGGATCACTGATGTTTGAATTTCAATAGAGAGAAAGCCCTTTAAAAGTGTTTTGCGTTTGAACAGATGCTGGTGACATGGGTTCTGTGATACTGCCGGCCAGATCTTGGATATCTGCTATAAATAAACACTGATTTTCTCTTTTTCTCTGTCCCTGTGAATTTTGGATTTTTCTATTATTCATTTTTGTTGAAATAGTTCCCAGTTGAATCTAAATATACCACTGCAGTGTAAGGACCCATCGCAGTTGGTGGCTTGTGAAACAAGCAGGTGTCACGCCGAAATCCAAGCCAAATTATTTGACATATATTCAGTTATTACTGAGGAGACCAGGCAGGGAAAACATTTCCATGTATAGTCTTCCTGTGGCTTTCTAGAGCTTTTCTCTGTTTTTTAACATTAACTTTCCTAGTTATGCTGTGGAATTCACCTCAAGTTAACCTGCTACCAAAGAGAGGGCTGTGTATTAAGATATAATCTGTTTTATTTGGATAGTACCATATGTCTAATACCATATGAAAAGGAAAATAGGTATTGAACAGTATGAGAATATTATAACCAGTACTTATATAACGTATCTTACAAAGAACCATGTATTTTATTGCATTGGCAGCCTTGAAGTGTCTTATTATTGAGAGCATTACATGTAATTGTTGTATGTCCAGTAATATTCCACAGCTACATTTACTGCAGAATGGGGTAGAGTCCCTGTCACTAAGATATATTTGGCTTCTGGATCTAAGGGTGATGAATGATTCTTTAAGACAGAAGACTTCATATTTCACTTGTTCACCCGTTTCCAAAATCATCAGCCTTTGATTTCCGCTTGTTCTGCTGGACTTTTCACACAGCTGGAGTGTGACTACGTGGACTTTATTTGAAGCCACTGGGATTCCTGGCCTGCTGTGCTGGACCATGGGTGTTAACACTCCCCGCACTGCTATTTCGGGAGAAGCTTCAAACCTCGGGGCCACAGATTAAGGGGAGAGCTGGAAGTACCAATAAATGAGCTCGAGACGTCCGCTATGCCAGGAAGCTGTCGTGGAAGCTTCATTTTAGCTCGTCAGTGAAAAATGAGTCATATTAATTCACCACTTTCCCTCAGGAAGTGTCACTCTTTATTATCGTTCACTTACATTTAGCCCAGGCTACCTTAAATCCAACAAGTTATCTTGCTAAACCAAAAATCCTGTTTTGTGATACAGGACTCTGGTTTGCCTGTTTATGGGCTTACTGATTAGTTGATCAGTATGACTTAGGGTACTTAAAAAGACATTTTACAAGAGATGTAGCTCGATTCCTCTACATGTCTGAAAAGTGAAGGCAAGATAGTGTGGTTAAAGATATAAATGTGACAGATCTCGTACCTTCTCCTGGAGCCACAATCATATCTATCTGATAAAAGATGAAGTAACATAAACATAATCCCAAACGATGCTTTTCTATGACAAGTCAGACAGTATCAGAAACACAGCCTCAAAGAGGATGTTCTTCTGGTGGAATCATTTGCTTGATTGCACAAAGATTTATAATATTGATCCTCCCTGGACGTTCATGGCAAAGGGTGGTGCTCACAGAAAGGTAGCATGTGAAGCAGTGTCTTGCAGGGTGACTCAGAAGCCATCAGGTGGCATTCGGCTTGGGGAGTAAAGATCTTCTGAGAAGAAAAAGATTGTTTCAGAGAGATAACCAATGAGATTGTAAAGGAGATGGGTCCAAGCAACTAGAGTAGTCAGGACCAAGACATCTGATTGTTGGTCCCGCCTCCTCTAGATGCTTTAATCTACCTTCTCTACAATCTGACTGGTTATCTTTCTGAAACAATCATTTTTTCTTCTGCCTCCAGAACATTTTTGTGTAAGTAAAACTTCCACGAGCTGTCATATGTGGGTGAAGTCAGGCAATGAGCTAATTCACTGTAACTTATTACAAGTTCTATAAGGCTGACATCTAAGCCTGTAAAGCCAGACTAAGATACCAAAGTCAGCAACTTGTTGTTTTCATTTACTGGGAACCTTACAATAAGCTTTTCTGCAGCATTTATGTCTACATGACATTTTTGTGATGTTTGTCATGATATTTGTAGTGTGTGAAGTCACAGGAAAGGACTGCATAAGCAAATGGTCCCTCCCCTTCATGTAAAACAAGGGACATTTGCATCTGTCATGATGCCCTCAAAACCCTCCGTCAACTCATATGTTGTTCCTCTGACACAAACTATCTCTGAGCCTTGAATTATTTATGAATTTAAAAAGGCAATCGGATATGAAATCCTAATAAGTGTTAATCAGGTTTAGCAATGCAACGAGCAGAGCATTCAGGTGGAACTGCTTCCCTTCCCGCTTCAAAGAATGGGGACCTTTTAGATTTCTGTTACATTCAAATACAGCTCAGTATCTGCAGGTAAATCACTTAATTACTCACAATATCTTATTTGCATCAGTGTTCATGTGCAATATTACTACTTTTTCAATATTACTTTTCATTACTTAATTTAACTTAATAGTACTTAATTACTATTACTGATTTTCTAGACTGCAATAACTTATTCCAAACTACCACTATGTCAATAGTTTTTCACTCAGCTGCATGACATTATTATACCAAGCATTTCTGTATGTAGCATAGTTTATCCATATTGTGGTTGTTTTCATTCTGCAGATTTCTACTTAGATTTTATGTAGACTATTTATTTTATATTGTTATTGTGTCTCTGCTTCTTTGTGTGTTGTGGCAGCCGTCATATAAGCTATTTCCTCTGGGATCAATAAAGTTTTCTGATTCTGATTCTATGCAGCAGACAACTTTCCTGTAGAAACTACATCTAAAATGTGTGGCTTTCAAATCTCCCTTGCATATTTATTTATAAATATATGTTTGGTTCTTTGTCATTAATGAAATGGTTCTCAGGTGGCAGTGGTTAGTGCAGTCTTTAGCACTGCTGCCTCACAACAAGAAGGTCCCGGGTTCGGCCCCCAGGTCTTTTCTGTGTGGAGTTCATGTGGGTTTTTGCTGGGGGCTCCAGTTTTCTACCACGGCCCAAAAGCATGCAGGGCAGGTTGATTGGTGAGTCTAAATTGGTCCTGTGTGGGTGTGCACCTTGCAGTGTGTTGGTACCTGCGCAGGGTAGGTTCCCGCCTGCTCCCATTGTTCCTGGGATGGGCTCTGATCCCCCCCCCCCCCACGACCCCAGTTGGGATTAAGCGGTTACGATGATGGATGGATAAATGAATCTCAAGGAGCAAATCTTGGATTCCAATGGAAACAGACAATTTTGGATTCAGGACTTTAAGAACCATGGCCATTAGTGGTCTGAAGATGGATAAATGGATGAAATTTATTTTTAACTTCTGTATTCTAAATTTCTTCTACTATGGGTGTTCTCACAAGGACATAAAAATTTTAACAGGTTGCAGTAATTGTTGTCCAGTTAAATCAGAGACTAAGTTTGTTTCCTTTGTATGTATTAGACTAGATAAACTTTATTAATCCCTGGAGGAGATTTTTGAAAATAAGCCAGTTGGTGATGGGAGGGATTAAAGCGAAGGCCTCATACATGAGAAGCATGCACTCTTTCACGGAGTCACATCCCCTTATGGGAGGGATTAAAGCGAAGGCCTCATACATGAGAAGCATGCACTCTTTCACGGAGCCACATCCC
>JABFEB020000040.1:19377683-19388101 GCA_019775895.2 Stomatorhinus ivindoensis
TGATAATAGCCTCCATAACTTTACCAGTTATACAAGTTAGACTGATTGGCCTATAGTTTGACAAATTACTTCTATCCTCTTTTTTGAAAATGGGTGTTATGTTGGCATGCTTCCAATCAGACTGTACCACACCTTCAGAGTGGTCACAGAGCCCAGAGCGTTCCTGCATGAAAACAGTCATAGTGATCACAGAGCCCAGAACGTTCCTGCACGAAAACAGTCATAGTGATCACAGAGCCCAGAGCGTTCCTGCACGAAAACAGTCAGAGTGATCACATGGCCCAGAGCGTTCCTGCAGACTTGGTACAGATGCTGCTGTGAGGCATGCGGCCGGTCCGGGAGCCCAGCTGCTGTTCCTCCAGTCTTCAGGCATCTCGTGCTCCCAGCAGTGTCTCCTTGTATGTGCCTGGGATTACTCAGCATGCTCACTCCCCTGTAAGCCCACAGCTATTAGTCACCCCCATTACATAGGTCAGCGGTCCTTTATTTGTCTCTCTGCTCTCGCGCCTGTTGGGGATGTCAGCTGGGGAACCAGGAGTGTGTTTACATAGCATTGTTTGTGTTTGCGCTTAAAAAAACATCTAATAGAAGTAATAAAACCTGGCATTTGCCCCATGTGCGACGCCATCTCGCACACAGACCCCACTGATGTATTTGCTAATATAATCAAAATGGTTTTGTGTACAACGGCTGCAGCAGTAGTTTGTCAAACTGAGGTCTGCAGCTATGCTTGCTACATGTTTCTGTCGCTGCTCAGCAACTTGGCTGTAACTTTGTATATGTATTGCATTGGTGCATTGATTGCTTGATTTCAGTAAAACTGCATTATTTTTAAAAGCAGGATGGATTGTGGATTATTTCAGTCTAACCTGAGTACATGGATATTACACAATATGTCTGTCAGAAGCCAGTGAAATCATGACACATGCATTTTTATGTTTAATTTTAAAAGGCTTTTATACATTCACCAAAAGAAGAGCTCAAGGTCAATAACACTGTCAACGTTACGTATCCTTCCCAAGCACCTATGCTATGTATAGCTATATTGCAAGTATTCACTCTTTCATTTGGCCTACTGCTGTCCAGTGCTATGTAGGATCGCTTAAATCTGCATAACATTTACTCCATTAATACCACTACTAAAAAATTACTTTTCTATGACTTAATGTTAAAATCATTTTCCAAAATGATGCCAAATGTCACATTTTAAATCCAAATTTACTGCTTGACACCATTTCCCCAGAAATGTTAAGCTGAGGTGTTTCAGCAGATTAAAGCACATTTTTGAATAAATCGTAAATGTATGCATGGTGGCAGGTTGGTGAGCCGCTGTAATTTGTGCTCGCAGCTATATTTAAGCATTGTGACACAAGACGTCGGACTGCTTCCGCCTTTTATGTTGTCACAGCTAAAGGGAGTTAGTCACAGAATTAGTCCAGAACATGCTAACAGAAACCATTTGCCATTATGCTGTGAAATAAATGCTTACATTAGCGATCTACTTAATGCATTGCTATAAAAGCTGCTATCGTACAGGTGTAGCCCTTTTTATCAGTACTTGCGGATGAGGGAGGGGGGAATTGCTCTGGGTTGGGGGCCAATTATGAGATATTTTTATGGGGCCCAAAATCTGTAGTGGCAGCCCATGTGCTATAAGTGTGCACACGGCTTTGGGCTGGTGCGGCAGTGGTACGCTGATGTCACTCTCTGTCCCACCTATGATGTCCCTCCTGGTAGTCTTGTCTTGGTGTTTGGTCCCCCGGTAGATTGTCAGAGTACCTCACAAAGCGACAGGCTGCGTCTCAGTGCACAAATGATTAGATGCGGCATGAAGCTGGAGTGATTGTCTAAGCGAATTTGACTTCAGAAAGCATAAAGTATCAATTAGCATAGTGTGGTTTTTGTTTTTCTAATTTAACTTTAATAGCCAGTGACCAAAGCACATTTTCTGACATAGCATTCCATTACATTTTCAGTGGTGATAATTAAAGCGGTTAGTGCAATTATACGGCTGTGTTATTGCTATCACATTATCATTGGTTTGGCACTCAGAATTGTACATTTTATTTTTGTCAGTCAGCTTCAAACAACATTTGCTTTTTATAATTGTTGATTTTTATTTGTTGTGATTGTTGTATTCCTGCAGAAATAGCTTTATATTATTATGGTATTTTCTCATCTTTATGCTAACATGAGGTATTAAGGATTATAAACATCATTATGTTATATAGTAAAATATGCTTTTTATTTGATATACAAACATTAAATTTGCATTTCACATTCATGTATATTTATTATAAGTTCACATTTAAAGTTTCTTAGTGTTTTTATTTTATAAATACTAAAAATCTCTTAATTGACTATGTGCTTAAACATTAAATAGCCAGTTATGGTTCTAACACACTCACAAATAAGTAAGGCAAGTTACATCATTTAAGTCTTGCAGTAAAAGCAGGAAAAAAGCTTGTTTTGTGTTTAGATCATGTCTTTTGATGTTATTAGGTTTTTCTGACATATTAAATTTTAGGAATGTTCTTGCTTAGGTGGAACTAGCCCAATAATTTCAAACTTCACTCAAGTCAAGCATGAAAATCATGCAGATAAAATGTCATTTAATCTTACTTAGTGTCAGATATCAGATTTTCAGCCAAAATAGCCACACTCACCCTCAGTCTGTTTACCTGCCATGGCCCTTATGGCTCTGTGCACCAGATTATGGCACAAGGCCACAGTCTGCAGTGTTGGACAGTGTAACAGGGGACAGCAGTGTTGGACAGTGTAACAGGGAACAGCAGTGTTGGACAGTGTAACAGGGAACAGCAGTGTTGTGCTCCTCAAGGCGAAACAAAAGCAATCATATGACGGAAGGAGGACCCCACGCATCTAATGTGGGGGCCTTCATGAAATGGTGACAAAAAAGGGAAAAGGGACAGTAAAGGAGGAATGTGGAGACAAAAATGTCAAAGAAACACAATAGACTGAGACATCAGAGGTTGACAAAAGACCAGAAGCCGCTAACAGTCAATTTAGCTGCCTTTGCGTGCTGGAAAATTCTGACATGGTCTCTGCCGAGATGGAAGCTGACAGGACAGCCACATCCCAGTGATTATGGCCTTTATCGTTTCTGCCTCACGCCCTGCTCAGAGAAAGCATTTATACAAGATTTCCCGTCCGACTGAGGACAAGGTCACTTGATCAGGAGACACTTGCTGAAGATGGCTTCCTCTTTTTTTGCTAGCCGGAGGGGAAATTCCTTAGTAATACAAGAGGAATCCAGAAGCAATGGAAACATCATTGTGTTTTTGTTTCTGGCAAGAACATACAAGAGCAATGTTAACAAAACAGATTGTTAATCTACAATCATCACTGAAATATCTGAAAATCTCTTCTTACCCTTTTAGCAAAATACAACTCTGCCAGAGAGTATAACCTGCACAGTTTCTTAGGGAAATTCGAAATTGTCATTGCTGTAATTACAACAACTATTTCTGCTACTACAGCTGTGATTATTTCTACTGATTCTGGCCCTGCTTTTACAGGTCTCCCCTGCTATCTGAAAGTAGAACATTCCTATGAAATCTTTCTTAAACCAAATAGTGTAAAGTGAAGAAGCATTTTCTGTTAATTTATATGAATTTGAGCATTCTCAGACACAAAAACACCTACCAAATCATACCAAATAACACATAAACCTTAAAATATTGCTAACATATAGTAAAAGCACTAATGAAAGGATAAATATGCAGCTTATATAAAGTAGAAATAATGCGATTGGATATATTTCTGGGGCTATCCCATGCGCCTAGCTCGAAGAACTGCGCTCCTCCTGGCGTTTAAAGAAGGAACCTTTCTGCATTTTTGAGCCCATCTCCTTCACCTCTGGGCTACCTGCTGCACTAGATACTCTTCACTGGATATCGAATCCCTTCGTTCCAAGAGGAACCTCATGTGATGCATCACTCTCTTCCTCTGATTGAATCATTGCTTTACCGCACTAGTAGATATATCTCACCATTTGTTTTTTCCATGGCAGGTAACAACTTCAAACGGAACCAAGTGCTTCTCCTGCCGGTCGTCGGCAGAAAGAGACAAATGGATGGAGAACCTCAGAAGAGCCGTGCACCCGAACAAGGTGAGAGCTCTGCAGAGAGGGGGGGCCCAGACTCCCAGCGCCCATTTGCCCCGTTCAGGACTGGCTCTCTGGGGCGTCATGCCATCCTGACTGCGAGCGAGCGAGTGCAGTGCAGTGCAGTCACAGGCCTTCAAAAGACCCAGTTCATTTGATGGATGCTTTTACTTCTATGAATTATTACAACACTAGTGCAGTCTTTATTTCATTGACAGCTGGGTTTGTGGTTAATAACAGGTTCACCGATAACAATTAATGTTAATATAATTACTTTTCATTAATCAGTGACTTAATATTTATTTTACTTGACAAGGAGCATACCACATATACGAAAATATAAGCACTTTTGTACTCTATTTGGCCTAATGTTCAAGACTCGATGGGTAATATTTAAATATACATGGTTCCTCCATAAAAACAATACTTTCAGTGTAGTTTTCCTAATTCACAATTAAATATATCTACTAGGTCTGGTTAAACCCGATTTACTGAAACACATTCTAATTTATAACATTTTTAATACACGATCTTTATATTTTTAATTAATGCAAAATTTTATGGCTCACAATTTATGTTTCATTCTTTTAATGGTGGGTAAACCATTAAAAAAAGTAGTGAATGCATTGACCATAGATTATGGGTAAAAATACTGTGATTGCCATTTATTCCCAAAAATACGTGAATTTTGTTAAGCGCCTTCTGACATCTTACGTAGCAGTACTTTGACTCCGCAGGACAACAGCCGTCGAGTGGAAAACCTGCTAAAGCTGTGGATCATAGAGGCCAAAGATCTGCCGGCGAAAAAGAAGTATTACTGCGAGCTGTGTCTGGATGACACTCTGTACGCACGGACTACCTGCAAGCTCAAAACAGACAATGTCTTCTGGGGCGAGCACTTCGAATTCAACAACCTGCCGGGCATCAGGAGCATCACGGTGCACCTCTACAAGGAGACGGACAAGAAGAAGAAGAAGGAGAAGAACAACTATATAGGTTTGGTGAACATCCAGATCGGCACAGTGACCGGGCGGCAGCTTGTGGAGAAGTGGTACCCAGTCAGTACGCCTAACCCCACCAAGGGGAAGGCCCCGGGGCCCATGATCCGCCTCAAATCACGCTACCAGAGCATGAGCATCCTGCCCATGGAGCTGTATAAGGAGTTTGCAGAGTACGTCACCAACAACTACCTACTGTTGTGCTCCGTGCTGGAGCCCTTGCTCAGTGTCAAAAGCAAGGAGGAGATGGCGTCCGCTCTGGTGCACATCCTGCAAAGCACTGGGAAGGCCAAGGTAGGGTGTGCAAGTATCCATGAACAAGTGCGATTAGACATGTTCAAGGCTGAATCAACTGCATCGCAATTTAATTCAATTTAGCGAGACACAGAATATCTGGGTTGGTAAACAAGACTTATATGAACTTGACACACAATAGTATACTTTTGGGAAAGTGTTACTTTTGAGGGTATTTTTTTCAAGGGTGTAGCCATGGAGTCAATGGGGGGGAACAAGGCCATAATTGTAATATATTGGCGGGGACATTGTGAGCACATCTGCATATTGCAGAGGACCTATATGTTTGTCCCCCAAAAATATGTTAGTTAATTATGGCCTTGGTGTTTTTTTGGTAAATCTATAGCATCCATAGGCTGATTTACCACTGAATGCAAAACAATGTTCATGCTGTTTAAGCAGTTTTAATGGAGTGTTAAGCAGACATTTTGTCTCGGAAGTCATATTTGCATTCAGGCACCATCAACCATCATACAATTTCACAAGAGGAAAAAAAAAGAATTTATCTTCCATTTTGTGTCAGCCATGACTGGGAAATGACCCAGATAATTACTGTGCTCTTACGGTGCAGAGGAGGTTTGGTGCACCAGGCAGGCAGCTCATCATGACTCGCAATAGACACACCATCCCCACTGCCCGCTGTCCATTTTACACACACTTTCAGCGGTACACATCTGTTGGCAGTAACGAGATGCACTGCAATCGGCACACCTGTATCGCAGTCACCACACATGTAAAAACACACTAAATCGACGCCCTGGTTGAAATCAGTTCTCTTCTTGAATCCATTCAGTATACATTTTTGGCTGTTTTTCCCTGCATGTAACTTTTTTTGCTCAAAAACAATTTGTTGGCATTTGTTATGTCTGTTTGGAATGCAAGTCGGCCCTTCATTAGTGCTCACGTAATTCAAAAGGCAAGCATTCCCTTGTCATTTTTAGGGAAAAGGCAGCAAAGATTTTAACATTTCGTGTGAAATAGCAGTCTCCTTGCTTTTTTTAAAAGTCTGTAATATCATAATGATTATTTGACTATTCTGTCTGATCAGTATTCTTGTGACTGTTGTGGTTGCCATTAACAACGCCGAACTGCAGCAGACAGCTTCTCCCACCGTCATCGCTGTTTTTTGCAAACGTTCCTTAACCGGTTTTTTATTATGGAAGGATTGTTTTGAAAGCCCCGTATTGTCAAAGTGGGCAGCTTCGCCACGTTTGAAGAAAATCAATATCTGAGACCATCACCAGATTAGAAACGTGATTCACGCTGACTTTGTGACCTCGCTGCCAAGCTTGCGGGGGAAGATTATCGATCAGCTCTGGGTACGGTGCAGCGAGGCGTCACATGGGTCGATAAACAGAGGCTGCCTTCCTCCCTCTGCCGGGCCTAGCGTTACTCCGTAGACGGTGCTGTTTATCAACAATGCCCTGGTGAAATGACCAGTACTGCACTAATTAGTTCTCATTACTTTCCAGCAAATCTGAGATGGTCAGCTGACCGTGGCATCCTGTGATACTTTAGTGCTCACAGGTGCTAACGTGCACGGGGGTCGTTTTTCACGAGCACCGTGTCAGCAGCGAGCACGTCAGCTGTGTTCTCACTAGCGGCCAGCAATGGCAGAAGGCTCTCCTCGTTCAAGAAAACACTGTGGCTGGCTAATTACTCCCGGAGACTCTGCCCTCTTCCACATCATGGCAATTAGCTAAATAGATGCTTTTTTCTTCTAAATAAATAGCTAAATAAGCAGGGAGTTATTTATAGACCAGCAAACAATGGTTGTTTACCCACAACTGGTTTTGCTTCATTGAAGGTGAAATTTTTCAAGGTATTGAAGGCAAGAATGCTGCCATAAACTGAGTCTCTGTGTGGTCTGCTGTAACTAATGATCCTGCAAGCGGCCATTAAGTGTAAAATTGCTATTAATAAAATATTAACACTTTTTAAAATAGCAGCAGTTAGAATTCTTCATGAATCACTTTGTGAAAATCAGCATGACAGTCTGCTTGACTTTGTGGTGCTTCTCAGTTAATACGCATCTAGCTAAAACATAGCAGCTTTGCCATGATTCAATGGTGTTATGATGATTTTTTTTTCTTCTTCACGCAGGTTAGGTTAGTCACATATTGCTTATTGGCACTGAAACAGCCCATTTCTACTCTACCTCTGTAGATGCTTGTTGGCAGGGAACCCTTTGGGAGCAGTAAGGTCTCTTGGTGTTGCCATCATTGCAATGCAAGAAGAGCAGCAGTGTATCCTAAATCGGTTGGGAAAATGGTGATAGGTAATGAACGGGACCAAGTTAGAGGCAGGGCAGAAGGTCGACTGTAAATTTGAATAATCTTCTTTTAGGACCCAGAGTGATACCAGATTAGTACTAGTGCATGTGAGAGCTGTCACAACCCCTAATGATTACGGTAACTTCCGGAGATACTCAACTTCTCAAATGCCAGCTTTCTCAAGTGATATTTTGTTTATGGCTGAATTCCAGCTTCTGCGTTGTTGGGGTAAATTAGGGTTTTCTTACTGCAGTTAAAAAACTCTTTTAGTTAATGGATAGACTGGGCAAAGCATGTAAGTTACGCTAATTGTCTTGGCTTAAATGCATTCCCACTGGCTACTATTACAGCACTTGTGCTTTAGTCCTGTATAACAGGGGAGGTCACATGCATTTTCACCTTTATTAAATGGAAATGCCAAAATGACATTCACTTCATTGAGTTTTTATTGTGACTCTGCCTGGTGGTCCTTTTTAGAGGGGGGTCCTGCGGTCCTTTCATTGCCCATTTGAGATGTTCAGAAGGAACCAGGTACAAATCAGGAGCAACAGCCCTGGAGGTGGAGCCTGAGGTAACATTTCTGAGCCGGGGAGTATCTTTCTGATTTAGCACCATGGCTGAAACCAGTCTTCCTTCCCTTGGCTCCGCCCCCCCAAGCACGGCCCTGGGCCCCCAGCCATTGGCATTCGTGTAGCCAGTTCATTGGCTCGCTGAGGTGAATCTCTCACTGCTTCAAATCAACAGCTAAATCCGGCCGGCCGCACTCGCAGGCGCCTGGGACTGCGCAGCTGTCCCAAACCCATAGAGTTCTTACTGACAGTTTTCATTTGTTTCTTTGTTTAAATTGCTTGGGCTTTTTAAATTTGTACAGTCCTCTATCCCAGCTAACAGGAAACGCTCCCAGAACCTTTGCTAATGTAATTTAAAGATCTTCTCAAAGTTGGCAGAGAATATTCTTACTGTAACATCAGTGGAATGTTTTTTCCTAGTTTTACATTTTAACAAAGGTTCTGTCAATGTTAACACAATAATATTACTCCCTTATTTTAATGGAATTCATGCTGAAAAAAAATTGTTTCATAATAAAACCATTATATTCATTATATCTTTATTGTCATTGTAAGGGGTACAAAGAAATTAGGTGCAAAGAATTATACCAGAAATACATACATATTTAAATACACACTTACTAGAAATTCATATTTACTTAAAACATATAGACATATGAAGAACATAAAAACATATTTCATGCAATTGTATCTATTGCAGTATATTTTTCATTATATAAATGTTATTAGGTGTCGTTCAGCACCCCTAATAGCGACATAACTGCTATTCAGTCTGCGCCATTGAGCTTTGAACCTGTGACTGTTTGTTCGTTGTAGCAATAGTAGTTCTGGGACGATCAGGAAGACAGACAAAATGCTTCCATTCCTTAATCACGACGTGCGATAAACATCCTTAGAATGAAAAATTGTTAGCTGGAATGACAGTATACAGTACAGGGCTTGTTTGGTGGCTGAGACCTGTGTCATTCTGAGCTCTCATGCACTCCAGGCAACAGGACAATTATACTCCTAAGCATTCCCCACTCAACAAACATAATTAGATGTGAAATATCAGGAGATGCTGGCTTTTCCTCCCTTTGTTTCTGCATGGATTCTCTGTGTCCGCTCAGGCCTATCATCTCGGTCTCCTGATCTCCTGTGGTGGGCATTAATTATGCTGGTGATCTCTGGTGAGAGCCGTGCTCTGAGGCAAAGCAGCTGGATGAAAATTCTGAGCCAAGAATTTTGTCAATTTTTTTTTTTTTATCTTTAACCTCCATAAAGCCTCCTTATTTGTAAGCCGTTAAAGAACCTGACTCCTGTAGATGTCATATAGTGGTATTCTTATAGAGCCCTACTGACATATGTTTTGATCTATTTAACAGACTGACATTAAATCATTCAGCAGTAAGGAATTATAGACAGCATCAGTATGTTGTTTGACAGTGATCTGTGGTGGATGATTTTGTTACAGTTTAGTCGAGGCTGAACGTTACTGTCTGTCTTTCAGAGCCAGTGACCGGGAGGACTCAGAGAGCAGGTTCATCTCCTTACTTTGATGAGTGACCTGTTGATAAATATTGGCAGGCTTAGTATTGGTCAAGCCTGGCAAGGTCAAAGAGTTTGGAGTTTCCACAATGTCCTGTTGACATTGGTCTCAACGTGGAGAGCTAGTTGAATCAAATTCACAAAGTTCAGTCAAAGTCAAGTCAAGTGAAAACTCTTAATTGTCAATTCCGCGATATGTACAGGACGCACTGAGGATTGTAAAGTTAATTTGATATTTTAGAAGCATATTGTTCAGTAGGCCTAGTTCTTCTGGGGGAATCAGAAATTGCATTTTAAAGTAATAAATAGTGAATTGGCAATTGGAAATTCTGAGTTGGTTTATTTTACAAGAGAAAAGAAGTTCTGGTTGTCTTTTTGTTGTTATAGATGAGAGTAATTGTTTGGAATCTTTAAATGGTTTGGGAAAAGGGGAACACAAACCTTCATGCCTAACCTTCAAAATGCAGATATGGGGGGGGGGGGTGTTAAAAACAGGGTGGAGTCTGTCTGCAGCACTTTCATCACAGAAAGGAGGCGGGTGCATCAGTTATGGCTGAGAGTAAGTCATAGCTCAGATATGGCTGAGAGTAAGTCATAGCTCAGTTATGGCTGAGAGTAAGTCATAGCTCAG
>JABFEB020000040.1:19402403-19418839 GCA_019775895.2 Stomatorhinus ivindoensis
TAGGAGCAGCAGAAAGGACTGTGCTGAGTCATGAGAGCGACACTTGTAGGAGCAGCAGAAAGGACTGTGCTGAGTCAGGCTTGACCATTAATATTCTGAAGTAGTAATCCATTACTACGGTTTACAGCTGAAAGGATTTTTTCCACTATGCTCTTGGTTGGGTTTCTCACTCAGACTGACCTCTTGTCTAGTACATGTTTCAGTGTTAAATAGCTACTATTAACAGCATAGTTCCTGTATTGCACAAAGGAATCAGTTTTGTTCTTTTTCGTTACTACACTTAACTCAATCGCCTTGGTAAAATTCTGTTTAAATTTTTTTGTTTGGTGTTTGATATAAAAAGGTTTAGTAATTATCTTGGTGGTTTATAATGCATATGAATATAAAAAATACTTATTACCTATTACTATTTAATTATTATTAATATTATATGAGTTGTATAATGTAATAATGATGTAATGATGTTAGCACACTTTGCAGCGTGGACAGGGCAGAACTTGTGCTTTGTTTTTGGGAAGCTCACAGACGGAGCAGAGCATCCATGCTGTTGTCTCCGGAGGTGTGGTGTCCAGTAACTCGGGTTCCATGTGGCGGCATGGAGACTTAGCTGCTATCGTGGTCCCGGTGTCCAGTAACTCGGGTTCACAGAAGCCGCCACGGCGATAGACATCACATACTCGACACTAAGGAGTATTCCCAAATCGCACCACACTTTCTGTGCCGGATGAGGGAGAGGATTACGGTTGACCTCTTCAGCGCCACCCTGTGCCCCTTTGGGAAAATACCACCCTTGTAAAGAGGAGTGTGGGCCTGATGTCACACAGTGAGGGACAGCCATTATGAGACACTCTGTTTTACACCATCCAGGTTAATGTCCGTCGAAGAAGAGCTGAAAAAGGATCATTCGGATATGCAGGCTGTGGTGGACTCCAAACAGAAGATCATCGAGGCACAGGTGAGGGTCGGGGGTACGATACAAAATGTCGGCCCGAGATGTTGCCGTTGGCCCTGCAGGTATAGGACTCCAGGAGCGCTGTCTCATAACGACCAAAGAAGCATGAGCTAACTTCAGAAAGCAGACTCAGAAAACTGGGACAATTCCCAGCAACATAATTTCTGGGGAAATATCTTGGCGCTCCTGTGAACGGGCGTGAGATTTTCCACATGCTGTGCAACTCCTCTCCCCCAGCATGTGCTTACATCAGCACAGACCTGACTCCCCGCACGGGCGTTTCCGGGTAATGATGTCATAAATCATCTTTATCTCTCCTTCTTTGCTCCCCCCACTCTGGGAGCTGTATTTACTCTGATATACGCTCTGCATAGGGTGTGACAGCGGGTAAATGTGGTAGCCCTGTGTCACATAAAGAATGTAATTTAATTTATTTTTTTATCATGAACCTTTTCAGTGCACTGGGTGGAATCTCTCAGAACTCTTCTGTGGGATTTTAGCCTATAAATTCACAAACCTTTTCCGTGGGCATAGAACATCATTCAGTAAACTACATACCAACTGTTGACTGCTATTTTTCCCATAAAGAGCAGAGTAATGTTCTTCACCTATCTGTTCATTAGTGGTTTTCTGGTGACATACATATTCCTCCTTTGTAGCCTCTGTTCTGCTGAAGACGGTAGTATTTTTTTCTCTTGTGGAGGTTATTAGATCCAGAAAAAAACTGTCTTTGTACAAACAGTTATATTACGTCAGGCTCCATAGAGGAAGGAAACGGCAATTTTCTCACAGCATTCATAACGACCAAGGACATGCAGTCTGTGTCTCTGAATTGCCTATAGTGTATGTGTTTGTGTGTTTGTGGGGGTGGGGGTTATGTGTGCATTAAATTGTGGGGGCCAAATGCCACAATGTGATAAAGAATCTGCTATTCAGACATTGTGGGGACCATAAGTGGAAACTCAATTTTATAAAAATCTGTGACTGCAATCAAGGAGCCTCAAAGTTGTGTATTTTGTTTGGTTACTTATGATTAAGGTTAGGGCTGGGATATGATCTGGTTCTCCATTTGCTTGTCCTGTAGGAAAAGCGGATCGCATCCCTGGATGCAGCCAACGCGCGCCTGATGAGCGCCCTGACGCAGCTGAAGGAGCGCTACAGCATGCAGACCCGCAACGGCATCTCCCCCACCAACCCCACCAAGCTGCAAATCACAGAGAATGGAGAGTTCCGGAACAGCAGCAACTGTTAGGACGGACGGGCTACACACCGCCGCCTTGGACTGGGGCTCAAGATGGCAGCCACGTGAAGAGCTGCCAGTTGTCGGGGCACCTTCTTGGGTGGCACTGCAGCTCCTTCAGGGTACAGCGGGCATTGGGAGTGCAGTCAGTGCTGCGGTGGCAGAATTCCATTATTTTCAATGGATGTTCAGTTCCATTGGGAGCAGGGACTGTTTTTTTATTATTGGTCACTGTTATTCATGGCACTTTGGCTTAAAACTGAGGGCTGGCTCTGCTCTCCCAAGCGCCCAAGCACTAGAGGGTGACCTGGACTGGGTTGGCCCACTCCCTCTGTAGGTGAAGAGACACCCTCATAATCTGTGTTCAGGCGTGTGAGAAACCACCATGTAATGAGTTTTCCAGTGAAATCCACCCATCTCTGCTTTGAACCAATGTGCTGTTTCTCTCTAGCCAGGGTTAGGGTTGTGCTCATTTAAATATGAAACGGAAAAAAGTCAGTCTTGTAAAGAGTCTTGTATTTTAGGGGTGTTTTTTTCTACTAAGCGGAAACCTCAACAGTTTGTGGTATCTCTCTCATGTCAGTCTTACACTTTTTATGTCACTGTCCCAGGTCTCAGTGACCAGGACGGTTTAAGCTAAATATATTTTGTAATGCATGTTTTTAACATTACTCTGGAATTTAAAATGGTTTAGTTTATACTATAAACCTCCAGCTGATTTTACTCAAGAGTTGCGTCCCAGGTTTACTCGTCAAATCAGTATCTCAGCAGTGTTCCAGCGTGTGCAGAACAGACTGACACTAGCCATGCCATTTGACCCAGTTGTGTACTATGAATGGTACCATAGCTGTCAAATTTGAATATGAAGAGTAGCCCTGGCTTCTTTATTGCATGTTAATCAGGGTCAGCTCCAAACATTTTTCTGTGTGCCATACAGCATTGGCCTAGAAGACACGTAGACTTACAGAGGGGGCGGGGCAAATAGACGTACAGAGGGGGCGGGGCAAATACAGCATTGGGAATTCCTGAAATTTGAGCTAACGTGGAACAATGCCATTTATTCACTAATTTTTAGTTTTTGCTCCTTTGGTCATATGGCACATTGTTTTGCGTCAAGAGCAGGAATGACACGTAGCCTTCAGGGTGCGACTTGGAACAAAACCAAAAGCGAACTCTCCAAAATGTACTGTGGGCTGAAATGTGAAAGTAGCTCCTGCTTAATATGGGCAACGTCAGTGTATCACCATGATACTTGCAGAAATACAATAAATAATATATATGTAATCAGCAAACACAATGTACGTTATCATTCTCAATATGCTAAATTTACTTTTCCCATTAAATCTCTGCCACCCAATCTCATGTATCAGCTTCACAAATACTGATTTTGCAATATATACAGGATCTAAGCTCATACACCTCAATTCTTCATTACATTTACTGTGTTATGCCAAGGCAGCCTATATTTAGCATCTAAATTAATACATCTAATTTGTAAAGCAGATAATTATAGCATAATTGCCATTATTGAAACAAATGGTAACAAGTGAATGCGAGAAAAAAATGAACGAATTAGCTGATGGCTAATGGTCAGTCCCTGCAGATAAAATGTTTTTCTTTTTTTGGTGCAGCTTTAGCAGGGCACGTATGTTACAATCAGCAGTTCTTTGGAAGGTGTAACCCCTCTAGAAAGAGAATTATAATCAGAACTCCCATCTGTCTCTCCGGCATAAGCGGCGTTCTTTATCAATGTGCTCATGCTTCAAAGAGGCCCGCCAGGGAGCAAGCAAGTCACATCCAGAGAGGAAGCGAATTAAAATGGTCTCTTTGCCGCTGGGTCACTGTACGGGCGTTAAACGGTAATATTTAAATTTATGTGCTTGCTTTAGGTATCATTAGAAACAAAGTTCTCAGTCATTGTTTCATAAAATCAAGAGTATATGTGATACAAGTGGACTACCATGGCTGCAGGGATGTGAATGATAACCAACAGAGTGATGTTAATAATTATTATTTATTCCAATTGGTTCATTTGATCAAACTGGCTGCCACAGTAATAGTTCAGCTTGATTACTGCATCATCTTTCTGGGACGTATTGAATTGTGAATACAAACCTGTGAGATGCACTTATTTCCATTGTAAATATCATACAATGCAGAGGTCGAGAATAATGAAAGACCCAGCATTTGTATTTTGCATGTGCCCGCAAAAGGGAAACATTTTGGTCGATACCAGGTTACTGCAAGCACGTAAAAACAAGCAAGTGTTTTTGACAGGAGAATCCTTGCACTCCATCGTATTGCTCTGTTTTGACTAGTGATGGCCTGCATTTAAATTATTGCTGCACACTTTGATATGGAGTATCCAGTGGGCTGAATTCCATATCTCAGTTTTATTGAAAATTAGTCGCCTGTTAACACTATACCTATGTTGTTTATATTTTATCTACAGTTGGCAAAGTGTCTCACTGCTATAGTGTGTAAAAATGTAGTAATTGAGGTCAAACTCATTTTTGTGCTGATGAACCAACTGTAAGTCTTAAAGTGGCTCTTTAATGGCATTCTGAATGAGCGGGGGGCACGTACCCCATCCTCTCTGGTTTTCTGACCCTTGGCTTCGGAAATGTTTATCAGCACCCATGGTGAATTCTGGCCAACTGCCCCGTCCAGCTGTATACAAAACTGCTTGGAATCTGAACTCCAATCAGGAACCTAACGATTGCTGCGTTCCAGGAAAAGTGACATGTGAAAAAGCAGGGCAAAATCCACATAGGGAAATAGGGAAATATTTTACAGGAAATATACACTGGACCTGTGATCATGGTTAAATGTAACTCTCTCATGACAGTGAAGAGACAAGTTTCAGGAAATGTGATCTTTCTTTTGTATTTAGCATTCATATGGTGCATCACACAGTGCACCTAAGATGGACCAGCTGATGCGACTCCTTTAAGAACGTCTTACAGGCAGCTCATTATAATTCTTTTGCAACAGCATTTCAGCTTTCTGTATGTGTTTGTTCTTTATCATTTGCATGTCTCATGCCCAGTGCTACAGTCACACAGAGTTAAGTTGCCAATGGTAAGAAAAGAATACAACCTTATTTGCTGCATACTTTGTATGTGTTTAAATATAAAGATTCATGTATTTAGAGGTATTGAGCCTCAAAGATGTAAATAAAATGTTAATGATATTTTTAACTACTGTTATAAAAAAATAAGTTCTTTTTGTGCAGTTAATGTTCCCTGTGTTTGATTCTGAATGCAGAATGCATATAATGGTACTATTGTAAAAAGGTCCAACAGTGATTGTCCCAGTTTCATCCCTCTGCAGCTCATTTTGTTGTACCATTTTGCATGAAGGCTCTCTTAGGTCAAAGGAAAACACTGTTCTCTCCCGTATAAATGCTGTGTGTGTGTGTGTGTCGGGGAGATTGTTTATATTGCATCGTGGGGACCAATACATATTTATACTGAATAAGCAATATTAATATTGTAAAATTAGCAGTCTCTGTATCAAATGTAGAAAAAATGGAATATAAATATCAAGTGTGTATGAATTTGTAAATTATGTTTATATTACATTGTGGGGACCAAATTCCCCGATGATGTCATAAAAACCGGTTATTTTGGTAATATGGGGCCCATTTTTCAGGTCTTCACCAAAAGTCCCAAATTTTGTTTGGTTACTTATGGTTAAGGTTAGGGCTGGGAAGGGGTTAGGGTTGCCATGTTGGGATTCATTTTCCCCATAAAAATGTAAAAGCCTGTATGTGTATGTGTGTGTGTGTGTGTGTGTGTGTGGGTGGGTTATGTGTGAGACCAATTTTTGCCATAAGGGGAAACTAAGTTTTATAAAAAAACAATGTCTGCTGTCAAAGAACTAAATCTGACAAAGGTCTTTATTTTGTTTTGTTACTTATGGTAAAGGTTAGGACTTGGTGTGAGGGTTAGGGTTGTCAAAATGGTTCTTCCATAGAAATGAATGGACAGTCCCCACAAAGATTTGAATATGTGGACATGTACATACCTTTGGTCCCCACAATGTGATTAAAAACCTGTTATTTTAATGTTGTGGGACCATTTTTCAGGTCCCTGCAAAGATTTGTGAATGCAATCACAAAACTAAAAAACCAAAAGTCTTGCATTTTTTTTGCATTTTCTTTGGTTACTTAAGGTCGTCAATCATCAAATAAAAAAAAAAACTTTAATTTGAGGAATTGCCGTAGTTGGGATTAGTGCTTACAGAAATGAATGGAGAGTTGCCCACAAAGATACGAATACAAACCTGTGTGTGCAGATCCTGAATGGCAGATTGGCAGATAGCTTTCTACTGCAGAGTGGTAGGTTAGACCTACTCGATGAAAGAAAAAGCACAAAATATCTGCTCTCTCTTTTGACCTTGTTGGATGCTTGGAAAGTGAACACTTCTTCCTGATGAAATATTAAAAGTGTCACCCGGTATAGATATGCTTTAAGCAATTTCAAGCAAACCTATTTGAGCTCTAGACACCTGAATCTGAAACTCATTAGTTAAATGTGTGTCACTAAGCTCTTGAAGCGAGAGTGGCTATGCTATAGCACTTCATCTGCACTGGACAAAAGGTGACAGGTCTATGTTACACCAGGTGCTTCATTTTCTATGGAATTTCTGGTGAGGCCCTGGCGTGATGTAGAGTTCAGAACCTCCCTGTCGTGTGATAAGCATGTGACATGGTGTTGTGATGTCAGTGTTTTCCTTTGAGGAAGGAGACGTCATTTTTGAGAAGCTGACTGCATAATCACTGGCATAATCAAAAATCACTGTGGCGTTTAATTCCCTGGTTGTCTCTTCCATCACTCTGTCAGATTAGCTCATATGTACAGAGATATTTCTAATTTACTAGATTTAATGACTCCTTTTATTGAAACCCTTTCTCATTAACATTCACATCTACCCTGTTAGCATATCGCACATCTGCATTACATGCGTTAACATCCTTCTGTTCATAATGTTGAAATTTTCATGCTGGAATGTGTGACATAAAGTGCATGCATTCTACTCTAAACTCTGTACATTTACATTATATTTACATTTATCCAATCTACATTGCATACTTAGATTCCACCATATAGACAAGCTACTACAATTGCAGCAGAATGAACTGAATATAACAGGCAAAATTGCAAATACAGCAGTGTAACTGTGGTTGGTACAGCTTCTCTTCATAAAAATGGGCTTCTTTACAAATACAGGAAACATCGATTCATGTTTTCTACCATAAATATCAAATCCTGTCAATTTTGGTTGTATTTCAGAATGATGCAACTGTGAGATGTTATTTAACCTGCCGTGATTAAGCACCTGAACTTGCTGCATGCATGAATTGAGTGGAAATGACTGGCTCCTTCACATATCCTGTCACTGTTTTACTGCATTTTTTATTCTCCATCTTCACTCCTGCTGTTATGAAATGAGAGAAACAACTAGTATTATATCCCAATAAGAGAAAATTTCTCTATTTCCTGCTGGTGTACGAAGATTAAAAGTAATGTGTTTTATAATCTCATAGAAGCACTTTTGTATGTTAAAAGTGACATATTTGCTGAATATTGATGTAGAAAAAAACGATGTACAAAAAGAGAGGTGATTTTTGTGTTTCAGACAAATTGTGGCAGTGCAATTTATGTACATTTGCACCTAGAGTTATTAAAGTTTTATTTAGCTATTTTAAGTTTCTGATGTTTTTTTGAATGTTACAACAGACCCAAGAACAAATGCAAGTCTATCTGCTTCTATACTTTTCTAAAACTTTTTATTGTTTTTTAAATGGCGTTTTCGTGTGGAAAATGCTCAGGTATTGAAGTATAAATTATGATATATTAGAAAATATATAAAATATTGTATTGAGTATTTCACTTCTTACTATTAATTATTGTAATATCCTTTTTATGTATATTTTTGCCACTTTCTTAGACTACACGAAGCAGCTGCTTCTGCAGTGTTTAACTCTCCCGCAACCTTCCTGAATTTCCTCACTCAGAATTTATGCACACCCTTCACATCTTTTGGTTTCCCATTTCCAAGCATTTCTTGGTTGACTTTGATGCATTTCGGGGTCATTATTTTGCCAGAAGGTCCTTTTATGGGCAAATTGGGAAGAAGTTGTTTGTCTTGGAATTTGGCCGAGTTCATGATGCCATCTGTCTTAACGAGGATGCATCGTATGCCGATGTCAAACAGTCCGGGAACAACAAAGACCTTCAGCTATATTTAATCTTAACCCTAATTTTTTTTCATAGCAGAGGGATTGTCTGTCTGAGGCCAAACACAGCATTATTGTATATGTCTATAAACTCAGTATTATCTTGTCTGATTGTACCACACATTTGCAGTTGTAAATAAACCTAAGTTTATTTACACAGTTTTATTGCTTTTGTCCAAAAGAAGGTTTTTTTTCTTGGAAAAACTGCTTGAAAAACACATTATAAAGGGGGTGACATTGACCGGTGGTTTTGGAAAAGCCACGAAGTTTTAAAAACTTTTGGCCTTGAACTCCCTATGTTTTTCAAACCGCCTGTCTCCAAGCATAGGAAGAAATTGCGATCCTTGGGGAGCAAAATGAACTATGTCCTCTACCTGCTAGCATAGCCACTGGGAGGCTTTCGCTCTGTTATTAATGATTTCCATAACAATGTTGGTATAGTTCCGTTGCTTTACAGAATTCTTTTACCATGTTCAGGATGGATGGATTTCAGACACAAGGATCTTTTAATAACCCCAAAAGAAGTAAATACTTAGAAGCCACTATACCATACGACGGACTTTGAAGCACGGCAAGCTTTTTTTGTGCAACGTAGTGTGAAGTATTTTGATAGGGAAATTATTTTCAAGACAAATCCCTCCTTAAGTATATGAATATTCTGTATAAGTATTGGAACTGGAAGGCCTGACTGCATTTAAGAGGTGAGTAGCACATGATGCATTTATCTTAAATCTGGAGAATATAGCAGAATGTGGAATTATTTAGTAAGAGTTAAATGGTACAGTATGATGCAACAAAAGCATTAATGCATTAGCCTAAATGCAGGGTGCTTCATTTTGCCCAAAGCCAAGGCAGCATGTATCCCAGACTGCACCCTCCCTGCTGTTGGGGGGGCTGCTTCTTGACAGGAGCGACTGGAATGCCTGTTAGCAAAGCTGATAAAATGCATCAAATCCAAGAGGAAAATCTTTAATCTGCAAATGTTAGGAAGCTGGTCAGAGATGTATCTATCGGCAGGATAACCTGAAAAGTGAATCCCTGGCCAGCTTTATAACTTGCGCAACTTTCCCTCATGGAAAATCTGTATTGCAGTACAGGAGTGCAGCAGGTATCCATGAGAGGCACAGAGAAAGCAGGGATTTAATTCCGAATTGAAACACCTTCAACTGTAAAGTCTTTATCCAATATCTTCAAAATAAATATTAGACTGCCTCTATAAAAATTTATTGTGAAAAACTTTTATTTGTAATTCAGCACAATGTTAAAAAGTCCAAGGCAGGGTTGTTCCGGTATGATTAATATGGGTCCTACAACCACATGTATGCATACAGTTTTTACCCTTTTAATTGTGGATTGCGGAGTTAATTGCTAATATATACCAGCTGTAAGTTACCTGCCATCACGGCAGCACCTGTAAGAGGTTTCCAGTGACTGATGAGATGTTGCTTTTCAGGGTCCGGGAAACTGATCGCTCCCATCAAGGCCTGCGTAAGTTCATAGCGAAGATTTAATACCCCACACCCGCAGCCTTCTGCTTGGCTTTCAGCATCCGGCGCCTAGGTAATGATTTCATTAAAATTCCATCTTTCTTGGGAACAAAAGGATAATCAGAAAAGGGTTTTTTTTTTGCCACACCACTTTTCATTGTGAAGTGAATGAGTACCTTAAATCAATACGAGCCTGTAATTGTGTGTGGGTATTATATTTAAGTACAGAGGAGGAAATCATGCCCTCCTACCCACCAGATGGTCTGACTGTACTTCACAAAGGTTTGAAATGCAGAACTCTGGAAAGAGCATAGAACTTACTTCACCTAAGATGGAACCACACGTCTTTGCTCATGAGGAAAAAAAAGTGTAAAAAAGGCAATCTAGACTTTAATAGGTTCATTAAACAGCATGAGGACCATTTCAGACCACACTTCAGACCACAATTTAATTGTGTAATTTAGTGTGTTATGCTACTCCAGCCATGCGTGCTATTACCGGAAACACACTTTTCAAAAGCTTTCATGTACTTTTCAAAAACTTTCATGTACCGGGAACCATACTGTTGTTGTTTTTTACTGTTATATTTTTGTTTAGAATGGTCTACTCAGACAGATAATTATGATGATTTGCAGGTATGTGGAATCAAGCGAGCTATTTCTTCTGTTTCAAGGATGCACTTTTGCAATTATAATAACACATAAAAGATAATAATGTCTGACAGTTTAGTATTTAAAAAAACAAAATTAAATGCTTTAACAATCTAAGTTTCAGATTCTTACATTAAAACGGCAGTTGTGTAGCTTCTAGGACCCTTGGTAAATTATGTATATATTCCGGTCAGCTTCAAACGGGACATAAATTGAGAATTATCAGTTAATATGAGTGACCGTACCTATCAACTCATGATACTGCGTTTCTCAAATCTCAGCTCAGCTTCAGGTAAGGTGGGTGTTACGCCCCTGTCGTCACAATGAATAGTTCTTTGCATATGTTATTTTTGAAATGACATGAAAATACCATGGAGTGATTAGAAAATCTGTGTAATCATTTAAGGAATATCGTTACCTTAATTACTGCATCACGAAACCTGACAGGAAATAATGAACTAGACATAGCAAATGGAATATATTCAGAGGTGGAGATTTCAGGCCCAGAGAGTACAAATCCAAACGAAGATTTTGTTTCAACCAACCAGTTGAGTATATAGAGTCACAGTCACATGGAACTTAACTGGTTGGTTGAAACAGAATCTTGGTTGGGATTTGTACTCTCTGGGCCTGAAATCTCCACCTCTGAATACATTTATCTGCTGTTCAGTTCTTGCTTCTTCTCCTTTTGCTTAATTTATAAGGAACAGCTGATACTTATAAATGACTGAAATGTTACTCCAACTTGCTTGTGATGTTGAGTTGTGCACTGCTCAGATCTAAAGCAACTCAAAGGTCTGTTTACAGGTTTCTTTCATACTCTTGTTCTGCACTGGCAAACTGTCATGATTTTCCGCAATACTTTTGTAGTCGTACTCTAGATATTGTCTTTAACTAGGGCATCCCTATTCAATGTACACAAAATCAATATCTTTTGGACACATTTTGACTGGGGAAAATGTCCAATTATCGACCAAAAAAAATCCGCAGCATATATTGGCTATCGGCTGACCCTGACTTCTAAATATTGGCATCAGCTATTGAAAAACCCATATTGGTTGACCTCCAAGTGTAAAGTTTGGTGGAGGGGGAATTATAGTATAGGGTTGTTTTTCAGGTGTTGGGCTTGACCCCTTAGTTCCAGTGAAAGGAACTCTTACTGCTGCAGCATTTGAATCTATTTTGGACAATTTCATGCTCCCAACTTTGCGGGAACAGCTTGGGGGATGGCCCCTTCCTGGTCCAACATGACTGCGCACCAGTGCACAAAGAAAGGTCCATAAGGACACGGATGAGCGAGTCTCATGTGGAGGAACCTGACTGGCCTGCACAGAGCCCTGACCTCAACCCGATAGAACACCTTTGGGATGAATCAAAGCCAAGACTGCGAGCCAGGCCTTCTCATTGAATATCAATGCCTGACCTCACAAATGTTCTCCTGGAAGAATGGTCCAAATTCCCATCAACACACACGTAAACCTTGTGGACAGCCTTCCCAGAAGAGCTGAAGCTGTTTTAGCTGCAAAGGGTGGGCAAACTCCATATTAAAGCCTATGTTTTAGGCATGGGATGTCAGTGAAGTTCATATCTGTGTAAAGACAGGTGTCCCTATACTTTTGCCAATATAGTGTATATAAAACATATACAGAAGTGTGAAGGACCAAACAGTAAGGCACCACAAACACAGTTTGTGTTTTACTAAAGAAAACAGAGGTTTATTGACTTAATATCACAAAGCAGGACATTAACTGAAACAAACTGACCTTCTTGTAATGAGACACCAGGGAACATATATAGTGGTTTGGGCAAATCAATTAACACACCAAAGGGGTAAACCAAATTAACATTACATGCAACTAAACATAAAAACATAGCTAAATTCCTACTCCTCCCTCTCGCCATGGTAGCATATGGTTTAATCCAGCTCCAGGGGTTTTTCCATTTTAAGAGTCCTCCATCCTCAGCCACACCTTTGTACTGACTAGGAGAGGACCACCCCCCACAAACAAACTGTAAAAATTTAAGGATTAATTAGGCTAACACTGTATATAAACCCTACAATGTGCATATGTGCACTGCATATAAAATATAAAGAATAAAGCGTTTGATTAAAGAAAATATACAAGTAATCAACTATAGAGGTGAGAGAATGTTTGGGATCTTACTCTGCATGGCTGTAGCCGTCACAAGGAGTTACAGAAGGCTCACTCTAGGTTAGAACGTAGAACTATTCTTTCATTCTCTCAGTCTGGAGAAACAAAACCTCCATTAGCTGAAATATTTCACTAACTTCATTGAACAAGAAGAAACTTAAATCAGGCTTAAGGCTTGTCAGTAAAATTGCTGAGCTAGTTATCACAAAGCAACCAATCAAAGAATCCCATTTTGATGTTATTGGGAGACTTATTGTCTCAATTCATTGGCTTGTCACACCCTATGAATCAGCTACATTAGTTACTATTTTTGAATATATTGCTTCTTCGCTCAATCCCCTCAAATGCAGTGAATTAGCAAGCCTATGTTACTATAAATTAATATTCCATATCGTATGTTCCCATGTCAGATAAACGGTAATTAAGACCAGCCAAATCTGGATCCTAATGAATTGTCTTGCTACAGGCTCATATTAAATTATGGATTAATTTCTCTTTCTGTGGGGCACTTTGGCAGAGCTTTGCTCTGGTGTTGGAATTTTATGTACATTGTCTTGAGCTGTAGATCAGTATATTGTCATGGACAGAGTATAAAATCTTGTTCATCTGTGTCCTTTTGGTTGTGAACATACCCATCAGAGCAATGTCAAGTAAATTATGAGCTTCCAAATGCTTTGTGATCTACCATGGGCAGTGTGTGGATGCTTGTGGTTCCAAAACCCCTGAGTGTCAGAGTAATTGTATCAGTGTTGAGCCCTTGAGTGAGGCTCTTGACCCTGACAAATCCTGGAATGCTGGCTCTCTAACCCCAAGCTTTCATCAACTGTTTCTTACTTTCGTCCAAAGCATGCACTATGTAGATTAACAGGAAGGTACTGTATTTGATCCATTGTTTAACTGGATATGCATTGAGAGCAGAGGTGTACACCTCCTGTCCGTGATGTCTGAGGTCCTGAGGCTTTTAGAGCAGAGCAAAACTGGCACAGCTTGAGACTCTCAGAGATAAAAGTTCGTAGCCTAGATGGTCTTTCTTTCACCTACAGAATACCACCAAAGTTTGAGAGATTCTATTTCTATAAAATACTAGAAGATCCTGTTCATAAATTCTAGATTATTGTAAATGTGATGTGAAATGCTTCCTGCCTTAATGTACGGAGCTGGTACAGATTGCAGCTGGAAGGCATTTATTGAAATAAAAATATGCGAATTTATCAGTTCTCTACTTTTCTCTCTGCATTGGCCTCCAGTGAAATTCTATATAAAGGAAACAGTCCTTATCTTTAAGGATATCAGTTTCACATCCTTAATGGATATTATTGCTAAAAATGTTGTAAAGAGGAGGGAGCTGAGGTTTATTCACTCTGGTCTGTCAAGGTTACATATTATATGTTTTTTATTACAATGCCTTATGATGTCCACCAAGATAATACCCATCAATCCATCTTCCATGCTGCCTTATCCAGGTCACAAGGGGACCAGGACTTATGACATGTACAGCAAAAGGCCCGGGATGACCAATGGAATGCCCTTTGTTAACAACAGTTTGAAGTACTAGAATGCTAATTATAAACCTGTTGGGATTAGGTAGAGCCAAGATGTTCTTATCTGCTCTAAGAAAAAGAAAATAATTCACTTCTGAGTTTTTTTCTCTTTTCATCCTGGGGATTTCAGGTGTGGCTTCAGTTTCTTAGAAGATAGATACATCTTTGTTATAATTAAGGGAATTATAACTAATATATAAATAATTATAATTAAGTAAAAATTAATTTAAAAAAAACAGTAGCTCTCTATGGAACAAGAAAACTAAAATAAATAAATTTGGGTTTGTACCTTAAATGTCTCTAATGTCTGAGTCCAGATCCCATCTCAAATTGGTTTGATTCCATTCATATGAACTACATGCATCACTCTAGAAAGAACCAAAATGTGACTTTTTCAGACATCTGCAGAATTTAGATGGACGGGACTTTTGACTTAAATGGTCAGTCATGATATTAAAAAGAAACCTGCCATTCGTACTGAATCAAATTTGGATTGTAATTATAAAAATGGAAAAATTTGCATTTTTGGGACAAATAAAGCCAGGAATGAGGAATTCAACATTTCAATGTCAACTTCAAAATTGGCTATATTTTTGGTACTATGCCTCATAAAAATTACTTCTAAGAGCATGGACCTGTTTCATGTATAACTTGTTGGATTTTCATTAGTCTGGATGAAATGTAAGTGAACTAAGATAAAGCCTATTTAAACTAAGGCACCTTAAATCTTACAAGATATGTAGCAAAGGAAGAAATCCTGCTTCCTGAAACAGGCCTCAGGTTTGCTCTACAGTGCTATCTCAGGCCTGATGTCAAAGTACCAGCTTGCTAGCACCTCTTTAAACAGTCAGGTTTGCTCTACAGTGCTATCTCAGGCCTGATGTCAAAGTACCAGCTTGCTAGCACCTCTTTAAACAGTCAGGTTTGATTCATATATATTAGCCACACTATGCTGACACAGCCAGTTTTGAGCCATCTGGGATAAGATTTACCCTCAGTTCTTTAATTTTACGGTGTTGTTATTGGTTACAAATCATATCTATCTCCAAATCTGTTAATCCTAAGAAGCATATGCATATACAGCAACTCAAAAATTAGACACTGCAGTAATTCTGTTGACTTGCATGAAAAACTTAACTACGGAACATCAAAGTGTGAGATGTTTGCATCCTTATTCCCCTTTCAAACCCGAATGCCCAGTTGTTTCACAAACAAATCACTCACACTGGCAATCTTCACTCGCTATCTTCAGTTCTGCATTGCAGATATCCCCTGACCTTCCCAAGGCCATTGCACTGTTTGAGCACTTTAAATAATTTTAATTTACTGTCTCTGTGACAGGTTGCATTTTTCACAGGTGCTACATACATTGCATTCATCCTGGTCACTGAATTGCTCTTCCAGTATTCCCAAGTAATTTCCAGAAATGTAATATTCTGCACATGCCAGCCAATTAATCTAGCTGTGAATTCCAATACTGACATCCTGTATTGTTACTGCTGGTTCGTAAAAGTACATTATTTGGCCAAAAATATTTTGTTTATGTGCGCAAAAATGTATTAAAGGTATTTCAGAGTGCGTTAGTGTCATTGTACAACACTGTTGTTTGTTGCAAAGTAATTAACAGGCTATTTTACAATGCCGCACATGTTCTTCAAACAATACCATTTCTATCCAGTCATGCTCAGCCAATTCTAACACAGTATTCAAACATTATATTATATTACAGTAAAATCCACTTATAACGGACTTCAAGGGACCTGGCAAAACAGTCTGTTATATTTAAAGTTGCTATATGGCCACAACACAACTACAGGACACCATTTACTCATGCTATACCCCAGAAGACACACTTGTGGTATAGATTATTATATCATACATGTAGTAATCCAACTTTACGTAACCAAATGTGTGACTGTTAATAATCCCGACTACGTATCTGTGCTGGATATCACCGGCAGGCCACGTGCCTTGTAGGCAGAGCTGCATGTCCATTATAACCAAACAAAACTTCAGCTAAAAGCGGCCCTGGGGACCCAACTGTTTGTCCGTTATAAGCGAAATTCCTTTATACGCGAGTCCGCTATATCCAATGCTTTTTTTGCATGTTCTTAAAGGCACACAGCCAGGACCACCCAGTCTCGTCCATTATAGACGATATTCCCTTAT
>JABFEB020000040.1:19479422-19493330 GCA_019775895.2 Stomatorhinus ivindoensis
CACTTCCTAGTGCCCCAGGACCTGACAATAACCCAACTTCCTAGTGCCCCAGGACCTGACAATATCCCACTTCCTAGCGCCTGAGGACCTGAAAATATCCCACTTCCTAGTGCCCCAGGACCTGACAATATTCCACTTCCTAGTGCCCCAGGACCTGACAATATCCCACTTCCTAGTGCCCCAGGACCTGACATTATCCCACTTCCTAGTGCCCCAGGACCTGACAATATCCCACTTCCTAGTGCCCCAGGACATGACAATATCCCACTTCCTGCTACCCCAGGACCTGACATTATCCCACTTCCTAGTGCCCCAGGACCTGACATTATCCCACTTCCTAGTGCCCCAGGAACTGACAATAGCCCAACTTCCTAGTGCCCCAGGACCTGACAATATCCCACTTCCTAGCGCCCCAGGACCTGACAATATCCCACTTCCTAGTACCCCAGGACCTGACATTATCCCACTTCCTAGTGCCCCAGGACCTGACAATATCCCACTTCCTAGTGCCCCAGGATCTGACAATATCTCACTTCCGGGTGCCCCAGGACCTGACATTATCCCACTTCCTAGTGCCCCAGGATCTGACAATATTCCACTTCCGGGTGCCCCAGGACCTGACATTATCCCACTTCCTGATGCCCCAGGACCTGACAATAACCTAACTTCCTAGTGCCCTGGGACCTGACATTATTCCACTTCCTAGTGCCCCAGGACCTGACAATAACCCAACTTCCTAGTGCCCCAGGACCTGACAGACGGATTCTGTGAGAGGCTACGTGACTTTAACTAAGCAGATGTAACACAAGGATGTCACCTTGACCTGGGCTCCCCCAGACAGTGGCTGCAGTCGGACAGCCACGCCCTAGATGTCATTGTGGGGTAGGTGGCGCTGGAGTAATTCCTTTGTAGTCTGCCAAGGAGGACATCACACCGTGCCATCGGCCTCCTTCTCTGGCAACAGCTGACCAGCAAACCTGGCCGTCAGCCTTGACGCGAGGACAACCTGGATGCCTGAATTTGCCTCCCCCACTTCTGTCATATGACAGAATGGAATGAAAGCTAGTGTGACAGTATAGTTCTGTCAGTTTGCTTTCTGTGTAATCAACTAGTACTGCTGTAAGATTGATAGCTCTGGAAAGAAGATGTATACAAACTTCTAATCACAAATAGATGTTGCGCCACAATCCTGCACCAACAAATGTCCAATGTTTGATGTATTTCAGAATAGCTTTTAACTGCTTCCAAGTAAATCAATACCTGGTAAAGCATAAAACACACTGACATGTTAAAAAAATGAGATATGACACAGAAAGCATTTCGGTTGTATCTTGTTCAGAAAACAATGGCACTCTATGCGAATGTGTATAGATGGTATGACAACAAAGACAAATATAGAGCTAAACTTTTGCACAATGCATAGGATATGACAGGTTGTAAGGTGGACTGTCAAAAAAGCTACACAGAGCTTTTGCCAAATTAAATTTTATTCCAGAAATTAACGAAATGGTCAAAAGCCCATTTACAGTTCAACAGTTCAATGCAGAAAACTAGTTAAAATTCTCATATCAAAAAAGTAAATAAATATATACTCATTCAACTACAGTGAAAACTCAAAGATTTGGAGTATAAACTCTAAAGGTATAAACTTTATAAAGCATCCACCTTGATTTAAAAAGAATCTGTATAGTTGTAATCAGAGCACAATATTGTTTGTAGTAAAAAATCTAAGTGTATGATACCTGTGATTGTCCTGAAGACAACAAACAAGAAGGATTCCTGGTATAATGGATTTTGCTGCCACTATACCCAAACTCATATAAAGAGTTTATGAATGCTTTATAATCTGGTTAATAATTATGTTGTAACACTTTGTAAAATATTTATAGATTATTTTAAAAGCTATAACACAGTTATCTTTTTATTAATGAGTTACTACCATTTACAAGTGGCAAAGGGAGCCTTATTGTAAACTTATTGTAAAGTATTACCTGGATTTTATACTTTTACAGAAGTTTGTGCAGTGTCACCAAGCAAAGGCAGAATTAGGAGGTTACTATCTTCATTTAAACAAAGTTTTAATACTCGTCAGAGTCTCCACACTCATGAGATCTTGCAGCATATTCCTGCTCTAATATACAACACCCATGTGGGCACTTTTTTCTGAAAAGTAATCACCTTACAGGTTAACAAATGGACCATTCGTGGCATTTTAATGTACAGGATCATTACTGCCTGGAGTATTTGGGCCAGTATGAGGCTCGCAGAACATTTATGAGTTTACAAGTGCTGTGGTTTTATTTGAAGCGTATGAGTCAACAGGACTGTAGTTTTTAAACACTTGGAAGCCAGTGGGAGGGAAAGGGAACGAGGCAAACTGAAAACTATTGCACATCTTTGCATGAGTCTTGACAATTTTAATGTCTGTTTGTCCGAAGAGAGCTCAGGGACATCATGGGCTCCCAGATGACAGAGGTCTGCATCATTTTTATCCCACTTGTTTGGGTACCTCTCCTGGTCTTCTCTGTAAACCTGACTCAAATGACCTTTATGCCAGTCTCAATTGCCCATGTCATGATTTTGTTTGTTGGTCTCTCCAGTCTCCACAAAAATGATATAATTTCATTTGTCTTTGATCATTGTTTATCCCACTCTTTAGGGTCACCCCCTTCTCAGATTTCCCATGTTGCATGGTGGTTATTAGCTACATTTTATCATTAGCTTTATTTTGTTACTAAAATGCTCATTCTGAGCTAAAAGATTGAAAGATATTATAAATAAATATGAAAGGAGTGCAGTAATATTTTGAACCTCAAGGCTTTGTAGAGTCAGGTTCAGTCCTGTGTTGTGTATATACTTTATGTTATACACTGATGAGCCAAAACATTATGTGATGTGATTCATCTGTGCTCATTTGCACCCAGAATAATCAGGATAGTTTTTAAATCTTACTGCCGATGCAAAATCCAAGGAGTTTCGCTTCTCATACCTGCCAGGAAAAGCCATTACACAAGTAGAATCTGGTCTCCTAGGAGTTGGACGAACATATTTTGAACTTTATGTAGACACACAGAAAAACATAGCAAATATATTTAACCCTTTTATACCTCAAGATGCAAAAATCTAAACCTGTGTGAAAAGATTCCATGATGCTAGAAAAAGTAACTTCTGCTTGTTTCTGCTGTTATATATCATCAGACCCTAGACACTTTAGTTAATATCTTGAATTAATTGGTCTTGATCAGTTATACAGATAAGCTTCCGAACCCATGGACCCATTTATTGTTGTCTGATATTAGACTATTATCTGCTACAACTTGGCTTCTGAAGAAGGATGACAAGGTCTACCCACAAAACTGTCAAATTCATGCTTTCATCCTCAAAAAGGAATGGATTGATGTCCTCTTAGTGTAGCAGCTTGCCTCTGAAATCCTACTGCTAAGCCGACACTGGGTTTGAGCTTGCAGACGTTCGCCAAAAGGTGCACACACATGGAAACAGAAGGAGATACACACAAGCTGCACACCTGTTTGCAGACAAACTGGCATCACTGGCATTATTGCTCAGGGTATAAATATTTAGACTAAGCACAGCTTTTCATTTACGTGGTGATTCAATTTGAGGAGAATCTAGGTCACAGTAAACATTGTAGCTTAAACAGACATAGCTGGCTGCACTGGTTTTAAAGTGGTCTCTTCTTCCCTGGTTGTGTTGGGGAAAAGGCGTCAGTTTAAATGCAGAAAATGGTCATAACAAAAAGCACCTTTATTGCCTTTCAGGGAAACAAATATGGAGACAATTAGGAGAGCACATAAAATCTCTTTTGTACAAATAACGAGATAGAAAAAACGAAAAGGGGGTTTGGCTAGCACATTCCATGCAGGCAGAGTCCATATCAATGAGTCATCCAAATGATTCACGTTTATCATTTTTGTACCATTGTGTCTTTGCCTACTATCTGATATACTATGACATAATCATTGATTAAAATACTATTAACTTCATTTTCACCCCGTATGTGTCATTTCAAATCATTTTTACCTATAATCAAAGAATAGAACCCAAACAACAAACTTCCTTTCAATCAATGCTTTCTGGCTTTATTTGAGAGTAGATGTTGGAGATCATATATTTTATGACATTTTTTCTTCCTAGTTTTGCCATAGTGGGTCTTTAAGGATGCTGGATCTATTGCATTCAAATGAACATTTTCTCTTTTTTGGATTTAAGATGGTTGTTAAGTACAGCTATTAGTTATTTAGCCAATGAAGGGTAAGTTCAAAGGCATGCATGTTGTCTGTGTAACTTTGTCTCTCAGGTGTGTAATGCTGGTCACTTCAGCCAGACTCGTGTCACTACAGTGTTTCCCTTGGCAAGTATGAAATGGGGGTGAGGAGTTCCTTCGGGGGGCTGACTCGTGCTGCCCTTGTCTGCTGTGGGCCGTGATCACGCTGTCTCTGCACATGCACATCACTAGGGTGAAACCATGGTGAACTTGTTCCCCACAATGTAATAAAAACCTGTTTTTTGACACTATTGGGACCATTTTTCAGGTCCCCTCAAATGTCTGTGAATGCAATTGAAAAAAAGTCTCATGTATTGTTTGGTTACTTATGGTAAGGTTAGGTATGGGGTTTGAAGTTGATGTGATTAGAGTTTTCCCCACGAAAATGAATGGTGCGTTCCCAAATAATTATAAACCTGTGTGTGTGTGAGAGTGTGTGTGTGTGTGTGTGTGTGTGCATGTGTGTGTATTAAACCATGTGCTTTTATCTCTGTAATCACTAAGTTTGGTTTAGCATCTGCTAAATAAGACATGCAGTACACTATAATACTGGGGTCTCCAACTCCGGTCCTGGAGGGCTACTGTCCAGGAGGTTTTCTATCCTACCCGGCTTCTGATGAGCCGCACTAGTTCTCAGGTAAATACCAGGAACAGGTGCGGCTCATCACAAGCCAGGTAGGATAGAAAACTTACTGGATAGTAGCTCTCCAGGACCGGAGTTGGAGACCATAATTATGATTACATCAATTAACAGACAAATAATAGAGATTTACTAACAGATGAAAGTTTTATTTTGTGCTTTTTTTCAGTTTTACTTAAATACATTTCAAGCCCAGTGAATGATTTTATGTGGTACAAAGGTAAAGGGTAAACTACCAGAGGTTAAAGAAAAGGTTACCAAAAACTGAAAAAAAAATTAAATTTCAGTTGTAAATAAAGCCTTTTTCAAGAAAGGAGTGATGAGTTAACAACTTACAGCATTTCTGCAGCAATGGAAGTAAATTAAGCTTTAAACCCAAAGAATGTAAACAATTCTTACAATGCAAACATTTGTTGATTGCTTACAATCCCTATTTCTGTAAAAAAAAAAAAAGCAGCATTTGAATAGACTGTAGTACTACAGCCTCTGAAGCATTATTTGGGAATAGTATTTTGCTGTGATAATTATAAAATGTATCAACAAAGGTATTCAGACAAACCATAATAATCTTTAAAAATGCATGTCTATCCTTTAGAGAAGATGCAAAGAAACCAAGTTGTCAGTCAACAGATTTTCCTACAATAAAAAACATTTGGAAACTGGAGTAAACTGGCAGCACGAGGTTGTTGGCTTGCACAGGGTGACTGGCACCCTGAAGCCAAAGTGCTAAACTGGTCTACACCTAGCTGGTCAGGGGTCAATCCTACAGCAAGATAATGACCAAAAACATACCTCCAACTATGTCAGAGCTATTTTAGAAGAAAAGAACAAGGCAATATGCTTCAGTTCATGGAATGCAAAGTCTCCAGACTGAAATCATATCAAGCTGGTCTCAGATGAGCCATACAGAATGATAAAAGCAAAACAAACTACAAGAGCAACACATTTGTGGGAACTTGGTGCAAATACCTTTCTGAACAATATATGATTACCATTGTAGAAATCGCGCAATGGGTGTGTTTAGCTGTTGTATCTGCAAAAGGTGGATACTTTATTAAACCAAAAATTTAGATCTGACCTAAATTGTGTTTAACAAAACAATATCAAGATTTCTTTCTCTCTCCAGTTGTTTATTGTTCTATGCATTAATTTCAGAGTACATTGTAACGTTAATCTGTGTTAATTTCAATAAAAGCTGGAGTGATTTTCCTACCTAACGTCTACAATATTTCGATAGACATTAGGACCTAGCGGAATCTTCAAATAGTGGCTGAAGGAGTGGTATATAGTGATTTTGGTCTACTTCACTGCTCGAACTATCTGGGACTTGGCTGCGCTTGTCAGTGCGAATCCTACCTTTTAACCAGGGTGTTTTGGTCGTTTTCATATCTATGAAACACTAACATTTGGATGGGTTTTTCAAATTTCCGTCATAGTGCACAACTAATCTGTTTTCTCTGTCTTTATAAGAAGCTCAGCGCCTTTATACGTTTCACAGCAGTTTTTGGTGTCTGCTTCGATTTACATAGTTTTTGCAGATTTTTATAGGTGTTTTGTAACTATCAGTTCGGGAAGATGTTTTTTTAATGATTTCGGATAGTGATGTGTATCTTGGTCGGGAGAAAGCAGGCATGATGAAGCGAGCGCTCCTGCTGAGGAAAGGGTGCAGCTTTGAAATAACAAGGTAAGGCAAGCGGCGACTCGCGCTTGGGACCGTGCCTCTGTAGATCTAATAGCGATACAAGGAAGCATATTATACCAGCTATTTAATTAATGAACATCAAGTCGCTTCCAGTAATTGAGCCGTCACCTGCGGTGATGGACGAGACTGAAAAGGTCGGTCCCAGGGGGAGACGCACTGGGTTGTGAGTGCTTCTTCTGGAGATGTGTTGCAAACCCTGGTGTTTATAACCTCACATTACGCTTGATGAGTTTCTGTGGTTTGAAACTAGCGACAACGTAGTCCATCTGGAGTTTTAACCCAACAATAAAACACGTGATTTTTTGGATTTTATACAGTTATTCGATCTTAATGTAGCTGACCAGTGTCATGATAGAAAGACTGTCGAAGACATTGCATTTTAGCTTGTACATATTAAATGTGTGATCATAAATGTAAACGTAAGTTGCAGTAATATTTTGGGTTTAATTTAAACGTATGTGTTTTTCTGATGGTCAGGTACAGTGCGGTAAAATGTGAGGCGAGCGGCTACTAGCATAAACCGCATGTTTTTTCGCCCGTACAATTGCGGAATTATATTGGATTTTGGCAAACTGATTTGAAGCGAATAGATGCATTATAAAGTTTTCTCATTGATAATAGTATTTCTGGATGTTGTGGTATTTCTAATTATGACCACGAGATGGAGGTATTTCTTCTGTAATGCTTGCTTTAACCAAGCGCGTTCCATCCGTCCATCTATACATCCATCCTTCAATCTATACACCCATTCATCCATCCAGTCCTTCCATCCATCCATTTTCCATGTCCCACAGAACAGTAAAGATAAACTGGCGCAGGACAGGCAATAATCCAGGACAGGGCGCTAACCAAGAGTAAGTTCTTTTGACAAGTAGATATATTTATATACAAAGTAATGTCAAAGACTAATCGAAATAACTTCATAATAATATGGCATATTTAGTCAACACCAAATAAAAAATCACTGACAAATAATTTTTACTAAAACATACATTAAAAGAAAAAAAATACAGTAAAATATATACAATCACTGAAATGTAGTCTAAACATATATTGTCAGGGAAGGGTCATGATTGGAGACCCCAGCGGCATCTGGAAGCATACCTCTGATTGTGGTGGTAACTGAAGAGATCACTCTCCTTTATAGTGCAAATGTTTGACTGCTACTGTTTAGCATTTTCCAACAGTTCTGTGTGATTCTTTGCTGCTCAGAACTTCACAAACAGCATTCAACACTCACTACTATGAAGTAAAATAACTAAGAGTGCCTTTAAAATCTCAAAATGAACTGCAGATCCCCCTGCTGTCGAACACATCCTACAATAGCTCTATTTTCTTCTCTAGTCCAGCTGGAAACAACCTGTACTTGCTGCCCATTTACTGAAAATAGACTTTCTAGAAAGAGTTTTGGAGGAATCTGACCAGAGAGTGAAGGGAAAGTATCCAATGAATTCTGAACATATATGTGGGAACTCCTTCAGGACAGCTGGAAAAGAGTAAAAAAGACAGTAGAGTCACCCAATCCTAGGAGCGGCTGGGGTTAAAGGCACTGCTCTGGAGCCCAATGGTGATGTCACTGTTGACCACTTAATTTGAACCAGTACACCACTTTAAATGAATAGGAGAACCCATTGCCCAACCGTCAGTGTCAATTGCCAGATATTCAGCAGCATTTTCAGGACACGCCTACCTAGCCACCGTAATGTTTTAGTAGTTATGTCTATATAATTATTCTAAAATGTAAACAATAGTACAAATGACCCTTTCTTTGGGTAGGTGTGTCCAAACTTTTCAATAGTACTCATTTATGTTCTCTCTTTTTACAATTTGGGTGTTTGTTAATATGCATACTTTACTTTTCTTCTCATGTACCTACCTGTTTGACATCATTTTCTATTTGCAAACTAGTTCCAATACTCAAGAACAGAAGTACGGAGGACAGTAAAAATCCCCGGATGTCGTTCTTGCCCCCCCCCCCCAAATATCAAGGTTACATCCTCACCAATAAGAACAGTCCGATGATTAATTGCGTCTCAAGTTCATTCCTGGGAGGCAAGATAGCAAGACCGCTCTTGCCAGGAATACAAACACGTTCTTTGCATGCTTGGTACTGAGAAACAGCCCTTGTTTACCACTCCAGAGGGGTAGAATCAATAACATAGGAGACGTTAGTCTTGTATCTTTGCACCTTTTCCTTCTTCTGTTAGGTTACTTTGTGCTGGTAGCCTACCTCTGGACTCCAGTGTGAAAAGAAAGCTGGGTGAATCTCAAAACGAGAATAGTCCAATACAGCCAGGATGGAGGTGGCTATTTTGTTTATCCTGAAAATTGTTGCTGAAAATGGAAACAAATTTCATAAATGAAAACAGACATGTTGCTATAAGTCAATGGATCATATTATCTTATACACAGAAATGCAACTTCTGGAGATTCTATTTTCATGGGACCCGTAGTTTTTGGGGGTCCCAAGCGGTTGCCTACCCTTTTCCTCATAGTAAGTCTTCCCCAGGTCACAGTATCACACATTCTCCTTGACTGCACTTGATCGTTCTTGCGTTCTAGCATACCCATTTGGCATCATCTACCATTTCTGAAGTACAGTTCCAGTACTGAACAACATGGAGGACGGTAAAAAAAACCCTGGATGTCATTCTTGCCCAACCCCAAATATCAAAGATGCATCAGCGGTATCCTTGGTAAAGAGAACCATCCCATGATTTATAGCATCTCAAGTTCATTCTTTGGAGACAAGTTAACAAGAACACTCTTGCCAAGAATTCAAGCACTATAAACAGTGTTTTTGTGTTAGCACCTTATTCAGCTTATATTCCACGTTCCTGAGCATGTGGTTCTGTGAGCTAAGCCCATCTACTCATGGACTAAAGGTAAGCAGTCCAAGCCCAGCATCAGCACATACTGTATGGGGGCCCTTGCGCAAGGCCTGTGACCCCCAGCTCCCTGGGCACCACAACAGGTAGCTGCCCTTCACAGTCAAGCTTGCTGTCATTCCCCACAGGGATCCAAAATGTGTCCGCTATTATTTATTACTATCGTGTTTAAAATAAACATGCTAATTGAACTGTTTTGGTTTCATCATTTATAATAATTAGTTAGCACATATTTTGCAGTTTTGAATTCTTAGCATGTTTAACTCAAATTTTTAAAGTTTAAATCATCTGAACTTAAGAGAATAAGTTGGCACAACTTTTGTTGTTTGTAAATTCCTAGTATGTAAAACTAAAAATCAGATGATTTTATAGATATGAAAGATAAATTACCTGAATAAAAATGAATATTTGTCAAAACAATAGGTGGTTTCCTTCAAAACAAAAGTTTGAGTCCTCAAAACTCAATAATTTAGTGCAGTAAGTTGCCTTGGTTGACTTGACGTTCTCTTTTTTACAGTGAGGACAAAACCTCCCATGCAGACAACGTTAAGCTACCTCTAAAAGACCCTGAAAATACTGCATATTTTTCCAGTCACACTGTCCAGGGTGCTACAATGAGACTTGTCTTTTACATTCAATTCTAGCATTGACCATAAACTATTTTATACCCATTAATATATTATTTAATTCAGCTGAGGAGTAAGTCACACTCAGCTCTCACACACGGGGAGGTGACATGACACCCAGGGGTCAGAACCAGATTAGTAATATAACTGTGTGTGACGGCTGTAATGTGTCACTTCAGCATAACTACACACTGCAACATATACAATGTTCCAGCTGATTGTATCGAGCTGGACTATTGTGATTTTTAAAGCAGATAGCTCCTTAAACCTGACGCAGTGCAAGATATCAGTAGCATGGCCGAACAATGAGGAACATAACAGGGGAAAATCTGTGATATGGGGAAGTGTGGCAATAAAATGCTGTCAATCCACAGGAATTAAACCTATTTCTAAATTTAGTAGCCTTGTAAAACACTGATCATTATCTGTCACAGTTGTAATGGGTATAGGCAGGGTGCATATATGATATGAAAAACATACACAACACACCAAAATAAAATCATGTCACCTATAATCCTAATACTAAACCTAAGTCTAATATTAAGCATAAATGTTAACCTTACTCTCTCAATATCAGTAATCCTAATGCAATACCAAACCATATTACCTTAAAGGGGAATTTAATAAACATAGTCTGTTGTTTCATGTAAAAAAGAATCAAACAAAAAACAAATATATAAAGAATGATAATGATTTTAAGAAAGAATCTGTTTGACTCAATCTTATATTACCATAACAACATTTCTATAAAACTAAAGCAGTTAAGCAAGCTCAGCGGGATGTATTTATTTAAAGATTTCTCTTTTGTTTATAAGTCTTTATGGCTTACGTGAGGCTCCCTGATCGTGGCAGCCGCGAAAACAAATCACTTAGATGTAATACTGACCGATATCATTTCAAAGGATTAAAACGACGAGTAAATTTTATAGTGAGCATGACTTGGCCTTTATGCCATTAAAGGGGGTCACTAGGCAGTCGGTTGTATAGGTAGAGTGACATTGAAGAAGTTGTGAGATAAACGGTGCTTTTCGGAACTTCTGGTATCTCAGCGTATTTACTTGGTAGGTTTCACCATTTAGATTTAAGCAGTTTCAGCGTAAGACATCATTGACGAATTATAAGAAGTACAAGTTTTAAAGTGTGTTTTTAAAGATTACACTCTGATGTTATCGTCAGCCTGTAAGTGCTGACTGTTCTGAACGATGCGTGATCGTCTCCCACAAAGGCGGCTCCCCTAAAGCTATTTTGAGAGGCTGGTCTTTCCGTTGCAACACATGAGCCGTGAATGTGGTTATAATACTACACAGTGAACAGACACTATTTCATTTTCAGCATCAGCAACGGCGCGATGAATCGTAAGCCGTTTATGTCGTACTCACGTGAATCGGGCTCTTTTATGGATGGTGAGCGCTGCGATCCAGAATAAAGAGGAATACTCGTAACAGAAGCTGTTAACTGCCATTTCTTGTTTGGCAAAACGCATTAGGATATGAGCAGTGGGAATCCGGTGTCTCCTAAGCTACTGAGGTCTTCCCACCGGTAAATACACCTTTACATTGTTTTCTGAAATAATATACCCTACCTCAGGTTTTTCTGACGTTGTTGAAAATACTTAGATTTTATATCCATTCGCATTGTTTTAGCTGCGTTTTATTGTGTAAGTGCAGATCTCAGTATATACTTTTGCAAACTCTGGGAAAATAAGATCACAATCTACAGCAGTAATATTTTTCATGGCGCACAATTAAGGGTAAAAACTACCAGGATAGAATTGTAATTGATGTTAAATGTCCCTGAATGTAAAGGTTCGTCTGATTGCGACATCGCTTCACAAGATCTACAACTGAGTGGATTCAAGTTTTTTCAAGTCGCGATTAATTCCTGGAAAAACAAAATATAAATCCAAAAGGATAACATTTACACCTGAAAAATCCTTGACTCAGTGAGATATACATCGGTATACAATGCATCGGCTTTTCACCATTAAAGATACTTGACAGTATATGGGCTATTAAAACTTTTTACGTATGTTTTTGTAATGAATGAAAGCCTGCACGAAAACTTAATATCACTCTCCAATCTCATTTAATCGATTTATTTAAATTATGGGTTTTTTGATAAACAAAAAAGGACATTTAAACTTATGTTATTGATACCCAGAGTTAATATGCATTTACGTTTGTAAGTGCTTACATTTTTTCAACTGTGGCGGAGAAGGGGTATCACTGGGGGGGATCTCGGTCTATTGGTTAATGTTGCGGTGGGTCCTCTGCCGTGATGGACCTGGGGTGGAGCCCCTTCCGCCCATCAGCTAATTGTTAGGGGTAAATAGACACGTAAACTATTTAAGTGAACAACTGAGAAAGTAAGTTGCACTTTATGTTGTTCACAGAAGCGGTGTAAATTAGGGGCGGGGTTGGTTTTGATAGTATCCAGCGAGCAGTTGGTGTAACTTGGCACCCGGAATGGAACGAACGTACTGCCGTGTGCATCCTGCCAAAATATCGCTGCCAGCACATGGGTGGCGAGTAACTGACGTATGTGTTACAATGTTTCCCTTCGCATGGGCACGTCTCGAACGACCCTGGTGTAATATGAACTTGCTCCTTCGTGAAATAAGGCGGCGCGGTTTTCGATGCCGTTCCTGTCTTCAGTTTCAAAGAACGTCGCTGGGGAAGCATGTATACAGCGTGTGAATTTTTACATCAAATGGCAACATATGACAACAAACCCTGTGAGCCTCACGTACAGCAACAAAGCATGGACTATGCACGGATCCTCGCTTTTGATTACGTACATAAACATACGTCTGATCATTTAAAACAAAAATCGATCAACACTTGCACCTAAAAAGGCAAATAGGCTAGCCTAATTACTCCGTAAAATACCTAGTGGAAACTGAGAAATCAAAATGAAACGGTTTTACAGAAATTCGCTTAATTCACTTAATTTGTTTTATCATTTTTCACTTCAAGTTATTTGCTATCATTGTCACGTGCACATTTACTGCCCCTGGCAGTGGAACTGATCTCAGTTAGTGGGAATTCCCACCTCAAAGACAGACCTTTCCTCCATAGCTATTTTCCGCACATCCCTGCAGGAACAGAACAAAGCCCTGTAGTTTTTGTTTCCCTATTCACATTGAAAATGAACTGCAGCATGAGAAACTTGTGCTTATGCCAACAGTCCTTCCCATGACCCTTTTAAAAAGGTCATGTAGCATACCATCTAGTGGCAACTTTTGTCTAATTGTGTTGTGTTACATTATTAACAAGCCTTTGTAAAGTACATTGTCTAACAAGTTGGACTTTTTCTAGTATAAAATTAGAAAAGGCCCTTTTTTGCTGAAGATGGTAGTAAATAGAATAGAGCAGAGGTTCTCAGACTGAGGACCAGTGATCCCCTGGGGTCTGCAGGGCAACTGAAGGGGGTGTGCAAATTGATAATCGGTGCAAATCATAAATTGTTGAAATGCTGGGAATATCGTTTGGTTTCACTTAACTTCTTAAGGAATAGTGAAGAACTTTTTCAGGTTCTTATGTGATTGCATACTACTAGCAGGGTCTCTTTTCATTTAGGGTTAGGGGGTTTGGTTTAGAAAGGTTGAAGATTGTGGTGTAGTGGATCCCTCCTTGTAATCAGTGTGGGACACAAGCCAGACCTCAAGCATTACTGATATTGCATTTGCAGAGGGTTAGGGGGTTTGGTTTAGAAAGGTTGAAGATTGTGGTGTAGTGGATCCCTCCTTGTAATCAGTGTGGGACACA
>JABFEB020000040.1:19532138-19554110 GCA_019775895.2 Stomatorhinus ivindoensis
ACGTGACATTGATGTCATCTGTATAGGCTATGTGCGGAGCTGTACGTGACATTGATGTCATCTGTATAGGCTATGTGCGGAGCTGTACGTGACATTGATGTCATCTGTATAGGCTATGTGTGGAGCTGTACATGACATTGATGCTCCCTTTAGCCTTCCCAGTAAATGACTTCTGGAACAGAGGATCAGGCATTTCTGATACTGACTGATAGATACACTAAATTTAATGTAAATTGCACTGTAGAATAAAGACATAAAATTTGATTTGAATCATACCTTTAAAATACTGGATATGTGTTGCCTGTGTTTTAAACTCCTTACGATTATTTATTCGTAAACCATGTGTAGGATAAAAAAAACTAAATGATACAGATTAGATAAACCAAAACTGAAAGTGAGTTTCTTTTGCGTTTCCATTATGGTGTTGATTCACACTGCAAAATACTTGTATGCATGCCGCTTATATGTTACTGAATTTCTTGATAGCAAGATATAGTTTGATCTGCACTTATTTCTTTTAACATCCACTTTCACATAAAAATATTAGGAGTATTTTTTCGAAGAGCAGAATAATCTGTAAGAACAGGTTGGTCCTGATCAGTCTCTGGTTCCCAAACAGAATTTTAACGGTAGCTCATAAACTTCACTAATGCATTATTTTAATTTTTTTAAAACATCAGTAATGGGACCCTAAATATGTAAATCTCTCACTCTGAATGGCCGTGTGATACAATTACATTCAGTCAGGTGAAACCATAAACCTGAATGAGGCATTAGCCACACAGAGTATTAAAAATGATAAATAGGTTGGGGTTTGATGCAATACCATAAGCAGCACATGATTGGCTTATTAATGTAATAAGTGCTCTTGACAAAGAGCATGTAAGATGCCTTTACACTACTGCAGGTTGTTACGGATAAATTCAGGAACACCTCACCTGGAAAAATAAAAACGCTGTATAATAACGCCCTCTTGTGGAAATGCACAAATTTGTCACACATTTTCTTCATTTTCTTCTATTCTTTAAAATTCCCTTATCTCTCCTGAAAACCTTTGTAAGTCTGAAAAAGTTATGGAGTTATGTGGAATCACTGAACGTAACAATTAAAATGAATTCATGTGGTTTTCTTCTGAAACTTTTTACTGTGGTTTTGTATCTAAATTTGTATGTACTGTTTTACTTTGTTATATTAAAAAGCACCAAGTGTCTTAAAACGTAACAAATTGCCATAGTTTTCACAACAAATTGTAAATATCTTTGTTCAAGGTGTGGCCTCAGACAAAGCTGAATTATTGTTATTATTAGTATTAGTATTGGTATTACCATCTTATCATGATGTCACTGATATCACGGTTTGCTTATATTAAATAAATATTTATTAAATATGTCTGTTTTCATTTTAATAACTACAGATGATATATATTGTAATTGCTATGTTAAACATTTGCAGAGACAGATGTTAATTCAGTAAGCACCTGCGTTATAAATGAACCCAGACTCTTGCACAGGAAGTAATTCCTTGAGAGTTGTCAGCTAAGATACAGCTAATATTGAGCTGTCTTCTGCCTGATATGCTTTTACATAAATGCCATAATAGGTAGCATGGCCTTTAAAAATACAATTTCTTAGCTGAAAGTTGTTGCTTCAAATCCCAGGAGAGGATAGGACTTAAGGGGCTTAAACTCAATTGCTTCCAGAAAAACTAAGCACCATCCAATCCAGGGTGCCTCCAGTCACCCTAACCATGTAAAATGATTGGAAATTGAATCAAAGATGAGTGGAAACAATATGACCACAAAATTAACAAAAAGAAGTTAAACAATAAAACAACAGAGAGACACAAATTCACAAACACTGTGGAACAATAACCCTAGCTGACAGGAAAAACTAAATTACACGAAGGAAGCATTGATCGAGTGAGAGAATTTACACAAATTAAAATACATGTGTTGTTCTTGTTTTCCCAACAGATGGCGCTAAATCGTTTTGGAGTCATGCAGGAATAACTATTATAATTACAGGCTTGATTTCAAATTGGTAAATGTGAATTCTGAGTGCTGTATTGGCTACATTTTAACGCCAACTGTATATATTCAAAGTGTTATATAGTTTTACGGAAGGTAATTGCATAACCAATCCTACTACAGTCAACTGTCTCATATTTTATTTGTTTGTCTGTGGTGTTTTTTGTTCTTCTTGCTTTTATTATTTGTTGTCACCTGTTGTATGTGTTGTTCTATTTACATTTGTTTAGCAGATGCTTTTGTCCAATGAGGAAAGCTTGTGGTCAGGTAGCAGGGTTAGCCAGCATCCCGCGTCTCTGAAGCCGTTGGGTTTTATGGGCCTTGTGCAAGGGCCCAGTAGTCATGTGATTACTGTGTCAGGTGTGGCATTTAAACCACTAACCCACAAGTACCCACAATGTCACTGTAGGAAGTATGCAAATAGGGATTTTACTGTATTACATACACATTATAATAAAAGAACACTGAACCTTGAGAAGTCTGTTTCTCCGAATCTCCAGAGATAAGTTTCTAACAGACATGCATAGGTACAGTGTGGGCTTCCACAGTTAATCATTGCATTTCAGTTGTGTCTTCATCAGCTGTTGGAACTGTCATGACTAATAAGACAAACACACATTCTCTCTCCTTTTCTATCTCTTCTCTCTGTCCATTCCCCTTATTTTTTAGACACTGCCCCCCATACACATTAAAGATTTTAAAACTTCACTTGCTGTGCCAGTTGATACCTTTATTGAGCCCCATATATCTGGCCTAAGGTCTAAGTACATGGCAGTGATGCTAAGTGAACACAAACAGATAGAACTAGGAGACAATAAAATGTATCAGTGGATCTGGCATAAGCAAACAAACTGAGAGACGCAGCGACAGACACAGAGATTGAGCGCTCATGGTGGTTGACACCTTTTTTTGTATAAACTGCACCTCTCACAAGGGACACTGGCTTTTCTTTCTGGAATGCAGTCAGCGGTAAACACCAGAAATAATCCTAGAGTATACCTTTCTCTCCAAGCAGACTTTGTACACACATCTGACATCACTCGCCCAGCTGGAGGACCTCCTGTCATCTGTTTTACCTTGTGCTCATGAAGTAACACTGCTCTTTTTCTTTAGTGCGTTATCTACACTTAAGACATAGTACTTTTCCCCCATTAGCCATGTGGTATTGCCTTTACAAATTGGTCTGGAGTTATTCAGTTTGGCCCAAAGGCAGATGGATCAGTGTTGTTAGACTGGACCTTGCAGTCTCATTTTGAAGATAACATCCCCAAAGCATGTAACCACTGAAATGCGTGTGCCACCATCTCTAGATTCCTTATTCATTCATAAATTTTTACCATGTTACTCTGAAATGATTGCCTGTTATTCTTAATACAACCATCATTTTATACCGTAATCTGTAGTTCAAGTAAACAAATTTAAGTTGTAAAATACATTAGAGTGAGCTGCTTAAAACGTTAACGAAATACTTTGTACAGCATACAGTGTAACCAATCCATAAAATGTCACAATAAATTGAAAAGATCTGAAGTAACGGTGACACATCGGTGTTGTTGGCATCGGAAGCCATCAATGGGTCCGGTTGTTGCTTTTGGCGTTCTATAACGGCATTTTGCCTAATGATCTCTGATTGAACTGTAATCAAATTTAAGTAGTGCAATATGTACCACCCTAGACAAAATAATTACCCCTTTTGATTCGTTATAGATAAATCACATTGATATTTAGGCTACGCGAAGTATTCACCAAAAGCATAGTACACTCTCGGTATCAGTTACCTGTGCATTATCCAGCAGGTTTATCTGAACTACTGCATGCACATTAATCAATATGCATTGTGTTATAATAATTATTGTTATTGTGAATTAGGTGGACCAACTGTTAAGTACCGTCTGTCCTTCGGGTTTCCACTGTACAGCATTGGTAATTATAGGATAATCACGGTAAGGAGTGTGGCGAGGGCAGGAAGACTATACGTCAATATCCGTCACAAAAGGGAAAGGGCGAATACAAGTGAAGCGAAGAAGCGCGGCCGAGAAATTTGATCACAAAATACCTCCTGGCTGTCTTAGGGAATTTAATTAAATTGCTGGAGAGCTGTTCTCGAGAGGGCCGGTGCGAGGGCACATCTGGATTCAATGTGCTGCAGCTTTGATTTTTCTTCTCTCTGTTCCGGAAATAACTCTAAATGGGGATTTTCTCTCTTTTTGTACTAAAAGAGGCTGCCTTTGAGATCTCTATGCTTAACAATAGCCAAAGATAAAGCCAGAAACAACCAGAACACATAGTACCGACAACCAAAGTAATAATTTTTCCGTTATTATTGAGTGTTTCAGCTACTCCCAACATTTTACTGTCTCGTAAGAAGTTGTTTCTAATTTTATAATGGATCACCAAATTGCTGGGTTTTCTTGTTAAAGTGGGAAATGATTTGAAAATAGTAAAATAGTTTAAAAAAATAAACCGGTTAGTCTGACATTTAGTCCATTGTTGCGTTTGAACTGTTTATGAAATAACAACCATAATATTCTTCCTTAGGCTAGTGTTGTCTTGATATCGAACCAACACGACACACTTAATTCCAAAAGAACCGCAAACAGGCTGGAATAGTGCCAAGGCTGCCTTAAAAATGTTTTCGACAAAATTAACGTAATAGACGCTCACGTATAGTCCTCGAATAAATTGAATCCATACTCCAATGTCAGTTCACCGTTGCTTTATTGCGGTGAGTTGGACAGCTTGTCAGGTTACTTCAATATCTCAGGAGCCATTCAATTTCGAATTGGGTGTACGTACATACTCTCTGAAAGCTCGTATGCGACCCCGAGTCACATCGACATCCATCCATTATATAATCACATGAAGTTAGATTAAACGCAAGACACCGTTTATATAGGCTACAGAAAAAAAGATGGCCTTTAATGACAATCAGCAGAGCTCAGGCTAATGTTTTGGGATACTGCAAAAAAAATAATGTTAAAGTGATAAAGGCTAAAATACTTCTGCAAATGAACAGTAACGTACGTGGTCTTAAATGTTTGGAACTATTGCCAAACACACAACCAAGAGGAGAGGTATCGCCACACAAAAGGGAAATAAATCAACTGTAAAATTTAGAGGATATGTAATTGCAAATTATCCAAAATACATGGAGCATTCAAATTATATAAGCCATAATAATAAAACACATTGAAGCTTACGTCAGAAATATGTAGGTCAGCTGTACTGTGATACATTTACATTTCTTAAAATACTTTTAGATGTTCCATATGTATCGTATTATAATTATTTACATATTTTAATGCAGTTGTAATATATTTCCTAAATGATTCGTATCCATCTGGAGTAATCGAACCCGTATATACAAACTGAGAAGAATTTGTCAATATAATAACAAAAATATTAAATGACCTACAAAATATAACTGATATAACTGACAAAGCTGTCAACTACGAAAAACAAACATTTAGTGTAAATACATATAACGAAACGACATATTTGAAGGTCAAAATATGGCAAGAAAATTGCTGTCATAAAGTGAAAAAATGACTTACGGTATTGTTAAAAACGTGAGAAATTCCGTTTATGCTTATGACCAGAAATGCTATGGAACGTTTATACTAATGCTGTTGATGACGGGAAGATCTGCTGTTTTACGTCCCCAATGCGCGAAGAGCCTACATTTGAAGGAAATGGTTATCGCTTCAATTTTGAATTACCCAGCAACGTCCCAAAATAAAATCACAGTGCAGTCAGTTAATGGAAATGTCCGTTGAATTCTTATGTTGTGAAAAAATGTGTTTAAGGGGGGGTAGGCCTACTTCTCGATAACCAATGACGTCGTCACACTTGTGTTTTTAGTATTTTATTCTACATGCACACGTTTAAAATAGAACCGTCGCATTACAACAGAGCCACTGATAAAGTTCGGTCGGTTCCAGGAGTGACTTATATAACTGCTTAAATGAACACACGAAAAATGTAGGCCCTTTTCGCATATAGAGTGACGCGTTTGAACATGTGCATGCTTTGTGATTTCTTAGTATAAGCTGTTTTTTATTTTTCGATCAGTGTAACATTACGGGCAAAAACCCAGGACCTATCTATTTATTTGAACTATTTTATTGGTTATAGGACTTCAAAATCGGTGATCTTCATCTTTTATTTATAACAGACTACTTTGTTTCCATATAAATACACGCCATTCGTTTTGGATATATAGTTAAATTTTCGTTGTCGCATTTCGTAACAAAACAGGCCAGGAGTGGTGAGTCGTCGTGATTCAATGAAAGTTGATATCAACAATATCGTAGTGTAATAATGAAACTATTTTCGGATACCCGAAGGTACCTTACTTATTATCAATACTATAACACACAAATCAAGAGAATCTTTCAACTGAGGGCTTTATTATTATGTAGCACTTAGATGTGACCATACAAATATTTTAGGCCTAAATGTCCAATGCCGGATGCTGATAATTGACGCGGGGCGGTGGGGTTGACAGAGGCTGCACGAGGCTGGGGTACACCCTTGACGGGATGCCAGTCCGTCACACACACACACAGACACACACAAATTAAATATTGTAAATAGGCCTACTAAGTATAGTGCAATGTTCTGAACAAAATCCCATACATAGCACAAGTTAAACTGCACCCAAAGAGTCCCAAAGATTCCTCGTAAATCTTCGGGTTTACAGCGTGAGTTTGTGAGTTAGTTTGATTACAGTGAACTCCGAGAGTCTCCTGGGGCAAAGCACCAGCCTAATCACTTTGATAAGAGTTATGATCTTCGGGAATCCAAATGAGGTAAAAGCGTATTAAAACTCGGTATAAGTCTACGGTTTCTGTGTTTATGTGAGTCAAATAACTCTATTTAAAATATCTACAGTACCGCTTTGGAATTACATCTGAGTCACATATCCCGGTCTCAGATTGACTTCCTCATTTTCCTTTGCTGACAGTGACGCTGGAGACACAAAGTTGAGGCAAAAGAAAAGAGCATTTGACATATTGTAGGGGAGGGAATAGCCGTTTAACTTACGGGGGTGTGGAAATGGTTTCTTTTTTTCCAACAAGAAGTCAAGCGGGAACCTTTGGAAAGAAGAAAGGAATTTTATTTTCGTAATATTTGCATGCATCTCACATCTATTTCCATAGTTGTTGATACATAAGGGAACCTTACGGGAAATGCTACATTAAAAATTTGCTTTGTAGACCCTCACTGATGGACGGTGGTTACTTTGTGGAAAATAACCTACCGCCAGATCCCGTCAACAGGATGGACTCTATAGACGGCAGTCAAAACAGGAAAAATTTCAGCGTAACCCATCTTCTGGACCTGGAGGAGGTGTCGGTGATGAGCTGCATGAAGGATCCAGCTGGGGGGATGAAGAGGGTAGGGAAGGGGATTCAGGAACAGTCCGGCGCGAGCAGTGGAAGCGAAGCAGCTCCTCAAGACAGTAAGTGAGTCTCGTTCAGCAAGAACTCGGGCTCAGCTGCCAGAACATTCACTGCTTATTCAGTTTATATAAGAGGTTTCGGTGGGTTAAAGAAGAACATCAGAAACGACGTTAGTTCACTGCTGCTTTAGTCGCAGATTCTTTTCAATCTCTTTACATTCAAATGTACCAAAAATAATTTTTGATTATATTTGAATATGAAATTCAATTTAGGGTGAATCCCATTCGCTTAATGTTTAGTTAATATTATTATGCTGTTTGTTTTCTGAACTGCCGGAATGTTCTAAAACGGCATTTTAGAGAATAAGTATGTTACTGACAACTAATCGATTGTGGAAAATCAATAGTGATATGAGTAAATAAAACGCAAATGCTAAATATGAGTATACTTTGATTTTAGTTTATTATTAAATGCGTATATGATAATGGGGTATTAGTAATATTTGATACAGTTATAATTTTTATAAGCATACACCTCAACCCCGTGGTCTACAGAGAAAGCGGATTTATAGGTTTAGGCCTATATCAAGGGATTACACAATGACTGGAATATTATAAGTTAAATAAAACTCAGCTCCATTTCATATCGTTAGGACGCGAACACCATGCAACCTGTTTAGTTTAAGGCTTGTTTTAAATGTTTTTGGCATTTTCTTTGATTTGAGTTGTAACTGCATGCTGTACAACTATATTGTCATATCGCGTACATTTTCAAGAAAGCCTGCTATAAACATTGCATTTTAATATTACGATAAACACGATAGCTACAGAATACAAATGGAAAACAAAATGAACAGACGGATGTTGATTGGCATGATTTTTATCGATTTAGTATTTAATGTATATACTGTACATATACAGGTTATGCTTTCATTAGATACCTTATGAACAATGCTCATAAGGAATCTTAAGGGAATAATTTCCTACCTATTTATACTGACAAAACTCACCCAGAACAAACCGCAGTGTCTTAGGTTAGAAGACATAAACTGGATATTATGATTAAAATTATGTAGCCTATAGCCTATGCATAACTTTTCGGATTTGCTGTAGAGTATTTAGTTACATTTTGTATGCAAACCTCCATAACATAAATTTACTTCTTACTTTAATTACATTCAATTTATTCTTATTTAGATTTATTAGGTAATTAACCCCAAACAATGTGGATTCTATTGGAAAGCGCACTTTGACAATATGGAAATCTAAGGAGGTTTTGTTCAAAATATACAAATGTACACTATCTTTTTCAAATCTTTCACAAAAGTTTTCTGCACCACAGTTACTATTGTAACGCAATTTTGAAACATGTTCCTTTTTAAGTGTGCACATTTTCATTCATTTTAGAAATTCAATTTAGAATTTCAAAATTCTCTTCAACTATTGCTTAAGTTAATATGGTGCCACTTAACCACAAAGCAAACAGTACAGGAAACATATTTATGTCAGACTTTTAAGACAAACTAAGAACGCCATAGCCACAGTGTCACGCCCTGCGTGTCCGATCCTCCTGTGCGCCACGCCCCCTCATTACCTCGCGTTAATTCCCGATTGTCATCACCTGTTGCCTGTTATTTTCTGCGCGTCTTGTGTATTTAGTTCGCGTCTGAGTTTATTTTCGCCAATAAACCAGTGTTTCTGACTTCGCGCCCTGACTGCCTTCCTGCCCGCTGGGTAAACCTAACACACAGCTATTATGTCTGAAATCCTTACTAATTTGTTTCTAAAAGCCAAAAAACTCATTTGTAATATCATAATAAATGTATCTGGTAATTTAGTAAAAGCCTTGTTGTCAAGGCTGCTATGCTCCGTAAAATTTACTGATTTAAAATGCCTGATCAGAAAACCTTTGGGACACCAAAAATCTTTTTAGATATATCATACTGCATGCTTTGTGCGTCATGTATATTTATTGAAGAGGATCTTTATTCAAATTCACTCCCCAACTGTTTATATATAGGTAAATCTTTATCATTAATAAATATATTCTCCCTGTGTCACACGGATTTCCTCTAGATATTTCATCTTCCTTGCACAGCCCAAAGACAAACATTTACGCTAATTGCCATTTATGAATTGCCTGTAGTGTTTGATTGCATGTTGTGCCCTGTGTTGGACTAGTGTGCCGCCCTGGCTGTACCCCAGCCTCCAGGCCCCCGGCAACACTGACCGGCAAAAGCAGCTATAAGATCCAAAGGCATAATTAAAAAGAAATAGCTAATGCACCATATTGCAGTTGCAGAACTGTCCTAGGCAGCTTGTGTTGTGGGAGGGAAACATCACAATGTCATAGAATATAAAATGAAAAACATTAAAGAGAGAAAGAGGAATGGAGAGGAGCAGGAAGAACGGACGGCTGGAGAGTGTTGCAAACTTTATGCTTTATAAAGAAAACGGACATAAACATAAATATTTTATTGTGCAAACTGTTATAATGATTATTATGAGCCCACGATGCTGTTACATTTAATCAGACATTACAAAATTACATTATAAAAAAGCATTAAATAAAATTAATCTGATTGCATGCCTTATATTCATAAAAATATTCATATATCTGTATCCTAACTTATATTCCTTTATATTCAATACAAGTCTTCTTATTCAGTGTAACAGTAATGTTCCATCAATTTAAGCAACATCGAAATGAGAATAGTTGCAGTTTAAAACCCGTATAGGGATAACCTTTACATAAGGAAGAGGGCTATGCTTAAATGGCACTAATTTGAAACTTAAACTTCATAATGGAATTTCACATGCCAAACCCTTGCAACACTTTGTAAACCAAGATAAACTATTAAGCATGCCTTAGTAAATCATTAAGCCATTTCAAACTGTATCAATTCCAGTTGCATCATTTCCAGTTCCTCCTCCAAACACAGCCCTTGCTGGGTTACAACCAGTATTATTTAAAACCCTTGCTTTTTCCATTAAATACTAGTTGTGAGTAGTAAACGACAGGGAAACAGAGAATGCTGAAAAACACAACTGCCTGTTGTTACAACCTTTTCCGTACTTGTTCCCTGGTTCTTAAAGGTCATGCCTTCACTAACATCAAAAATGTAACCCTCGGTGGAGAAGCTTGATTATCCCCATTGAGAGCTGAAAGCCAGCATTTCCTTGTCCGTGCCAACGCTGCAGTAATTCAGTAGGAGTGCTGAAAGCTGCATTAGTTTAGGGTGAAAGGTTACCAAAGGATTTGTGCTGTATATAAATCCTTATCAAATACTTTTCCCAGTAGTTACTGGATGCTGGCCTAGCATGTGCTTGATCAAGAATTGTATTAAAATGTATTCATGAGGACTGCTGGAAAAACTGTGCACTCTTTCATTTGCACTCATGACTATAGCAAGTAGTTAACGCATTCAGCAATGTTGCCAATTAGCTGGTTAACTGACAGCCTGTCCTGCATCCTGCTCTACTTCTGGGTGACTATGATCTTCATCCACACTTTACAAGCTTTCCAAGTTTTGTTAGTTTAAATGTATATTGAGTAGCTATCCAAGTTTTGTTAGTTTAAATGTATATTGAGTAGCTATCCAGGTTTTGTTAGTTTAAATGTATATTGAGTAGCTATCCAAGCTTAAGTGACTTTTGTGTCTGGCCATTAGAGTAGACAGTTTATTATTTAATTCCGAGTTGGGATAAAATCTTTTACTTTTGACTATCTGAGAAAGTTGATAAACTGAAAGTGAAAGCTATCCATTTCCTTATTGGTGTCATAGAGTGGTGAAGCCATGCATGCAAATCTGATTTTTTAAAATGTATGTTAAACAGGAAATAAAGAGCAGAATTAAATGCCAGCATGCCAGATTCCTCAGTGCCGAGGCCTCATTAATGTATGCTTTTGACAACCAGTGTCAAAGATTATTAAACATTCCATATCTGTCTTTCATTAGGGGATTTATTAATTAACTTTCACTGGGACTGGAGAAATGGTAACTCAGGATGGATGGATACGTGCACATTCACAAGTGAAATTTAAGTCCTGGTAAATAGCATACTACAGGAGAATATCCACATGAATTTTACAATTATTACATTGCCCTTAAAATATAATAAAACTTGAATAGTTCTGAAGCAAAATTAACAAATCATAGTTTTCATCAGTCGTGAGATCAAATTGAGAAATTACTGCTGAAATTTTATTTGTGGGACATGAAAAAGTGTGCACAATATATAATGGTGCAAATTCTTAAAGATATTCTTGAATGACAGTCATAGGAATAATTAGATCAGTCGAGAAATACTGTCCTAGGGGGCCTGCTATCAACAAGAGAGTCGTGTACCTAAGTCTCTCTCTCTCTCTCTCTCACACACACACACACACACTTTTTTTCAACATTTCAGTGCAGTTGGTCAGTTGGCCAAGTATCTAAAAATCTCAGTTTTCTTTCACTATTGAGAAAACAATAAAATGAATTCATCTATGTCAAGATTATTATTTTTACAAAATCATAAAGCCATTTATATCAGTAACTATTATATCCACTGAGATGTTGAGTAGCTTATACCATATATAAGAAAATGATTTTTAAACCCATTACTTTACAGAATAAAAAACATTTGAACCAATTCTCTTATTCCCATTATTAAATTCCTATGGCTATAGATTTAACTGGATATTTTATGACAACACACTATGACCAGCCAACTACAATTGGAAACAGACTTTTACAATTTATCCCAGAAAAAAAACACATCTTGTTTTTTAGCTGCGGTCAATGGCTTTTCCCAATATAAAATTTTATACTTATAGGTATAACTGCAAACTAATGCAGTCCTTGACTATTTGACAAATTACTTTATTTCATCATTGTTTCGCTGAATCGTAAACTTCCTGAATCAAATCAACATTCAACATACTGAGTGTCAACATTCAGCCTGTGAGATTAATTCTGAAACTTCTTATTTTTTATATAATTAAAATAAGAATAGTTCTGAGACCATATATTAAATAGGAAATTAGTTAAGAAGATGAGTGGAATGTCTATAGTTTTATCAATAGGCCTACTTCGGATTAACTACAGTGCTTGATTATTATTTTTTGTAGAAAGACGTATGTAATTATAAATTTATCTTGTATATTTGTATATGTTTATTCCCGTGTTTTTATAAATTGTACAACTAATTCTAAATGCATTTAAATCTCAAGACGACATGTTTAATCTTCTGAACACACCTGGCAGCATTTACATTCGAAGAGGCCCGGTATGTTTGATATTCATATGAATTACAAGAGCGAAAAATCAAAATGTTGGGGCCAGAATCTGTCAGATGATTAACTTTCCTTTTATCGTACATAAATTCAATAAATTATTTTTGTCATCTATTTTAGCATATCAACTTAATAATTAAACTGAAACCGATAATTTGCAAATTCTTGCAAAGTAGCTTGTCAATATTGTAGATGGTGAAGTAAATCCATCCACCTGTATGCGGCGCACATTAACGCTGGCTGCACGTGGGAGCAGGCGAAGTATTGCGATAAGATAAATACTTCAGTGTGCACCTATTGCAGAAAAAACACCCAGAATGCTCTGTGCATTAGAGGTAACCCTGCAAATAAGCACTCGGCAATAATAATAATAATAATAATAATAATAATAATAACAAGAAGAAGAAGAACTTTCTGCTGTTCTTGCACAGTTTTTAATCGCGCACAACAGTAGACCTCAGTCTCTCAGCATCTATATGTATTAAGCGGACAGGAAGCACTCACACAGTTACGATAGCTGCTTTCTTGTTATTTCATGCATGCTCGGCGCGTACCTCTCCCCTTAAACTGTCGTGCTGAGCGCACCGCTGCACGGAGCGCAGGCTGTGACTGAGGCAGGCGCCAGAGTCTGACACAGAACCAGATGTGCGGAGGCGCCGTCCAGTCAGTGCTGGAGTGAGAAGTCCCACTGCTCTCACACGCAAGGAACCTCCTGTCTGCACCGTGCCCGGCTTCGCTGAACAAACATCTGACTTGTGACAGCCCGCAGGCCTAATTACATGTATATTAACAACAAATTGGCATAGCATTAGTGTACACTTTAGGTCTATTTACGAGCTCACTGTTAGGGAATTTATTTAATGAACGACGCTGCTTAGCCTAATTACTATTGTATAATCAAGACTTATGCTTTTTAATTGGGTAAGACAATAAAAGGTTAACGAAACATAAATATGAGGGTACTTATACATAAATAGGGTGATATTATTATCAGGAAAAATCAAACAGTTCTGGGATTAAAAAAACGCACATATATTTCTTGTTTTAAAAGTAAAAACCTAACTAACTGCCTATGAAGTATGTGTTCACTATGTTGACTAACTATTTAAAGCAGTCATTTGTTAATGCAAAAGTAGTGCACGAATATCCCACAGAAGTGGTATTAGGTTCATTTTTCTCTGCATCAAAGCACGTGCAATAAAGCAAAGCAAATGAACACAAAACTTTCTCTTGGTTTACTTAACATGCCACCATCTGAGATGAACAAAAGATGTTTCTGTTCCTCTAAGTGTTTGGAAAGAAAACTTTTATATGCTTAAAAGTCCACATTTTTCTTTTTTGATCTTATGGCCAACAAATGTATTACCATGCATTACTAACCAAAAAAAACTTGATGGTAAACACCCATAAAATCCTTACAATATTTATAATAAAATAGATTGACTCATCTATCCCATTCCAATTTGTGATTATCAGTTTCAGATCTCAGACAGCACACCACAAAGATTTACATAAGGAGAATGTTCACTGGAAATGTTTGAACTTGCCAACTGCTTGTGTGATGTTTTCTCCTCGAATATTGCATGAAATTTTGCCTGAAAATGACCAAGAGAAACATTTTGTACGTGTGTCGGAAAAAAAATGGCTGGGGTCTCCCTGCACAAGTAATTTTAACAATAATTTGCCAAATGATTTATAAAGGTAGCGGCGTGTTCCATGGAAGTTTCATGGAGTCGTGGCCCATCGACCCAGCCTAGAGTGCCAAAGCCGACAGAGCCAAACTATTTCAGTTGCATCAATTGAGACAAAATTAAACTGTCTTGCTCGTGCCCCTAGGAGTGTTCGTGCCTTCTGCAAAGCCAGCCCTTAAGCTTGCCCATTGTGCCACTTTTGCTTTGATTAGCCCTGCGTGCAGAGAGGTGTAAAGGTGTTTCCCTCATGGTGTGATTGTGTGCGAGGGTGCCATGCGATGGATTTGCGTCCTTTCCTGGCTGGACCCCTGCCTTGTGCTCTATGCCACCTGGTGTAAACTCCAGACCTGGTCCTACACAGCCATGTACTAGTTAAGCTCGGGTAGACGGATGGATCTTGGGATGAAGATGAACATTTTTATGTGACTATAGTAAGGCACAGGAGAATGAATAAAAGTTCTTATCAACAGATGGTGCCGGGCCTTTTCATTTTCACGCAACCCAGGCTCTCTGAGCTTCCCCTAACAAAACCTCCCCTGCCTCGTTCGCTGTACCTCCTGGGAGAGGCTCCAGACTCACCCTGACCTAGTACTGGACAAACAATTATGCAAATTAAATGAATTTTAACTTCTGTGGTTTTATTTGCTTGCTTGTTTGCCTGATGTTGAGTTTATGGTCATTAATTGCTGATTTTTAAATTCAGCCTAAACATTCTACAATGGAAAGAATTCCTGGTCTCAGGAAGCTGCTGTCCCATCTATAGAAGATATGCGCGTAACCTTTGCCGGACTTGAGGCCCTTTGTAGATACACTTAAATTGGTTTCTTGTTGTTTTTTTCCCTCTTTTAATCAAATGCCCTATATCTCACCCATAGCTTCTGGAATAGGCTCCAGACCCCCATGACCCTGCATATGACCCATACCCTACATAAGTGGGTATAGGCCATGGATGGATGGATGGATGGATGGATGTGAATTAGACAGAATGCTGTAAATTAAATCATTTGTTTGTGAACATCTGCCCAGCATAGAATATTCCACTTAGAAGTGGGGGTAATTCCAGGCCTCACAGATCAGGAGGGGGTGCTGGTTTTCTTCCCAGTTGAGCTCTATAATTAACCACGCTTGGGTGAAAAGGTGATTGACAATGTCAATTGATATTGGCCCATGTGCTGTACACTCCCTGTCCATTTCACGGTCGACGTTGTTCGACCCTGTCGAACCCCCACGTGCCAACAATCTAGTGGAGGTCAAAGTCAAAGTCAAAGTCAGCTTTATTGTCAATTCCGTCACATGTACTAGACATACAAAAAGGTGTCGGAAGGTTCTCCATACACTGACATTAAGTACAGTGCTAATGAAATTCATCAGACTTCCGGCTGCCACTGCTAACAAGGAACGACTTAGATTTTTACAGAAATCATTGTGTCAGCAAGGCCATAAGTCCAGCATGGAATAGATATTTGAGCCCACAAAAGTTAAGCAGTTATAAACAGCAATTAATAAGAAAATGAATAGTTTGTTTCCACATGGTTGGCTTAAAAAATAACTGTATCTGTACTACTACTGACAAACCTTGTTATAAATGAACCCTCGCTGCTCAGCGGAGAAGCAATATGGAGGGACGTGACAAACTTTGAGAATGAAAATCTGGGCCATCCCATGATCAAATAACTATTTGAGTCTGGCCAGACCTGCATGGTGAAAGCTTGTGGTAAAACAGGAATGCTGCAATGATTCCTGTCACAATGGGACTTGAGCGGAGAATCTTTCTGGTGGTTAGGGTTGGGCTGCTTCCCAGCTGTTTGTTAATGACATTCAAAATGCAGAGGAAATCAGGGAACAGAATATTCTCTCTGTACTAAATGGATATTCGGAATAGTCTGTAAGGAGAGAGACTTTGGCTGGGGTTCTCCGTGGAAGACAGACGGAACAGAAAAGACTTTGATAGGTGTTTCTGTAAGAGAACCTTGAACTCATCATAAAGCGGGAGCACTCAGATGGTGGACCACGCGCCCAAAAACCCTTCCTCCCCCCCATTGGCTTTGTGTGACCTTGGGGGAAAATAATTGAGTATCCCTGCCATTGAGGCCAGACTCTTCAGTTTAATCTGTGACCACTACACTTGAAAAATCACATGCCACAGCATGCAAATGTCAAACTTGACATACTGTGTGGTGGATTTCAGACAACTGGACAATGCAACAGTACTTTGGATTCTCTATAATTAAAAGATATATTTAATAAATCTCATGTGAGATGTACACTCAAAGCTGTTTTCGTCCGGTATAATGTATTTCAAGTAAGTTGTTCAAAGGTCATCCTTTATTGACCAACATATGCAAATCAGTACAGATGAGATTTACAGATGAGATTATAAATGCTTGGGATTTAACAGTCAATTCTACTAAATAATTTACATAGTAGTATTCCTATTTTAAGAATGTTATCTCATTTCGATAATAAAACATGATTTAGGTCAGTCTAAGTTAATTAAAAAATTTCTGGAATGCCCCACAACTCTGACAAGGATGGACGGATGAATGGATGGAATTTCAGAAATGGAAATCCTGTGTGAGTCATCCGAGGCGCTCTGATTTTTAGGACTGGTCAAAACCTGGTTTGCTTCCTTCAGAATTATCAGAGTGTTCCATAAACACCAGACATATCCCACACTCTTAATAATTATTGCAGTCACAGATTTTTTTATGATAATGTCTATATTTTGAATATTGCAGTGTTTGTCACATGAATGAATGAAAAATGAACATTTCTGGTTACTGTAGACAGCAAACCTAGTTATCGTATATCCACCCATGCCCCAGTTCGGGACAAATATTTTAATGCCTCTGTTTCTTTTTCAATAGCCAAGACACATCCAAAAGTCACACATCATAAAGCTTTCAGATAGGTGCCAAGCGTAATTAGGTCTGCTTTCATGCATTTCACCAGTATGATCTAGGCACCCTGCCAAGGGCATGAAGTAATTCAGCGGAGTACCGAGCCATGGGCCTCTGACCGCCCATCTGACATGACTTCACAGTCCACTCAGAGCGTACAAGTGCAAATGGGTTTTGGCAAGAGCTAGCATAGTTTAGATGGTTCTCCACCTTGGTTGTCAAAAGCAAGCACACAAGCTTCCCTGTGAGCCAGAGTATGATGCATATGCAGCCCTCATGAGGGAAAGTGGCACACAAGTCGAGCTGCTTTCTTAATGGTGGCTCACTTTAACCTTTTTATGGCTACAGTCAATATGAAAATAATATTAATTGTAATTGTGTCATTAAATGCTGGGCTAATGCTGCACACATGTTTAGCTGATTTTTAAAGTACTACAGCCTCTGTCGCAAAATGCCAAAAGATTCAACAGGAGTTCATGTTCATGGATGGTGTGGAAAAAGAAATCTATTATATAAAATAATAAGAATAGATTTTCTGGGTGTCTTCCCTGAAGCCTCACTCAAAGATACAGAAGACACATAGATATCCTACATGTATTTAGTTTAATGTTAATTTATTTATGCTGTAACTGCTTTGGATGGATGGATGGATGGATGGATAAATTCACTGAGGTATAAAACATTAAACCCATAGTTTCTTAGTAGTGTTTTTATTGTAGTAGATGTGTTGCATGACATATTAATGTGACATCAACACCTGTGCTTCCTATAAACTTATAGAATACATCTTTGTGTTGCAAATTTACTTATGACTGACTTGGAGCCACTGTTGCTGTGGTCTCTGATACTGTATATGTGATATCACTAGACGTTCTAAATGAAAATTCTGGAATGACACTCAAACACAGATGGTCATGTTTACCTGGACTTTGAAAGTTTGAGCTGAACGTCTTCTGAGCCTCACCTTCTCCCCTGTTCAGCTGATGGTCACGGGTCTGGACCAGACCAAGCAAAGAGGAAGAAAAAGCAGAGGCGCAGTCGGACCACCTTCAACAGTGGCCAGCTGCAGGCATTGGAGCGGGTCTTCGAGCGCACACACTACCCCGACGCCTTTGTGCGGGAAGATCTTGCCCGCCGGGTCAACCTGAGTGAGGCACGAGTCCAGGTGCGAGACTCCAATGCAGGGGGTTTTAGTCAAACATATAACAATCCAAAGGCATGACATAAACGTCCCATCGAACCCTGTACAAAGAGATCCACAGTAGGGTGAATTCTACATCTTGGATGTTGTTAGCTTGTCGTGGTTGTCAGAGGGTATCAGTAAATAGTAAATAAGAGGTGATTTTTCCCTGGCCACAATCCCTTGCTTGTGCTCCATAGGTGTGGTTCCAAAACAGACGTGCAAAATTCCGACGGAATGAGAGGGCAGTGATGGCCAGCCGCTCCAGCAGCCTGCTCAAGTCCTACAACCAGGACGTGGTCATCGAGCAGCCAGTAGCTCCACGGCCTTCCCCCCTTGGGTCAGACTACATGTCCTGGCCCTCCGCAACACCCCACAGGTAACAAGCATTCCTAGTTTGCTGTAGCTGAGCAACTTAGCTCCTAAAAAGATTTAACAAGTGGCGGTAGGTCTTTCGAGAAAGCATTGGAATTAAAAGTGGAAAACTAAAATTCAGTTTGTCATGTGGCAGAAAACAGATATATAACAATTTATATTCTCCAAATTACATTAATCTGGATGCCTGTTTACAAGTTAATTGAGTCCACCCAGACAAGTTTATTAATCTTGAAGTGACAATAAGAGACAGTGCCTTTTTAATTTTACCAAAAGTAAACAACTGTGTCATAGCCTCTTTTCTCCTTCGGGTGACAGCTAAATATTCTTTGTAGTTTGTGGGAGCAGAAGAAGGAATCTACATAAGCAAATGCAGGTTAGGGAATAAATGACCCGCTTTGTCAGATCCCAAGACTCCGCCGTCTTTTTCTCCTTCAGCTCAGCCCCCGCCTGCAGCTCCTCAAACTCACCCACAGGCAGACAGGGAGTCGACATGGCCAGCAGCATCGCCAGCCTCCGGCTGAAGGCTAAGGAGTACAGCCTGCATCAGAGCCAGGTTCCCACTGTGAACTGATTAGCACATCCAGATACTGTCCTTGTGCACCCAGTCCAGGGGCAGGCTAATCAAGAAAAGCGGAGGATTAGCGCGTATGCTACCTATAGCAGGGATTCTGAAAAACGCCTCTAGCTTGTTTGGCTCCATCTGCAGCTAAAACAAGCATCTCTATAGCACACAGGTGGTAGCAGGGTCCTCACACCTTGGAAGGACAAGAAGAGCAAAGTTCAACGTGTGACAGAAATCTTTAACTCCTTTCTCATTTTATATGGAAACTACTGTCTATTAGATACGCTGTCAAAGGTTTGTTTATTTTAGCACTCTCTAAAGATGTTTCGCATTCTTCTTTAATGTATAAAGTACACAGCTGGAATTGCCATTGAGTGAAGTCCTCTTGAAATGACACAGCAATCAAATCATAGAAACCCAATGGTGACAAGTGTCGAAATGCTCTTGGGCCCAGTGCATGTTTCTACAATTGGAAGCAGGTTGGTCCAGACAGGAACAAAGGAAACACTGTGTATGGTGCAGCTTCATGGGGGAGTGATTGATTTCATACTTCAGGAACAATTTCCAGAATACTCCTGAAGCAACAAGCTTTTTTTCTTCCTGGGGCAAGAGATGTGGGTTTACAGACTGGGTCAGTCTGCTTAGAAATTCAGTTCATGTTTTAGTTTGACTTGTGACCTGGTCATCACTATATTCTACGTCAGAATTTCTATGCGCCAAAATGAATCTGCTTTTGGAGTTGCACCTCCATATAAGCGCCACAGGACTAATATTCAATTCATACATTGTGTGGATTTACTGATGCCAAAGTGTGTCAGTCATTTCCAGTGTTGGGTAATTCAGGTCTAGAGAGTAAAAGTCCACACCTAGATTTTGTTTCAACCAACCAGTTGAGCATAAAGAGTCACAATCACAACTGGTCGGTTGAAACAAAGGTCTGAAATTTTACTCTCTGGACCTAAATTACCCAACTCTGGTCATTTCAGTTAGGAAATTGGGTTGACTTTTTGAGTGTGATGTGGTTCTGGAGGGTTACTTAGCTAAGAAAAAGAGGCATACGGAAACATCTGAAAGGGCATATGATGTTGGTGAAGAAGGGACTTTGAAGGGAGCCGGGAAGTTACCCAGATGACAGCTGCCTCCCCTCCCAGCCACTTCTGGGAAATTCATCTTTTCTAGGTCAAGCTTGCTAGCATGGAGTCTCTGATTTCTATAAATGTAAATGAAGCAGGGCAGCCAGGGGTATTGGGAAGGCGCAGTGTGAAGGTCACTTTCCTTCCTCTACAAGTTTAGGGGCAGACATCTGACACATATTACCCAGCCCCTGGTCTCTTTACCACCAACTGGAGGACTGATTAGCAAAAGCCATGTGCCCACAGATTCCAGGACACTCTGAGAGGTTTCCCAGCACCATGAAAGGCCAGGGTCATTTTACTGTAAATTATGGGGCTGATATGCATACACAACTTAGTTTGCCTTCACCACTGAAAGCAGGTCTCCAGCTGGTGGAAATGAAGTCCAGCGCATACTCTAATGCAAAAATAAAATATTAAGCATGGAAGGGAATCTTGAGAAAGTTGCCGACAACTAGAGAAATGACCTCATCATCATCACATGCCTTACTTCACATTCTGCTCACCCAAATCACAGCAGCCAAAAGTAGCAAAACACCCAGAGATCTTACGTTCAGCCTGTACCTTCCCTACCATGGAGCTAGTGCAGTGTTCATTTACAGCAGAACTGCTTCCCAGATGGTCCTTACACAATACGGCCCCACAAGTAATCATCTCAGTTTGCCTTCTCTCCCACCCTCTCGCCCCCTCCCCCCCACCTAACAGTTTTCCACAGGGATCAGAATCTGAATCTGTGTGTGTAAGATTTGGAGGGAAGGCAACTAAGTTTTAATGGAAATTACTCTGGTCTGTCCTGTCTGCACTAAAACAATAGCAGAACACTATGTTCTTACACTACATGCAAAATACCTCACCGTGGCAACCAGATTCACAAGTGTCCTCAGACAACCTCCGAAGTTAGACCACATACACATTCACATGTGAGGAAGAAATAGAAAATGCTCCATTATGTAACTACAATCTAAGCACTGGTAATTCTCAAGCAATTATCGCTCATCAATCTCCAAACAAAAGACTGGGTTCACCCTGTTTAAGGAAAAGAAAAGTATCATTTATATCATTTTTCTAAAGACATATTTACATAATTATGACCACAGGTGTCAGTCTGCAGCATCTCCCCAATAACCACAAAGCCACACCTTTTCTCGAGAATGGACCTCAGTGTAGTAGTGTTGTTGCCAATGCACAGATATTGCGTGAAGTTTGAGTGAAGTTATTGTTTTATCAGATTTTTTGTTTGTAAAACTATTTTTAAAAGAATTTCATAATGGCATAACTTTCTTAGAATATAATGTATCCATTGAATGAACAAATATGGTACGCCGAGGCACATGCCATCCACTTACATAAATATATTGAACATAACTTAACTTTCTTGGAACATGCCATCCACGTACATAAATATATTGAACATAACTTA
>JABFEB020000040.1:19554409-19581670 GCA_019775895.2 Stomatorhinus ivindoensis
TAACTTTCTTGGAACATGCCATCCACGTACATAAATATATTGAACATAACTTAACTTTCTTGGAACATGCCATCCACGTACATAAATATATTGAACATAACTTAACTTTCTTGGAACATGCAACACAAATATATTGTGTTTCCCTTGCTTATGCTGAAGCCTCATATAAAATAAATAAGAAAATAGTACATAATGCGATTTCCTCAGATTGAAAACATACAGCAACAAATTACTAGTCACTTTTCCCTACTGAGCTGTGTAAGGGTGTGGGTGACACAGTCCCAGGAAAACGGTACAAACCAAAGCCAAGTAGCAGAACCCAGCAGGTGCCCTCTACTCACTTCCAGTAACAGCAACATGTGGTTGTTTCAAAGGTAAGGAGGAGTCACAGTGAGTCCCAGGTTAAGATCATTTCCATCTAAAAATAAACAAGGTCATCACCAACTGGAGGATTGTGGTTCTGGAGGGACATCAGTTACAAGGTTACCATTAGACATTATCTGATTTTACTCAAGCATTTAGTAAGTGGTATATATAATTAAGATTTTATTTTTATTCATCTGCCACAAATTGAGAAATAATTTAACCTGAACATTTCACTGACATATATGTGACTTCCACTAATTGAAATTTGTGGAAATTGAGGTAGTTTTTACATAATAAAATCACTGTAATAGAAAACATTGGGGACACTGAACTATGCCCTGGATTCCTTTATTACTTTTTGGGTAATTGATTTTACAACGTTGTTCAAATAAACATTTATGACATGTGGTACATGGATGACAAGATGGTGACAGCATCACTATGGTTACTATCCACCTATTCAGCCAGATGTGGAAAGGGGAAAAATACAGTGATAGGAAAAAAGAATCTGATTTAGACAAGCAAAATACACCTTATTGTCACAGTCATTTGTATATTTATTATTAGCACAATATCCATCTACAAATAATTAGATGCTAACCATATCAGTAAAGATAATACAATTGTCCTTACCATGGGCGTCATTGCCGCTAAAAAGGGGGACGTGTCCCCCTCACATTTCATAATTATTCGTTTGGACCCCCCCACATTTAACGTAAAATATTAGTTTTATGCCAGTGTGTCCCCCCCCCCACATTCAAAATGCTTCTGACCCCCCTGGCCCCACACATAGGAATTGTTGCAAAAGGAGCTACTACAAATTTGATTTTCAGGAATCATCTCCACTAGCTGGCAATGCAGTGTTTTTCTGGATCACTTAGGAAAGTTCTTTATGTACAGAAATATTTTTTATCCCTACAAATTAGACTGAGATTATTTTGCACTGAATTATACACTAAAACGCCTCAAATTGGTAAACTGACAGCCTACTTTCATCCACCATGTTTAAATTTTTAAATAAAATGGCATTTAGAATCTCAGAAGTGTGTCTAGAGGGAAGTGTAGATATGTGTGCAGAATAACCTTAACTTATATATTAACTTATGTATTGTTAACTTATTAAGACCTTAAAATTGGTTATTTGACATGACATCTTTGTCCTCCAAGGGTGTTTTACAGAAAGCAGCTTGAGGTGCCATGTTTTCTGAGAGCCTTGTTGAATATTGTCAAACAGCAGAGCTGAGAACTTTTGATGCGCCGGACAGTTCAGCAACCCTTTTTAGGAGGCTTAAGGTTTATATGCATGTTGCTCATAGCAGCAGAAAATATGACTTGCAGCAAACAGTATCTGCTATCCTAGCCTGTGCTGACTTGGCTTCAAACAGACTGTTTATTTATTCGTGAGCTCTGCCTGCCAGACTCTTGGGCATATGGTGCACTGATGCCCACCAAGAGTACAACCCCCAGTGCCCTCTTCCACTATGCTGTACGTCTGTGCTGGGAAGGATAAAATCCTGCAAGGGACATACATCAATTCCAAAAGCAAAGAAAAGCTTCCTGGGACCGGCTGTGCCTGCAGACTTACTACAGGATGCAATAAGGTCCCACAGTGCATTGCGGCTCTCATCGGTCATCCCTGCTGCCACTTGACACAGAAATGCAAACATTTACTAGTGGTTCCTTTAGGATAGAGCTCTGTAGGATTGTATCTCTTTCCCCAGGTTTAAACTGATTATTGCCACTAATGACTTCATTTGGACTGTTAGTATTATATGTGACCCATATCGTATTTGTACTCACTGCCACATCCATCCATCCATCCATCTTCTATACCTGCTTATTCTACTGGGTCGCAGGGGGTCCAGAGCCCATCCTGGATGCAATGGGCACAAGGCAGGGAACAACCCTGGATGGGGGGCCAGCCCATCGCAGGGCACACTCACACACCAGTCACTCACACAGGCACACCTACGGGCAATTTAGTAACTCCAATTAGCCTCAGCATGTCTTTGGACCGTGGAGGGAAATCGGAGTGCCTGGAGGAAACCCTATGACGACACAGGGAGAACATGCAAACTCCACACACATGGAATCTAGGCGAGGACTCAAACCCAGGTCCCAGAGGTGTGAGGCAACAGTGCTAACCACTGCACCACCATGCCGCCCCCTCACTGCCACATAGTTTTCAGAATTTCTTCAAGAAAGACTTGGTTCCCTAATGCTCCCTGTACTAACTAAATATTAAATAATTATTTTCAAATAAATTTGTTTAAAGATAAATCTGGTGAATTAGGTAGTATACATTAAATAGGTTTCCATACCAGACTTATGCCCTTTTATTTAATTGGAGAATTAATGTAATTATAAGCTAATAAATAAGCCAATAACAATGTTTAATATTAAAGTCATGTGGAATTAAAATAACTTTATCTTAAATATCTTATGGATAGTCAAACAGGTGAAGTGAAAGTGATTAGTTGTTATTGTTGACACACTACAGCAAAATGCATTGAACGCATATGTGACATAGCAGGGGGCAGCTAAATTAGAACCCCACAAGATTTGTTAATCAGGAATTCAAACCAGCAATCTCTTGATTATTAAGGCTCATCCCTAACCATTACACCACCACTGTCAAAGCTAAGGGGAACTACACAAACAGTATTTTGCATTAATCTAAGACAGATGAAAGTGTGTTATGAGAAAATATACTATAAAAATATTTGTGACATCGAGAGAAATTTTAAATACTACTAAGCACCACTTAGATCTTCAAAACTATGCGAAAGCCATGGCCATTTAAAAACTATTATTTGAAAATCGATTTTAACTGCATATTACAGCACCATCCTGTGGCTGATTGGGGCCAATGCTAGCAGAGCTTCCAGTACAGCTCATAGTCCCATACTACACATGATACTTTGTGTCGAAAGGTGGTGTTATGCCTTACACCTCCATTAATGGGGGGCTGAATCCGGCCCCTACTGCGTTTCTGGAGTTTGCATATCCTCGTGTTGTGAGGAATCCGCGCCCAGTTAGAGTCATGTAGTCAGGCTGACAAAAGTATGCGTATCCTGCGACAGACTAAGCATTTTTAGGAAAACTTGTTAAAAACTGTTGAAAAAAGCCACGGTCATCTTAAAAACGAGAGTTCGGGGGAATTTCGTTCCTGGAATATTTATTTTTAAAATTTAACATAAAAGAGGGGGGAGAGTTTTAGAAACTACCCAATTTGCTATCCTGGAACTGGGATGGTGAAGCGGTGTGTAATCTCGCGATATTTCGTGGGATACTAACATCTCCCATAAGCCCTCGTTCTTCCTCTTTACCCTAGACAAGATGGTGAGTGTCTGTGGAATTAGTGGAGGCGATTGTTCCTTTTGTATCTTTAAACATCTTATATTTCCAGTTACAGTTTTGACGCGAAAAAGTGTGCCATGTGTAACACAACCGTCTGTTGATTTAGCAGGGAAAATTAACTGGATTTTTTAGCAGAATTATATTAAATGATATTCCAGGAAGAATGTAGCAGGTTAGCAATTCATTGGAAACCATTCAAGCGTAATACAGTGATATGTAAACACGATAATTTCCGTATTGTCATTCTGTTTGTTTTCTTTTTGTTAAATATAACTAACATTCATAAATGTAAATGTTATTCCTCACTATTCCCTGGATTTAATTTTTCTGGGTTTGTGCTACGAGTTGCGTAGATTTTGTTAAGAGTAACAAAGTCGCTGTAGAAGGCGCTATGGCGTTTTTTTTAGTGACCGTAGTCAGATAAGTGAATGCAATTTTTCGAACAGACGAAAGGAAAGAAGGCCAAGGGGAAGAAGGTGGCACCTGCCCCGTCCGTGGCGAGGAAGGCGGAGGCCAAGAAAGCGGTCAATCCTCTGTTTGAAAAGAGGCCGAAGAACTTCGGCATCGGTGTGTGACACCTCGCTTCTTCACAGACACTCACCTGATTTTAACGAGCCCATCTGCATTTAGCCATGTGTGTGTTGGCGCCTTCTTCATCAGTTAAACAGTTGTACTATGATAATAGCGTCTTTAGATGTCTTGAGTTAAATGTGTGGCTAAAGACTAAGAGGCTTTACACAAGGGTTCCACTATTTCTTTGAAATCCAGCGACTCCTCTCCTCAGGGCAGGACATTCAGCCCAAGCGTGACCTGACCCGCTTTGTGAAATGGCCCCGTTACATCCGTCTTCAGCGCCAGCGAGCCATCCTTTACAAGCGCCTCAAAGTTCCTCCATCGATCAACCAGTTCACCCAGGCCCTGGATCGCCAGACAGGTATGAAATGACTGTTTCACTTATAGAGGAAGGCTGCTTTCAGGAGTACACGCATTGAGCAGTTTTGAAATGTCCTGTCGTTAATTGGCCTATGTTCCTGACTCAGTTTATACAGTCTACAATTTAAATGTGCAGTCTGCTCATTTTATGAGGCATGGGTACTGCTACAGGGAATTGAACGAATAAAGCTGTGGTGAGGGATACTGAATCCTAAACCTTACTGCCAGGCATTGACAGATTTTGCTTTCTCAAAGGCAAGATAAAGGTAGTGACATTCCAACCAGAGGCATCAAACTACAGTAAAATCCAGTTATAACAGACTTAAAGGGACCTGGCGACAGTCTGTTATATCCAGAGTTGCTGTTTGCCCAGAACACAACTACAGGACACAATTTACTCATGCTATACCCCAGCAGACACACTTGTATAAATTGTTATATTGTACATGTAGTAATCTAACTTTACCTGACCAGATGAGTGACTGTTAATAATCCCGACTACGTATCTGCGCTGGATATCACCAGCATGCCATGCGCCTTGTAGGCGGAGCTGCATGTCCGTTATAACAAAACTACAGCTAAAAGCGGCCCTGGGGACCAAATTGTCTGTCCGTTATATGTGAAATTCCGTTATATGCGAGTCCGCTATGTCCGATGCTCTTTCTGCATGTTCTTGAATGGTGCATGGCCAGAACCACCAGACCTTGTCCGTTATAGACGAGATTCTGTTATAAACAGGTCCACTATAACGGGATTTTCCTGTAGTAGAGATGTCAGGAAATTGCAGATGTGATTTAGGTCCTGAAGAAAATTACTAATAAACTATGATGCACTTCAGTTTATGATATAAAATGAAATGTCAGTTTTTAGTGACCATAATACAGTACCTGGGTGGGTGATTCTTTGTATTCAGTGCTTCAGTTCAGAACATCAGTGCAGCCAGGGATATGTAATTCGCAGGAATGGTTGAAACGGGTCGTGCAAATGATGTGACAGAATATTTGCTATCTGAGCACCAGTGCTGACATTTCCACCAAGATCGCTGATGCACCCTGTCTTTATATCAGCCTGCTTCCATACGCAACCATGGGCAGTTGTGTGTGTGTGTGTGTGTGTGTGTGTGTGTGTGTGTGCGTGCGTGTGTGTGTGTGTGCTTTGTGGTTCTAAGACAAGGTGGGTCTCCGCCACTGCATTTCAGCTACACAGCTCTTCAAGCTGGCCCATAAATACAGGCCGGAAACCAAACAAGAGAAGAAGAAGAGATTACTGGCCCGTGCAGAGCAGAAGGCTGCAGGAAAGGGAGACGCCCCCAGCAAGAGGCCCCCGGTCCTCAGAGCAGGTGCGGTAAGCATGCATTGGGAGCCTTTCCTTTGCTGGCCTTTGTAAGACGTGTGTACAGGATTGCTGCTTAAAACTGAATCATATTTGCAGTGCTGTTGCTTTCATTTCGTGGTACTGTAAGAGCTGGGAGCAAAGAATTGACATAGTGATGTCTTGTACTGGCATCAGTTAGCAACCCAAATGCAGATTTTTATCTTGTGAATGGACTGTGGGACTGTTCATTGGGAACATTTTGTAAAATTTGCTGTTCTTTTGAATGCTTTTGTAGGTGTGAACACGGTCACCACTTTGGTGGAGAGTAAGAAGGCTCAGCTGGTGGCCATTGCCCATGATGTTGATCCTATTGAGGTAGGACCTGGTGCTGTGTATTTACCATATTTATTTCAACAGCATGCCATTTTACCGTTGCACTCTGGTACGATGGGCCTTCGTTCACTGCAGAGAGCTGTCCCAGATGAGTGCACACAGCAGGAAAATAATGACCTGCTCAGAGCAGCCGGCACCACTCTCTCCGTCACTCTGAGACATGCATGCAGATCCTGTAATTCTCATACTTTCCTCTGTTTCCAGTGTAAGGTTGACTGAGATTCTTACTCCTCTGCAGCTGGTGTTGTTCCTGCCGGCGCTCTGCCGCAAGATGGGTGTCCCTTACTGCATCATTAAAGGCAAGGCCCGGCTCGGGCGCCTGGTTCACAGAAAGACCTGCACCTCTGTTGCCTTTACACAGATTAACCCGTAAGTCTCAGCTCGCCTCCCCGTCCTGATACCTGGTTACAGAGTGAAGGAGACTGAACAGGTCATGAAAGAAATGCAGGTGAAGACTGATGGTTAAGTTAGTGAGTTTGCATCCATCTGGAATGGAGTGAGAAATTTTCTTCAGGTTTTTTGAAGAAAAAAGATTTACTACCATCTGGGACCAGTGGAATAATGTTTGCCAGATGTCTGCAGTAAACCTTAAGGTTTAACAAGTTTTCTCAATCTGCTGTTGTCTGCCAGGTGTTATTTTTAAATCAACATGGGTCAAATTAACATTAATCACATTTCAGTATTTGACATTTGGTCATTTATGTGTAAATATTACTGGATATAACCTTTCACATTTTTCCTGTTCAGGCTTGCTCTGGGACACCTGATGCACATATTGAACTATATTATCAGGGGTGGGACTTATGTTACTAGCCAGCTGGGATATTTCAGTAAAAAAAATGTACTAGCCCAGATAAGTATTCATTAGCCCACAATGTACAGTATAATTTTCAAATGGAGCGCAACCAAAGGCCAGTCATCCAACTATCCAAAAATTTGATTCTTGCATGTTTTTATAATCTATATTGGGATGCTTTGGCAATGCATTAAGTCTAGTTATTTTTTCTAGTTTATTTTGGTCAACATTGCCAAGGTCTCTACTAATTCTTTGCTCTGGAAAATGGAGAGCTGTCAAACGATTTAATATGTTTAAATTGCAATTAATGGCATAGTCATGTTGTAATGCCATCCAAAAAAATTACAGCCTCCGATATTCAGTGTAGAAATTTATTCGAGTGTCAAAATGAAAACTGAGAAACCTATCAGCTTCCCCAATAGGCACTATCTGAATGCTTTAGCTATGGATTCTGTGTTTTTGTGCAACATCTGGTTTCAGAAGCTCTTGCATTGTCTACAACTAAGAAGAAACACCATAGGTCTCTATTTTAAAAATATATGCTCATAGTTTTCTCCTGCTTAGTATAAAAATACTGCAGGTTACGCCAATCAAAGAAATAATTATGCAGTATGGCATATCGTATGACAAGAAATAACCAGGTGTTTGAATCTTTATACTGTGATTGCATACTTGAGTGTCAGGTTCCCGGGTTATAAGGAGAACATGATTATACATGATGGCCCTTAATGTGAAGATTGTTTGTTGAGAAATTGTCAACTTGTTTTTGGATATGTCTAATTTTTTATTTTCATTTAACAGTGAAGACAAGGGGGCCCTAGCTAAGCTGGTGGAAGCCATCAAGACCAACTACAATGACAGATATGACGAGGTGAGTCATTATTTTGGTGTCAATTCAGAAATAAAGCAACTCTCAGTATGGTTTCAACCAGTAATACTACTCCAGCTTTTTAAATTCAGGCATGTTGATTATGTTCTGACCAGTGACATCAGAGTAAACATGCTATACTCCTTTGTTAAAATTTAATTGCCATATGCTTGTGTGGTGTGAACAGAAATGCTGACATCTTGTTTTTCCTCCTTCCTGTTGAGAAAGATTCGTCGTCACTGGGGTGGTGGGATCATGGGACCCAAGTCCACTGCCCGCATTGCCAAGCTGGAAAAGGCAAAAGCAAAGGAGCTGGCCACCAAGCTTGGCTGAATCTGACATGCTTGCAGTGTGTCCCTTTTGTGTACATAGAAATAAAATCCATCTTGTTCAGAATTTTCTGTTGTCAAGTATGTCCCTAAAGTAACTACTAAACTACCACTACAATATTCTTTAAATTTTAGATGAATTTATATAGGGTTATAAGAACCCTCTGTATACACAAGGCTTTATCAAGATTGTAAACTTTTTGTATATTATGGTACCTGATTAGTCATATCTGAACATAAATTTACAAACGAGGGGAGGCCTTTCAGCCCATTAAGCTTATTTGGGGAGAACTTAACTAATGGCTCAGAGTTGTTGAAATCTTATCTAGCTCTGATTTAAAGGAAACCAGAGTTTTAGCTTGCACTACACTAGCAGGAAGACTATTCCATACTCTACACGCTGTGTAAAGAAGTGTTTTCTCAGATTCAGTTTAAAATGTTCTGCTAATTTCTACTTATGGCCACAAACATTTGGCTGAACAGCATCCAGACCTGTTAGAATCTTATATACCTGGATCATGTCCCCCCTTAGTCTCCTTAGCGTGAGGCTGAACAGCATCCAGACCTGTTAGAATCTTATATACCTGGATCATGTCCCCCCTTAGTCTCCTTTGCGTGAGGCTGAACAGCATCCAGACCTGTTAGAATCTTATATACCTGGATCATGTCCCCCCTTAGTCTCCTTAGCGTGAGGCTGAACAGATTCTCCTAGCTGACTAGCAATGTAAAAACTGCATGTGAGTAACTTGCAATGATAGTATTAATGTTCTTATGCCAGTAGAACCGACACCTTGAAGTACCATACGTTTGCTATTTTCTTGAAATATCAACAGTATGGTACCTGGTGTGGTAGAAATACGCCCATAGTGAACTTTAACAAACAGTACTAGACTTGTAGGGCAAACTAAATAAAAGCCAAAGAAGAGGGGACCTGGAGCTATATGCAGTTGTTTTTTTGACCCGTTTCTCATATTCAAATGGTCTGATTAGCACTTAGCTCTCTACTGTTTAATAGTGATGGTTCAATGAGACCCCTGCAGTTTTAAGTTGAATGGTGTCCTGTTAACTTTCCTGTTTCCATTGTGTTAAAATCAGTGTGCAAGAGAGTACACCGTAGTCTGAGCTTTACCTTTTTTCCCCCCATCACAAGGCTGCAGTGAAACATTTTATAGTATGTGGCAAAAATATGCCACTTTCATATTTTTCAAAAAGAGGGCTAGAGTAAACACCAGCATACACACAACCCCGGAGACAAGTCTTTTATTGGAGTGGGGTCAAAGACCATAGTATATCCATATATTATTAGATTACTCACTTTTTTACTACACAAAGAGTGCAACACTGCAGAAACAAATGCTCTTCAATGACAGCTGGTTGATAAACCTCACTTGCCCCCTGCAGTTATTGTACGCAAGCTATTCGTTCTCTTCATGATATTAGGCACAAAAAGGAGTCCTGAAGCTCTCTCGATACTCTCCACTGGCACCAAGAAACGTTCCAGAGGTATATTTTCATCCACGGGCATGTTGGGCATTACATAGGACCGCAGCTCCACCTCACTGTTCTGTTTCTCCAGGATCACCACTTTGAAGAAGTGGGTTGGTACAGCAACATGGTTCTTCCCCAAAACTTGATACTTCACATACATCTTTCCATCAGGTTCCTGTCTAAAATGAAGGATTTATGCAGCATTATGACGTCCACTGGCATGATGGACTTGGTTCTTTCATTAACCACTGTGACAAAAACATACCTTTGAAACAGGAAATACTTTACAAAAAAATCTAGATCCACGTGCAGTCTCACTTTCCCCATCTCCGCTTAACATGGTCTCTCTTTAAAGTCTATAACTGTTTGCAGCTGAGCATGGACTCTGACGAGTGCTTAGGTGTAGTTAATAGGTTCACCGTAAAATGAGCACAGTTGCAAAGCTTCAAATCTTACTCTTTGTACTGCCTGACACTAAAAAGTCATTGGATTCCAGTACCAAAATAAGAACATTGTAAATATCAAACTTTGGTTTCATGATGTGGAACACCTTCCAAGTTTCTTCCTCACTTCTACTATAAACTTATTTGTTAATTTTGTTATGGAGCTGTTATGGTTCTCTTTTTATTGCTACTGTACAACAAATTTACCCCAGAAGAAACTAAATTTAGCTACGTAAAGCGATTCCACACACTCAGTTAACTTACAATGAGATTGTAAAGTACGAATTCATTCTTATTACTATTTCTTCATTTTCGTCAGTTGTTTTTTTCACACTTACCTGGGCAAGTATAGAGGTCCAGTGCACACAAACACATTCAGGTAATGTTTAGTAAGTGAGCGACAGTGCTTTTCTAGGTTGTTCCATGCATTTTGGTTCAAGTGTGGATTCTGGGGATTGACAATTTAGAGTTTTTAGACATCAATTTCACACATCCATATGTGCAATTGTTTAAGCAACGTGAGGTTTTTAATTTTCAGTTTTGTGTTTATCATTTTTAGATGACTATGTGGACATTTGGCACATTATAAGACGCGTCTTTTATTTGATTAAACAAAACATTACCCTTTTCAAGGTGACTTAAGGAGTTTTACTAAAGGTACGAAAATTAACCACAATGGGTTCTGCGTGTCACAATCTTTTTGAATATCATCGTAGATAACATCTAAATGTAAGCACTTTCAATCGTCCACTCATCTCATACCATTAATACCCACGATTCCCTTCAATGGAAAGGTGAAAAACGCAATGACTGATTACTTTATCTTACCTGTGGTGAAACATTACTTAGGTAAAATGTCTCATCCATTGCTTTTTGGCTCCATTTATGGTTTGCAGCTGCAGCAAGGTGGCCCCTGTCGAAACCGCTTCCTTTATAATCTGCGTTCGTTGCCCTGTGGTAAACGTGCACTGAATCATCCTCTTTGAATTCGCAATATTTTCTGTCAGACGTGCCGTGTATGCTGTTATTGTTAAGCTGTTCAATAACCCAAAGGGCAGTCTTGTTCCTGGGATCATAAGACACAACGTAGGACTCCCTCGATTTGACGTTGGAAAGCGAAGGGAAGCCGTATTTCATCACTGCTGTGGCCCTAGAAGTTCCAACATGCCCTGACTGAAGCGGAATCAAATCAGTGGCCGCCTCAACACTATGGATAGGAATAACGGGAAGTCGACCGAAAAGATCATGAATCGAGTTTTGTTTTTTGTTCAAGCTATCTGTGTACGCTGCCATTATGAAAGCCCCCATGCCCGCTCCAGCTGTCAAGGACACGCCGAATGCAAACCATTTCGAACGAAAGATACGTTGCATTGTCCACAGTGAGAAATTGCAGTTTTACAGCTAAATAATAACGCGCTAGAGGTAAAATATTATTTTATATAAAACTCCAAAAAAGAAGAATGGTAATTTAAAATCTATTCGTTAACCTGATTCAACGCACATGATAAATGCAACGCGCATTTCAGGAAACAACTTCCGGTTGCGCATGCGTGTGAACTGGCCAATCAACACTGCTCGTTACGTTCACATGCTGGCTGTAGGTGTGGCTCTCTCTCTCTCTCTCTCTCTCTCTATATATATATATATATATATATATATATATATATATAGACACACACACACCCCACGGTTCTGTGTGGAAACTGCGAAAATATCAGCAATTAAAGCATTTTGATGACGACGAGTATCTGCACACCGTAAAGGAGATCGAGCTTTTTAAGAACGTAAGGCCCTGTTTGTATGTGTACAGCTTGCTCTCAACAAGTCTGCCTAATAGAGACAGGGATTTATGTTAAATTCAATTTCTACATCAAAGTCATATAGAATAATTATTATTTACATATACGAAACCTTGGACAGCTTTATTTACTGTACAGACCCAAGGAAGGACCATCATGAAAAATACATTCTGAGCTTTGTTTGGCATTCACAGTGCAGGATATGAAAGATTCAAATATTATTAGAATACAGAGATTGTAATACGATTCTATAATCAATCATGGGCCAAACTGGTAGTTGTTTCTTTTTTATTTAATAAATAAAACCTAGCTAGTTTCTGAGAGAAGACAAAACTTTATTTTTAAGTTTAATTTTTATATCCAGTAATTATGAAAATAAAGGCTTAACCAGTTTTAAGTTTTATACATTTTTATAAGCTTATAAATGCTGGACTCATATTTTTCCAGAATGAAATATCCTCTAGCACGGGAAGTGGATGCTGATTGCTGAGAATGCACAAGCTCGGGATATCAGTCAACAAGAACATGAGTTCCCCTGGCTATAGCTTTTGGCTTTTCCTGTAATCCATCATCTGATTTTAATGTCCTCCAGATCCCCATGAGCTTGCAGTGGTAGACACTTGAGACATTGGTGGGTTGAACAGCAATCCATACCTTATGATATGAGTAGTCAAAGTTTGTGTGTTCTGTGGTTCCTCTTTCACTCAATGGAAGGGGGAAGAAGGATGTGTAGATCTACCAGAACTGACCTGCCTATGCTTATTCCATCAGGTATTTTCAACATGTAGTTGTGGTGGTCCTCTGCGGTTGTGGTGGTCCTCTGCGGTTGATGTTTTCTTTCAAGCCAGTGATATAGCACTTATTGAGGTTTATGTTAAATGCATTGCATGCATGGTGAAATGAAAGCTTACTATAATCTAGAACTCATTTTAAACTGAATGTGTGTTTTTCAAAAAGTATTGAAAGACAGGGAAAATTAAGAATTGTTACAAATGTATTTCACCCAACAAAATTTATTTTTTACTGTAAAAATTCATACACATGCTTAGCACTGTACTTAACGAAATAATTTGTTAAAAAATATGGAATCTAAATAAACGCTGTAATATTGATTATTTTAAACTACATTTTTACTCCATATAATGGTGAAAATGTAAGCAGATTATCTGATTATACTGATTAAAAATATATACTTTTCGATTTATCTCCCTTACAACTGAGTTCCTCTGGCTATAGCTTTTGGCCTTTAATCTGATAATTGTTGCACGAATTTGAAAAAGCATTTTAAATACAGTGCTCACAGAATGTATTGGAGCTCTTTCTTAACTATAAAATTATGAAAATGTATTGGTTCCATAACAAATGTTCATTGATAAACAATATTTAACATATCTGCACATACTGTGTTACTGATTTAAAAACACGCAATCAGACTGCTCGGCAATGAACTTTTTAACTCAGAGCAGCTCTTCTAGATCTATATTTTAGTTTTCTACTTAAAACTACTAGTATATATATCAAGCTGTGTGTTTGTGTGTGTGATCATTTTTGTTATAATACAGATAAATTAGCAATATTTTTTTAATTGAGAACGCGTCCAAAGACTTTTTGAGCACTATACGCCGACTCACAGTCGCGTGTTGTTGCTTAGCGACCGCATAACGATAACGAGTAACTACAACGAATATTGGACTTTGTCGGCAAGTATAGTTGACTACTAACAAGTGGTGGAAGAGCAAGCAACCGGGAAAACACGCGAGTGTTAACTGAAAAATTTAACTTCTGACAGATCACGTATGCTATTGTTACGCTTTACAGGGCTACGGAGGTTTGCTTCCGACATAGAAGAGAAAAGGAAAACCCACGAACTGCATTAATGAAGGACCCGAGTCAGATAGTTTTTCACCGTATGTGACTTAAACCGTTAAGGAGAGGTTGGCTGCAGAGCTTAATAAATTACCCAGAGACAGACGACGGTGATTTGTGAGTAAGAATGTCCAGTACGCGCATTTCGGCCCTGCCGCCCCCAGACTTGGACCCGAGCAAGGCGCCGGTGGCCTTCGGTGATCGCTCGCTCCCGTGCCTCGCGCTACAGCTGCAGGACACGCGGCTGCTCACCCGCCAGCGGGCGCTCGCTGCTCTCTGCGACCTCGTGCACGACCCGGAGAGAGCATATGACGTCACTGAAGCAGGTGAGGCACCAGCTGGCTCTCTTTATCTTTTCTTGAACTCGGTTTAAAGCTGAACTTATTTTTTTGCACTTTTTTGGTTCAAACTATTTGAATTAATACGCAATGTTGATATCATTAAGAAGATTTAAGTGCTTATAGACAGGGTTGGACTGGCCATCAACACTATATAACCTAGGGTCCGAAAGATTTTACCGCAAGGCACTTGTAAGCTCGCAACCGGTTTTTAATTCCCAGTCCCACCCTGCTTATAGAATGAGGTAAACTGTAGAGATTTGTACATCGATTGAATATTGCATGACGTGTTAGTAATGTATTGGTAGTAATCATTTAGATTAGTATGAATCAGCGGCGTCGTTGACCGTATTACATCTTATTTTATTTATTTATTGGGGTGGGGAGGGGGATTTTAGCCCCCAAAAATGTTTTTAGCCTCCCCCAAATAAACGTACACTATTTACTTTAAATAATGTGGGCCATTTTCATCACACCCACCTAATGAAGGCTTAGCCCTCCCCCATAAATCACTGATGACACTCCCAGTATGACTTATTTAATGCCTTAATTTAACCTACTTAACCTACTTAATCTTTATGATATTATTTCAGGATGCCTAGGAAAGCTGAAGGCATTGCTTCAGGATAAGGACACAACAGTGAGGGTGAAAACCACAGAGATTCTCCATCTGCTGGCTAACCATCTTGTCAGCAGGTAAGGGAGTATTGTTTACCACTTTGGTTTGATGTATGTCAGGGTCTGCCCACTCTCACACATCTGGCACGACACTCACCTTTTCTGACTCTCATGCTCATGCAAGACATTTACTCAAAATCTTTATTGCATTATAAACCTAAAATGAACTATGTCAAGAATATTGGGGTAGTTTGCAAGCCCTACATACTATTTTGAAAGACTTACATACGTAGACTTGTTTCAAATTGAAAATCTCAGGCCAATCAACTGTCCAAAGTTGGCAACCCTGTTGTGTGTGTGTGTGTTTGAATGCATTTGTAGTTTGGGGAGGATAGTGCTGGTTAATGTAACTCTAACTGTATGTCCAGGCTGGCCTTTCTGGAGCATCATGTAGTTGTGTCACTGTCAGACCTGCTGGATGACCCGGAACCAGCCTGTCGGAGGAATGTGCACCGCGCCCTGCAGGCGGTGGCACAGTTTCCTTTAGGTAGGACTGACTCCTAAGGATTGTGGTGATTACCTTTGCTGTCATATTTTGGAGTAGTATGGGAGTAATTCTACATGACACCATTGCAAAGCCCTCATCACTTGCTTCTTTTATAACAAAAATGAAAAGATAAACATTTGGTTCCAGTATCTGCATGTGTTATGGCAAAGCAAGCTAAGGATGACACTAAGAATGCATGTCTAGTGATGCCAAGCAATGCAAAGTAAGCAGAGTTTATCACATTTTATATCTTTGGGGAAAAATTCCAGGGCCTAACTAAGGCTAATTTTGCACTCCATATAAACCTTTAAAGCTTACATTTAATGTTATAAATGGATCATTTAATACATTATTTATGGTTATGATTTCTATGTTGAACCATGATATTGAGGAGCTAGAATAATCTGGACTGGAACGGGTGTGTAGCACTGGGTTCATAATAATTTTGATCATAATGCTGTTTGCAAGGTGTGACCCAGGAATCACATTTCATTTTCCAGACATGACACTGTTTGACATTAAAAACGATGTATTGAATTAGCTACATTTTTACATGAAGGAAAAGGCAGTGTTATCGTTGTTATGCACTACAACCTTGAATCTTTAAAAGAAAATTCCACCTGTTCATTTTGTTTATAATCAGGTATCTTCATCGGCATTCAACAAGTTCATATTAAAAAAAAAAAAAGTTCATATTTAATTTTTTTTGTTTGACTTTTACCTTGTGCATAAATGTTGAACTGACCCTTATCTTTTCTGATTTGGTTTTGAATGTTTATAGACAGTGGAATCTCTACATTCCGATTTTTTTGCAACTCACTCATCCTTCTCTGCCCATAACTGCATTTAGCACTATAACATTCTTCAACACAGCTCTATGAATTTGGTTTGTTTACTAATACAAGAGGGTTTCTGTGGCCTTTACCATTTTTAATCCTCATATTTCCATGGATAATGAGTTAAATGGAAAAGAATATTATAATTGATAAGAAAATGCTCTTTGGGAATTTAATGAACAGGAAGAACCATGACTGCCAGTCTATCTAAAGGATATGATTTATGGAAGTGTGATTTTTATCTCTTAAAATCTTTTCTGCAAACACTTCTTATGACAGAATGGCTAAGAAAGAGCAGTAAGCATGTATGCAGCTTCTGTAAAGCAGCTGGCCAGTGATCTCATCAGTAATCAACTAGTAGTTTAGTGGGCCTGCTTCAATGCAACTCTGCAACAGGCATCATCAATAATGTACTGGTGCTGTTTACTTATTGATTCAGTGGTTGTGTATGTGAAATATACTGCCACCATGAAAATTTTAAAGATCTGTCAATGTATTTCTAGAATGCTGTAATAAATATTTAATATTGAAATCAATATAATAATATATAATAATAATAATATATTCAAACAGGTACATCTTTAAAAGTTTCCCTTTCCTCTGATGTCCAGAGAATTTCTTCCATAGGCCCTTTGGTCTTCTGTTTGTAGATTTGTAATGGTGTTTATGACTGTGCTTGTATGTTCTGCAGTAGACTGGCATCTTTTCCAGGGTGCCCTCCTGCTTTGTGATAAGTGCTCTCTAGGATCGGATTCCGCCTTCCCCACAACTTTGTACGGTATAAACATGGGAGATGGGTGGGTGTATGCGCATGCTCCATTGTCTTGTGTAGGGCTTGAAGTAACAGTAAAAGAAAATGGTCAAGTTCTATTAGCTACATAGAAGTATTAACAACAACAACAAATTTATTTTTGGGTAGCGCATTATCACAACATTACGTTGTCTCAAAGCACTTTACAGCATCCCCACCCAAAGCCCCCAGTGAGTAAATGTATTAAAACAGCATACTCCTACTTTGGTGCAACATGAACTTTTCATTTACCTGAATGGCATGTATGGTCAATCACATTCAGATGGCATGCTGTCTCAGTGCTAGCTAGCAGGCTGTATGGGGGGATGATACTCGTCTGTTGGGTGAGAAACTGCCAATGAGGCAGTTGGGATGGTGTATAAAGTGGCATGTCCACTGCAGAAGTACTCAAACAGTTATTGTTTCTCTAAGGTACCTGCTATTTCTATTGTGGTGTTAGGGGGTCCTTTAAGTGCATTACATTTCTAACCTAGCAGTGTTTAACTTTTCAGTATATAACTGGAAGGCCGTCCTAACAAAATTAATGAAATAAAAAATAAAACTATGTGCATGAAGTTATGGTGGCATAATCATGTGATTGTAGTACTCTAGTTTTATGACTGTTCCCTGTATTACCTATGTGTGCTAAGCATGGATGTTGCAGGAGTTTAGCAGGTATTAGCCTTGCATGTCCATGGATGTATATGATACGTGTTTCCGAGCTCTCTGTGTTCAAGCTTTGCATTTTCCCAGTGTTTATCTGAACTTCCTTGTTTGCCAATGACAAACAAAGCTTTTCCTTTCTGTGTAAGGCTCTGTGTGAGCACCCTCCGCCAGTCAGCCATTTTCCCGACCGATCGGCCGTATGTGCCATTTTAATTAATGATGAACATAAAGGTTTGTATCTCTCTCTTTATTTGTGCCCCTTAATATGTATAATACAGTGTTTTGGCATTTTGGTCATATTCTCAATAACTTCCAATGAAGCAGTAATGATTGCAGACATTAAGGGGTCAACCTGCAAAAACAAAGCAGAGTCAGGAAGAGGAAGAAGAAAACTAAAGACCAGCAAACCCCCATAATCCAACAGTCAGCTTGGAAAATGCAGTCACCTGCATATGGCTGTTAATTATTCCAAGGTTGCATCAGCTGTAGGTGATGACATCTTAGATGGTTTTGATGACTGTCTTAATGATTATCAAATCAGTTGGGATACATGTTCATCACAATGTACCCAATGGTAAAAAAAAGTTTAGGCCAGAATAGATTTGTAAGAGCACTATAAGAATATTGTGGAAAGAAAAATGTTTTTCTGTGTGTTTGCTCTTGCATAATAGTGTGTATATAGAAAACACCAATCCAATCATTATGTGGGTGGCTGGATATGATATATAACTCTGGTTTATGAACAGTTAACAACTGTGTTTTACATTTGAGGAATGAGCAGTGACACGCTGTTAACTTGCTAAAGGTATATATCTCAACACCTGTTATTATACCTTTGATCAATCGTTGTGGCCCATGTTAATAAAAAAAAATATATACACTCACATACAAAAAAATAAAAACATAAAACACAATGATCTCATATTTTATATTACCTATACCCCTCAAACACCATTTCACGAAAGAACATCTCTAGCAAAAATGATGGCTGCAGCATTTGGTTCGTTAATAGTATTTTCATATATTTTAAATATATATTTTTAAGTGGCTATCTTGTAAAATAAAGCTTCAAGCCCTTAACTGAGTTGTTGCACATCATGCTTTTTTGAACAGCAGGTGAAAAGGAGAGACGTACAGGCCTCTCTTTTTAATCAGTCTGTCTGCTGTTTTATTAATGACTGTGCTTTAGTCGTATTTTATGTACATGTCATATCTATTATTCACTTCATGATGCAAGGGGGGGAAAGAAACTGCTGTTTTCTTTTCCATTCTGCGTAGATTTTTGTGGTGTCTGTTTTAACCCTCATCCCCCTGTTGTGCATCATGTCTATACTCATTTCAGAATGACAGACCTGTCAGCTGTCTCTGTCCTCAGCGCGACGATTCACTTGCACTGTTTGAATTGAAGGAATATTTTTGATCCTGACATAATTTAAAAACACTTTCAGGCAGAGAATGCAATGTTTGGCTTTGATGTAGCTGTGATGTTCCTAGGGGACATATTTTATTAATTCTGAAACAAACATACAGACCTAGATGTCATGCAGGATCAGTCAATAGAAAAATGAAATATTAAAACTTTCAACAAATTGTTTTTTTTTTTCTTTTTTTGGCACTGTTCTTTTAATGAACCAGGTATTTGCGATTTTTGTTTTGTGCATAACAATCTTTCACACAGAATTGGGTATAGGAATATTGTAAGGCTCATCCAGGTGAGCTTCTCATCCCCAGATATTCTGTTAATTCAATCTCCTCATGAAATAAACCCTGGCTGGTTTTGAGTAAGTCATCTTTAGGCTTCGGTCCTGGGAAGTAGACCTGCCTCGTTGACCTTTTATGGTTTGAAAAGAAACACAAAAGCAACATTGGATGAATTGGGCAAAGGTGATAGCCTTAACAAGTAAACGACAGCAACAAAGACACAGGATAGAGGGGGAAGAGGGCATAGACACAGATATTATCTGTTAAATGATTGCCATTGTTTAAATATCAATATTCTTCTTTTGATTATGTATATATGGGTCAGGAAATTAATGTATTCAGTGCAATGCTTTCTGGGGGATCATTCTCTCGAGCTTTCTGTCTGTGCCTTGCTCATTGAATGCTTTAGTAAATTCTAGGAGCCCCATCACTTCTCTGTAATGTGGCTGCACCCTGGTGGCTGTCCCATACAGCCACACTGCCTGCATGCCCCCCCAAACTTTGCCCTAGCACAGCCCGATGTACTTGAGATTGTTCTGTATTATGACGTCTGTTACAGCATCAAAGACAAACTGAATGTTGCTGGTGTCCGTGGCGCAGGTAAAGTGGGAGTAGATTTCCTTTGTCTCTTTGTTGCGATTGAGGTCCTCAAACTGACGCTGGATGTAAACTGCGGCTTCCTCATATGTGTTCTGGCCCTTGTACTCTGGAAAGCAGAGGGTGAGTGGGATACGTTTGATCTTCTCAGCCAGCAGATCCTTCTTGTTGAGGAACAGGATGAGCGAAGTGTTGATGAACCAGTTGTTGTTGCAAATAGAGTCAAACAGACGTAGGCTTTCGGCCATCCGGCTCTGCAATGCAGATGGTACAACAGATTAGTTTAATTGATATTACAATGTATTATCTTCTTCACCAAGGCACATTTGTAATCTTCAGCTTTTAATGAATATAAAGAATAACTTCTATCATATTAACTCTGGTCCATCTTTCATTTCATCCATTTCTGATTGCTCCACATTGCTCCCTATTTATTTAATTTTGGCTTTTATTGCTTTTTCTGAAGACATTTCAGTTATAGTCTCTGTTGCTTACCCATAGACATGAAAGCTGCTTTGTATATGAACTTGAGAAACATAAGGATTTTTAAATTTAAAACAATTCAGAGAAAATGGGTGGTTTAAGTATGTTTGAAAATGTGTTTGCTGCACAGGTCTATCAAGAAATAATGGTGTTTACAACTTATAGTATGTTTTATTTCAAAGATGTCAGCTCTGCATTAATGAATGAATTAATGAATGAAAATGAGCTTTGTACGTTTGTTTTTACGCACCCTGCAAATTTCCACTGACAGGGAATGTGTACTGCTTTTCTGGCATGTGTGCACTTCTGACTTAATAGACTTGTGTGAGCTCAGCCATATACTTCTGAGAATGACTGCTAATAATGAAGAACTGATGTCCCAGTCCTCAGAATCAAAAGCTTCCCTTGCATACATAATTCTTTGGATTACTTAGTTTAAATACCAGGTGGCAGGCATCGGCAAGAGTCATGTGCTGCATATCAGTAAAAATACGTAACATGGAACATTCTCTTAAAATCACCTAACTGCTGTAAGTGATAAGATGAACCATTTGAAGGGCACAGAGTCTGTGACTTGTTTCAGGAATGCATGTCGTGAAATACTAGGAGAGCAGTATAAAGACAATGGGATTTAGGGACATTTTTTGCATTAGGCTACTGTATTTATATTCTCAATAATGAAACTACACATGCAAAGCATGTTTTGTAACTGGTAAATGGTCATTTTATCCTTCACTTGATGATATGAGTGAAGAATCGCTTGGCTGACATATGTAAGGAGCTTCACTTTAATAATAGCAGCACACATAATGTACAATGTATCCTATCCATACACAACAGAGACTGACTGAATTTTCCTGGATTGGTATGAGTATTCAGATTGTAATCACAGGGTTTGTGGTATTGGGGGAGTTATGATCCCCTATGATTGTATGAAAAAGGAAGAATGCCCAGAAGTGTATTATTTCGGAGGCGTGGAGATGCAGAAACTTATGTTAAAGACAGAAATGAGAAAATCTCCAGGGATACATTTTCACCTGTCTGTCAGTAGATGGCACTGTGACCTTCATGTGCCATTTGACACTGCATTTACTGTTAACATTATTATTGTATGTGTTGTTATTAGACAGATAATTAACCAGTCATACAGTAGGTGACCGAAAAATCATGATGGTCCAGTTTGGATTTTTATCCAGTGACCGATATGGGGGATGCTATTGTACAGGATGGGTGTTCCCACCTTTTGATGCCTGTGGTCTGATGTACGTTCTGCAGAAATGTCTCATTTAAAACTAGCTCAAAGACCAGGCTCACCCGGCAAAATGGTGCCCGTGATGAGCAAGCCCTCTAATCTGGGTCCCCTCGGCCTCAGGACAACTGAGATGGTGGACCGGGAGAAGACTGTGAATTATATATCTAATGTGTTCGTATTTGATTGTGTGTGTGTGTACTATTAATATATCAGGTGCTAAAAATATGTTTGCCAGAGCTGAAACTCTAGTGTGTGTCTATCAGTTTCTGAAAATAAAATGTACAGAAGGTACCTCATGACTTGCTGTAACAGTGATTACATTTACAAAATATTTTCATCTAATATGATTCTCTAAATGAGGTAATGGAATGAGCACATTCTGCTAAAGAAATGAATACTTGGAAGATAGGGCTTATAAGAGGAGAATGTCATCGGCTCTCACTGAGTTGTCTCACTGTGGGACGGTCTCTCTGCCGTACACACATATTTTACATATATATTTATATTAGTCCAGCAGATGACTGTTTGAAAAACTTAATGACTTACCTTATGTTTTTGAAAATGTTGCATTTCAGTTTCCCTGCCCAATTTTGGGATTAAATCTAGCCTCTGTGCTGCTTTCTGTCTGTGCTGTCTTGCCTATTAGATGGTTATGGTCTAGTCTCCTCTAGTTCTGCTTGTAAGCTCAAAACATGCAGCTCATTAATGCCAGTCCCTTGCTGTTCTCTCTGCCCCTAAAAAATATTAAATTGGTGCACCTAGATTCAAACAAACTAAATTTATGCTTTCTTTCTGAGACACAAAATGTGGCTGCTGTCTTTTTGATTATGCAATTGAATAGCCTCTTCCTATGGTAATGAATTGAACTTAGGAATTTCAAGAGCAAATAATGATGTTGCTAGGTGCCTGCTTCCATAAATAAGATGAAATTTGCCTGTGTTTTAAATCTTTATGCTTTCTGTCATCACAAATGTAGCCTTGAGAAAAAATGCATGTTTTGAAAGATACTTTTGTCCATATTACAGTTAATTCCTGTATTAATTCTATGACTTTCCATATCTGCTTTTGCTACGAAAGTGTTGAGTTAATAAATTATGGAAATAAATAGATAATTTTGTAAAAGTTAATGTTAAATTTCATTTTTTAAGCTCCTGGCTAAAAAGCTGTGTAACAATAACTGGAGAAGTAATGCATAGCCACGATTGGTGAACTACAACTGTGTATCTGACAAACTTTCCTGTGAATGCTGACTTTGTTTTTGTGCAATACTACCTTTGCTATTAAACAATCACCCCTAATGTGTCGTAACCCCCTGTCAGTAGAAAAACTATGTGGGGGCAAATCATCTTAATCTGCTGAGTGCAATAATGCCTGCAACATGTTGTTGTTTTCTAAGCAGTTTATAACTGAGTGAAGGTATCCGCACCTTTAACTGAGCCATAAAGTGCTTTTTAACTGCATAGTTATCCACTTCACTGCTATGTATACATAAGCACGAGCATGAAGCCTTACATTTAAAAAGGCCTCTTTATAGTTGGGCTATTAGTGTACAAGTAATTTAATGTGTAGTCATTGTTAGTGAACAGTCTATTTGTCCCAGTTTTCACCAGTATGTTTTGTCATTTGGCAACAAATTATTCAAATTTCAGTTGCCTAGAAGGGTCACCATCTTTGAAAAATGTTGGTTTGTCTTGTGACAGAGCTCGTTTCCAGTCTCCCAGCCAGTATAAAAGAGCAGCAGTTCTTACAAAAGCATGATTCAAGGATGCCCAATTGCTGAAAAGCGTTCAGTAGGGGGTGGATAGCTGTGTGGAGGCACTGGGTATTTGAAGTAAGATTGTTTGATTATTGGAGCAGAAAGGCTGTCTTTCTCAAAATCAGATCAGCCCTAACGGATCACATTAGACCTTAACTGCGTCTCTGCTAATGTGCCTAATTTGATTCAGGAATTATCTGAGAGGATGTGCTTTCTTTCCCCTCCCACACCTTTCTGTACTTCACTTTCCCATTCTCTATCTCTGGCTATCCTTCATATTGACTTATTTTACCTGCTTGCCTGCCTCTGTCATCCTCAGTCTCGTTTTCATGGGTGCCCACGGTCATTGTTTTACACTGAGATTGTAACCCAGACTCATGTGAGCCCTCACCTTCGCTCTATCCTCATCTTTCACAGTGGGACGAGTGTGAATTCAGGCAGATGGACATCTAAACACATGCAAAATCTCTTATTACAGAATGCCACATCTCAAAATGAAACTGTGGTTTTTAGGGATCCATTGAACTCCAGGCATTACTTACATTTTGAAAATACTGTTTTTTAAACTACTTAGCTCTAACTGGAACTTCATTGGGGCCTGAGGGCAAACAGAGATAGTAGTACTGAATGCCTTTAGTAATACACTAGACAATAGTATCTTTTCTCAGAACAAAAATTGAAGGCTCTTACAGTTAGCAACCTTCAGCCACGTTTGCTTTGGCCCTTCAGTTTAGTCTGCTGGAGGGATCTTTCACACACAACCTTTCCCTGCCTTTGTAGAGAACACGCAGCGACTGTAAAAATTGTCTGAGGATCATTGTCCCTGACTTCTTCAATCACCTGCTATGCTCACAATGTGCGAACTAATTCGTTTATCAGGCTATATATGTTTCACCTCACTGACCAAGCTGTACCTTCACCCAATATTAGGCATTTTTGTTCTATTTTGTTTGACCTTTTTAATATAGTTTTTAATGTTGTATAGCTTTTGGAGTAATCATGGTAAATAATTAAAACTGCTTGGATGGCATGGTGGTGCTGTGGTTAGCACTGTTGTCTCACAACACTGGGACCTGGGTTTATGTCTCTGCTAGGGTTTCATGTGTATATGCATGTTCTTCCCTTGTCATTGTGGGGATTCTACTGGGTATTCTGCTTCCCGCCCCACAGTCCAAAAACATAGCTGGAGTTATCTAGCTATACTAAAGGTGTGTGTGGGTCTGCCCTGTGATGGGTTGGCCCCCCATCCTCGGTTGTTCCCTGCCTTCCAGGATAGCCTCTGCCCCCAACCCCCCCCCCGCCGCCAAACCTGAAAAGGATAAACGGCTACAGAACATGGATGGATTTAAATGAGCAAGCTTTAATTAAACCTTTATACTTCAGCAATAAGAGTATATATATATTTATGGTTGTTGACACATGATAATAGATATGAATGTTAATAAAGACTACGCTTCTCTACCTCAGGGGTGCATTAAAATCAAGGCTAAAACCTCTGTGATGATGTGCCCAGAGAGAACAGTGGGTTCATCATTTTTGTTTTCTTAAAAAAAAACAATCCCCCGTCATCTCTCCTATCTCACTCATTCTTACTCTCTGGCCGTCTCCCCCCAATGTCCGTTACTCCTGGGAAACGCTACCCAATACCTGCTCTAGAGCACTGAAATACAGAGGGTCAAAGGTGCTTCAAGAAGCCCTGTCAAGTTCATCACACACAAGTTGGCCTGTCCCTGCTGGTCTAAGGGTCCTGCCAATGCAGATATCAACAACTTCAGGAGATCAAGGCATAGATTCTTTCAATACAGAATAGCACTGACTAGAATGCTGTTCTTTAGTGAAAATCCTCCTGGGTCAGATGTTTTTAGAGCCTGCTGCATATAAACCCTCCACGTGTACAGCCTGGGAACAGCATATGACTGAAATCACACTGCGCCTTCTAGAATTCGCTCTTCCGGATCAGGTTTTCCAGCACATTGTTTTACTATCATATTCTATTCCCAACTCCTCCTAGGTCTTACTGCAAGAAATCTAAGAGTGTGGCTAATGACACATATACCTTTCATTGCTTTTTCGGTGTGTTACTCACTGGCACAACATGTGCTGTCAGACATCCACCAGTTCCAGCACTGCTGTACAACAGGGCATTGGAGAGACTCGCTCCATGTGACCAGGCCCTTCAACAAAGCTCGCTACAGCTCTAACCTCCAGGCACTGTGGATGAGACGATCATGTGATGACACTAATAAATATGAAATTTTACATGCAGAAAAGACAAGCTGCCAAAACAGCTAAGAATGATATAAGTCAAGCAAGAGTATGGATGAGTCCTTTCAGGCATGTTTGCAACAGTGCTGGGTTATGCTTTGCGTGTTCACTGTATAAGGCATTGAAATTTGTGGCTTGAGAACAGCCATAGTTGACCTCAGTGGCATCGCTTTTGTTTCCTCTTTCAAAAAGCTTGTGATCCTTGGCAAATCCAGAAGCACGACAGCCGTAAAATTAAGAACATCGATGTCTTTTAGTACCGCAGACAAAAGTCCTCCATAGACATGTATTTATAATCTGTAGAAAGACCGAAAACCATATGATCACCAAGCAGCTTGACTTTAAGGAAACTTGCCAGAAAGAATGTGGACAAAAGCTGCCCAATCAGTAGGTAGAGGAAATAGACAGAGACAAAACACAAAATAAATTTTCTTTGTGAATGATGCTATAATTGATTTGAATTCTTATTAAGTTCAGGGCTCTGAAAATTCAGAAACAAATTTCAGTTTGTGTTTCAAGTTACCATAAATGTCAGAAAATTCTATTCTTCCCTCCACACAGCTGCTTATGACACAATCAAAGATAAATTGCCTTGAACAGAGAGGCATAGCCTTTCTGTTTTACCAGAAGAATAACAGCACAAAGAAAAAGTGAAGAAAAAAAAGAATGTTCTCATTCATGTTGGCATATATATCTCTCATTTACTACACTTACATGTTAGTGACTATAAAATGTACAAAAAAATATATTTTTGTTATTGTATTTAGAAAAAATATTCTGATAATAATAATTTTAAAACTTGCAGTTTAATTACATGTAGATTCAGGATTGATCTTTTGATGTATTTTCTGAAATATCTTGACATGTTAATGCTTAAGCCATTAATGATAAGATTAGGCTGTCTAACAATCCGCCAAAATATGATACTGTACATCTAAAAGAGTCACCAATAGGCCCTTTGAAAGTAGACAATCTAGACACCATTCAACCAGAGCTACATGTCTTTGGACTTGGATTAATTGGAATTAATCTTCATTGCAAATGTGGGGATAACAGAGAAACTCCACATACACAGAGCAGGAATTGAACCATTAACAACAGTCGTATTAGGTTGCTACCTAAACCAAACCAGTCATTTCTAATTCATTCTCTTCTCCAGAGGATACGCTGGAAGCAGAGTGAGTTTCTTGTGACAATAGCCCAGTCATAGAAAACACAGAGAACCAGCTGGTCAGTTAAAATACATAGTTTACATAAAGTGGCAGCATAACTGTCATCATGCGTAAGTGAAGGGAACCCAAATGTAAAAATTGGAGGGGTGTGGAGGTCTAAACATTGGCTTGAAAGGCCCACCTTTGCTGTTGCCCAGTGGAGGTCTACACATTGGCTTGAAAGGCCCACCTTTGCTGTTGCCCAGTGGAGGTCTACACATTGGTTTGAAAGGCCCACCTTTGCTG
>JABFEB020000040.1:19604875-19620138 GCA_019775895.2 Stomatorhinus ivindoensis
AAACCCTAACTGCATCAGGGGCCCTTGAGCAAGGCCTTTAAACCCTAACTGCATCAGGGGCCCTTGAGCAAGGCCTTAAAACCCTAGCTGCATCAGGGGCCCTTGAGCAAGGCCTTTAAACCCTAACTGTATCAGGGGCCCTTGAGCAAGGCCTTTAAACCCTAACTGCATCAGGGGCCCATGAGCAAGGCCTTTAAACCCTAACTGCATCAGGGGCCCTTGAGCAAGGCCTTTAAACCCTAACTGCGTCAGGGGCACTGGCTGACCCTCCTTGCTTATCCTTACTTGTATGATGCTTTGGACAATAGCATCTGCTAAATATGTAAATATTGTGTCTGAGATGATAAAATATGGAAGTAGGATCTTCCAAAAATGAATGCTGTGAAATTAAGCTGTAATCTTCTATATTCAAAAGAGCAAGACCATCAGGCTCTTACTGTATTTTCTTTCAAGAAAAATACCTGGGCCCCCGTTTATATAACATATTCTGTCAACTTTCTCTCTATATTTTAAATACATGATATGAAGTTTCAAGTTCAAGTTTTAAAATGTTATGGTCAAGTTAAATATCCAATGGAATACTTACATTTATCCTGTTGACTATGGATAATTAGAACATCAATAAAAACTGACCTTCTGAAACTGGTTGTTATATTCTGGGTAGGGGGGATCTGAAGCTTACGGGTGTAAGGCAGGGAACAACCCTGGATGGGGCATCAACCCATCACAGGCCATACTCACAATTTAGTAACTCCAGTTAGCGTCAGCATGTTTTGGACTTTGGGATCCTGAAGGAAATCCCATTCCTCTTTTGCATTCCTCTCCACAAACCCCAAGGACACCCTCCCTTAATCCAATGCCTGGACATGCGGGTCTGTGACCAGCGCCTTTGGCTGCAGGACCGGACGGCTGTTTGTCTATGCTGGACTCTCCACCTCCCCATTTCCCTCCCCTGTTGTGAGTCATGACTTTTATGTTGTAAGGTGTAGTGACCATGTGCTTATGTTGCTGAGGTATTTTTTTCTGTTCCTACATTGTACTCCCTACTGGAGTACAGTCTGGGGGCTGTTTTTTTATTCACCTCCTCTCTCCTCATGTAATTCTGGTTTTTCTGTAAATATGCAGCCACAATCTGAATTTCCCCTTGGGGATAAATGAAGTTTCTATCTATCTATCTATCTATGATGACATGGGGAGAACCTGCAAACTCAACACACATGGAACCATGGCAGAGACCTGAACACTGCTCCCAGAGGTGTAAGACAAGAGTGCTACCCGCAGTGCCACTCTCAAGAAATGTTAATGAACAATAAAAAACAAATATCAACACTGTAGACAACAAACCACACACAAATTTGCTAAATTTAATAAAAATTAACTGACGAACTGAGGAAATAATGAATCATTGGACATTAATTTAAAAGCATACTCTTTCCTGGGCTCCATAAATGCATGATTACTCCTGCAAAGATGATCGCCCCTTTCAAATTTGCAGACATTAACTTTAAAAATCTCCCTCTTACTCCCCCAGCCGCTGTCAGCATCCTGCCCCTCTAATCCCTGATTCTGTGAAAGCCCGTCAGACCAAAGAGGGCTGCTTTGATCAGGATTTTACATCTTGCAGGGTTACTCTGCTGGCAAATGCCGACCCAATAGTGCTCAGAGGGCCTGAAAAGCCGTCCCACGATGCATCCTACCCCCCAGGTTCGCTGAACTACCCATGTGTTCCAGTACATATTCAGTAGAACTACCATTAAAATAATATTTAAAAAAACATTATATCATATAATGAGGAGCCATTTGTTCCTTTATTCTGTCGTACATTTGTTTCTTCTCCATATTAGACAAAAAAAACTATGTATGCATGAATTCTACTAAGATACACTGAACTCACACAGCAACAAATCATCAAATGCACAAACATAATGCAGTACAGCTACATTTTTAAATGCTCTGGGATCTGGGCATTTTTCCTTAATATTTTTACCACTACTTAGTAGTCTGGTAGTACTTCTCACAGCCAGCCAGAGTACAGGTACCCATGCCTCATGTTACTGAAGACTTAAACAGCAGATTTTGAGTCTTTGAGAAGGAATAAACAGCTCTGTAGTAGTCGTGGTTTTCTGTGTAACACTGTCATTTATCAGGGAAAGTCCATAGTTACCATAAGCAGCTGTCATTTCCTTCTTCCTGTCACATATTGCTGAGTCACACCTTACAGTCATTTCAGACAGCATGCATTACTGAGCCCACAACACTATAACCTTTATAAAACCTGCATTCACCTGAAAGTTATGTTGTGATGTTGTGCAATGCATGAGCATCAGACTCGTAGAACATACTTTAAAATGTAGTGAAACATACTTTATATGAGTGCAGTTTGTAACAGCATAGAAATATGATGACAACCTTGCAATGTGCAGAGCATCTTGAGGATGAACACAACATGTACGAAACATTAGTGATAAAGGCATGTAAATGAATCCCTATCATTACTCTGATCATGCAGCACCTTATCTTTATGCTTGCCACCTGACAGAAGTTTGAAGAATTTCACAACCTTACGATAAGCCAAGGCTGGCGGAGGGAGGAGGGCAGTGGCGTTCAGTCTTAGAGTTCTATAGGAGCAGAGGCTGCTGGAAGCCCCACGAGGCCCGGAACAGGAGTTCTGTTAGCTTCAGTGTGTGTCTAGAATCTGTGTGCCGACAGCTTCATTCTGTTGTTCATGAACAAAGTTAAATTCATATTGATCAGTCTGATGGTATTTAATAGTATTCAGACAGCCAAATTTAAATGATCTGTTTACTTAGAGACAGGCTTAGTGGTGCAGTGGTTAGCACTGTCGTCTCATACCTCTGGGACCAAGGCTTGAGTTTCTGCCATGGCTCCATGTGTGTGGAGATTGTATGTTCTCCTCATGTCATTGTGGGGTGTCCTCTAGATAATCTGGGTTCCCCCTATAGCTCAAAAACATGCAGAGATTAATTGGAGTTACCGAATTGTCTATAGGTGGGAATGGTATGTGAGTCCTGTGATGGGTTGGTGCCAAATCCTGGGTTGTTCCCTCTTTTGTTCTTATAGGTTCTGGACACCTTCCACCCTGAATAGGACATGTAACTATAGAAGAGGAATGAATGGATCAAGCCCATTACTTTTTCAATCCTGAATTTTGCTAAATGATTGCCTTGCTTTTCCCCTGTACACTGTATCCCACAAATAATATTTTCACTCAACATGAAAAATACACACACAAAAGTGAAAATCAGACAGATGTTAATCATTTGTAAAAGGTACACTACAAAATTTTTCCCTAACAGGCAACAGAACAAGACTGAAATGGGCCTCTGACAGTGCCTACATTAACCATTAACTATTCTTCAGATTAAACCTACTGGGCGAGAACAAACTATTTGTTTTCTTACATGTTTAGGACATCATGCTTTCTTGCAATCACGGACATATACTGAGCATCCATCCATCCACCATATACTGCTTTACTGGGTCAGGTCATGGGGGCAGCAGTTTAAGCAGGTAAACCCAGACTTCCTTCTCCCTGGCCACTTTGTCCAGCTCCTCTGAGGGAATCCTGAGGTATTCCCAGGCCAGCCGAGAGACATAGTCTCTCCAACGTGTCCTGGATCTTCCCCGGGGCCTCCTCCCAATGGGACATGCACGGAACACTTCACCAGGGAGGCGTCCAGGAGGCATCCTGACCAGATCCCCGAGCCACCTCATCTGTCTCCTCTCGATACAGAGGAGCTTATGGTAACTCTGAGTCCCTCCCGAATGACTGACCTTCTCACCCTATCTCTAAGGGAGAGCCCAGCCGCCCTGCGGAGAAAACGGATTTCGGCCGCTTGTATTTGCGACCTTGTTCTTTCAGTCACTACCTACAGCTCATGACCATATGTGAGGGTAGGAATGTAGGTCGACTGGTAAATCAAGAGCTTTGCTTTTTGGCTCAGCTCCTTCACCATGACAGACCGATGGAGCACCGGCATCACTACTGATTCTGCACCGATCCGCCTGTTGATCTTCCGCTCCATCCTTCCGTCACTCATGAACAAGACCCTGAGATACTTAAACTCACTTGGGGAAGGACTCCCTCCCCAACCCGGAGAGAGACTAAGGTCGCGGTCTGATGAGACCAACAGAACCACATCATCTCTGCAAAAAGCAGAGTCCTAATCTTGAGGTCACCAAACCGGACACTCTCAACACCCTGGCTGCACCTAGAAATTCTGTCCATAAAAGTTATGAACATAATCGGGGGCAAAGGGCAGCCCTGGCAGAGTCCAACCCTCACTGGAAACGAGTCCAACTTACTTCCGACAATGCGGACCAAGCTCTGACACCGGTCATACAGGGACCGAACAACCCTTATGAGGAAGCCCGGCACCCCATACTCTCGGAGCACCCCCACAGAACTCCCCAAGGGACTCAAATGCCTTCTCCAAGTCCACAAAGTACATGTAGACTGGTTGGGCAAACTCCTATGCACCCTCCAGGACACTGCTGAGAGTATAGAGCTAGTCCACTGTCCCGCGGCCAGGATGAAACACTTGCTCTTCCTGAATCCGAGGTTCGACAATCCGATGGACCCTCCTCTCCAGAACCCCCAAATAGATCTTACCAGGGAGGCTGAGGAGTGTGATCCCCCTATAGTTGAAACACACCCTCCGGTCCTCCTTCTTGAAGAGAGGGACCCCCACCCCAGTCTGCCAATCCAGAAGCACTGCCCCTGATGTTCACGTGATGTCACAGATGCACATCAACCAGGACAGTCGTGCAACATGCAGAGCCTTGAGGAACTCCGGGCAGATCTCATCCACCCCCGTGGCCCGGCCACCAAGGAGCTTTTTTTACTATATTTATTTATAATTTTCAGATAAATGACAGAAAGAACAGACAGCAAACACATACCATACACCCCCCACAGTAAATTGTCATTGACAAGTAAAGCACTTAAAAAAAAAAAGAACAACAGGGGGGGGCAGCAGTCACTATGTTCGAACAATTATGCTGCAGAATCAGGAAAGGGTACGAAGGGGTGACAATTAGCATAAACCTTATATGTCTGTGGGGTTTCGTTTCTCATTCATACATTATAGTATTGGATTCCATATTTTGATAAACCTTTTAGTGCCCGGCAGATCATACCTTAGCCTCTCAACATAGAGAACTACCAGGATTTCCCTTAACCACATTTTAAAACAGGGGGCACACTCTGCTTTCCATAGTTTTAAAATACATCTCTTGGCAATCACCATACCATATACCAAGACTGGGCGAATATTATGATTAGTATTCTCCAGTGCAGTATCCATTTCCATCCATTTCCATTTCAAATGGCAGCTAAATGAGCGATCTGGCAGATGATGGACTGATTACTTCACCCGATCTGCGGTGTATTCGCAAATGTCTCTGCTTCCTCAGGGGTGATGAACACAGACGAGCCGGTTCCCTGGGTGACCCGAAGGCGTGCTGGGTACAGAAACCCTGTTCGGTTCCCTGCCTGCTTCAGCTTCTTTTCCACCTCGTCAAAGAGCTGGCGTTTCATTATCTCCGCAGGAAAACCTGGGAAAATGTGGATTTGTTTTCCATTGTACTTCAACAGGTACTGCTTTCATGCTAACTGCAGAATCTGCTCTTTTATTTGTAAATTATGAATCCTCGCCAGCATGACATGAAATGGTGTATGGTGCCGCATAAGTGTTAGGCCCTGCCCGTGCCGATCCTTCCGTGTGCCATACCCCTCATCTACCTCGTGTGGAATCCCGTCTTACCATCATGCTTCCCCGGTCTGTGCCCTGGCGGTCATGACAATAAGCTTGAAGAGGTGCTTTGTTTGATTTATCCAGCATTGTGTTTCCTCCAGAATGAAACTATAGTCTGCTGATTTGGCTGATCTTCATAACCAGGTCAGGTTAGGGAGCATGCCTTGTTACAGCCCATTGCCACATCCACCACAAAGCGAAACACCTTGGGATCATGGTTAGCAAACCCCCCCCCCCCCCCCAGGCCAATATGCAGTACAGTTCCACCCTCCCAAAATGGCTGCCTATCTGCTGCAGCCAGGTGTTTCGTGGGTGTCCCCTTGCCCTGGTCCAACAATGTGGGTCCTTAGCAATGAGGATCCTACAAGCCAGATCACCCTCAGGGAATCACGCCACATGGTCATAGCGCTGTAACTGATGCACCATGCAGGTAATGTGCCTCTTTTGGAACTCCTTAAGCAACCACTTGTCAACACAAAATCAAACCAGTGGTACCCAAGGATTTTTCGAAGAGACATAGTACCATAAGAGTCCAGTCTTTGTCTCAGGTCACTAGTCAGAATTCACAAAGTGGACACTCCTGTAGAGCCTGCAGTTCTGAGGGAGCCTCCAGCATCTGCCCACAAGGATGTGATGGATCTCCTTCACTGCACCACCAGTACTGGAGTACCAAGTCCAACAATGTGGCTCAGGGCCCTGGAACCAGGATCCAGTGACACGTAGCCCCTGACCTTTCACAAAGTCAAGGAACATGGAGCCACTCTCCAAACCCATGGAGACCGACACACAATCCTCATAGCCAGCACTTTCAGTGCCAGTGGGTGCATTGAAGTCACCCATGACCAGAGGAGTGTTACCTCATGGGCACCCATCAACCACCAAGCGAAGTTGCGAGTAAAATGTCTCCCTCAACGAGACATCACTCACTGTGATCGGAGCATACACTGAGACAACAGACAAGATACCCAAGGAGTGCGTTAGGTTCGAGAGTCATAATACGCTCATTGAACGGAGTGACATCAGACACATTCGAGAGGAGCTGGTTCGCCACAGCAACAGTTACTCCCTGAGTATGGAAGCCATCAGACCAACCAGACTAAAAGTAGGTATGCCCACCTGGCCACTCCCTGGTCTGTGAACAGAGAGTGCAGCCACTGAAATGCAGAGTTTAGCTCCTCCGACAGCAGAGGAAGATGGTCATCATGCTAGAGAGACAAGACATTCCATCTGCCTAGCAGGATGTGCCCCTTCAGATGAAGACCCAAGTGCTGGGCCCTCAGCAGCACACCACGCCTGCAGAGAGCAGAAAAGTATCCTGACTGTGAAGTTTTTATGGTGGCTGGAATCTCGCCACCATCAGGTGGGGCACATTCACAAAACAAGCCACTGAGATTACCATTAATATTAGATCACATTGATATGAAGTAACCTTACATAACATTTAACCCAAAAAACTGGCCTCTCCGCTCTCTGCTTTGAAAGAGCTTCTTTGTCAAAACTGCAACGTCACCTATGAAATTCAAATTAAAATTAGCATTCACAGCGCTTCTCCAGTGTTGGGATGGCTGCCACTGTCATGTGAAATGCTGCCAGCGGCTTCATCCAACATGAAAGCCCATTCACACCCCATCCACGATGCAGCTGTGTGCGCGCGCAGAGCAGCCCTCAGGCTGTGCCAATAAGATGTGTAACATTCTGACAGATCTGCTGTTTTGCCCTCCCACAGCTCAGTCCTCCATTTCCTAAGATCACATAACTTGACATTATCAGAAGTTACATGTCCCTGATGTGCTATTTTTTAATGTGTCTGATGCTTTGTGACTACCTATTTGCCCTCTTAAAAGTCTACTAAGTTCTATATCCTGATATGTCAGACCTATTCATAACATGTCTTCCAGGACTAAGAATGTGAAGGACCTCTGGTCTTCTATCTTCTCAGCTAAAGTTCCGATAAACAAGGGCTCTGTGTCGAGTTAATGTCCTCATACACAAGAGCTAACATACATACATACACACACACACATACATACATCATCTGAGCTAATGTTTCTATAAACAGCCAACTGCGATTCTCAGGTTTAATTGTGAAAGCAATATCCCTACACACACTCAATCAAATGGCATGACCAACACCTAACAGCTCACAGAACCACAGCCCGTTTACATTCCTCAGCTCATCATTTATCACAAGCTCACATCTCTGAATCAGAATTTTCTCTTATTCCAATTTTCCACTCATCATCCATCACTAGAGGGATGCTCCTCAGCAGGATTAATTTGATTTCAGTCAGAGAAGAACTACAGAAAACAGAACTACAGAAAGCAGAACTATAGAAAACTGAAATCTTCAAGGAACTCAAAACAAAGACCTATCATAACTCTTTGCATAGTCCACTGACACAGAGAACCCTATACCCGTCAATGACCAGATCCCTGATTTTTAAGAAGTCATATATCATGCTGACTTTGTTTGGGTTCCAATACTGCTGCTAATCCATAATGTACAATGCACCCATTAATATGATGTGACTCATGTCATGAACTGACTCATGGCACAACTCACTTTAAGACCTTCTGAGACAGTATAACTTTTGAGCAGTATAGGAGATTGAACAGTTCTCAATCTGCCTGTTCTTCAAACGGATTCTGATGAATACTTCATCAACTTGGGCCACTCCTGCTCATAGCAGATGAACCCCCTCAGTTTTTCTTATTGAGCTTGTCAGGGTTTCATGCCGAGCTCAACCAACTTTAAAAGCCATGTGCTTTAAAAGTACAGTTAGGGAGCATTCAAAATTCAAAATAAAACAACTTCATAAATGTGTGCTATTCAATTAAATCTTTGAATATGTCATACCATACATATTTCTGTGTATGGATTACATATTGATCTTGCCAGCATAATTTAGAAATATTATGATGCTAAGAGGCTAGCTACAAAAATGGTGGTTTTAAAGATATCATTGAGCATAATATGCATTTCAAATTGTATAGGATTCTTTTTAAATTAAATTGAATGACTTGATGTTTTAAATCACAAGGAAATCTATTCTGTTATTCACTAGAGTAGGGGTTACCAACCTTTTTGAACCTGAGAGCTACTTCACAGGTACTGAGCCATGCGAAGTGATACCAGTTTGATACACTCTTCTTAAATAACAAATTTGCTCAGTTTACCTTTAGTTATATATTTTTACTAATGATTCATCATAAAATCACCATTCATCATGAAATCACCATGTCCCATTTTTACTTACCATAAACAAACCATTTTAACAAATCATGAACTATGTTGCACCACATTTGAGCAAGTTATCAATTATGTGATGTTTAACAAAAAACTTTCAGAATTTTTAAGAACTGTTGCCAATGACAACATCTGGTATCTATTTCTTTGTCAGTGAGAAGACTGGCATTGCATGCTGGTCACCAGTGTATTGTAATCTGATGTGTAACAACACTGCAACTCTGAGTGAGTCCTGCAGATGTACATCAGAGAAACGTGTTCTGTGTTTGTTCTTGATGAAGTTCATGTCAGAAAACCTTGATTCACAGAGACAGGTTGAACCAAACAAGCTGGCAACCTTCATAGCTGCTGTGCATGCACCACTGTACTTTTCTGTGTCAACAAAGCACCAAAGTTTGGTGCAGCCTGGTAAGCTTTGAGGTGGATGTCATTTTGCAATGTTACAATTTCGATCATAGCATTTTGATCATAAATGCATAGGAAAAGTACTTTTAAGGTCATCAGCTAATTTTTACGGTCGAATGAGATTTTTCTTTCCATCAGAATTTATTTGGGTATTAATGCTCCTTAATTTTATTCAAATGATGTGCCCAAACAGATCAGACAGTAAATTTCTTAAACCACTATGGTAGAGACAAACCCACACGTGCTTTCTCATCTTGAGTGACAACTGTGATATATTAGCTCCAGATACAATTGTCTAGTAAATAAATTTATAGTTACAGGGGTCTTCTGGGCAGGTCAGTAGTCTAAGCTAGACAGTATGTGTATATACCATTACTGACTTCAGTAAAAGAAGATCATTGAAAAGCTTTCAGATTAAAGTTTGCTATTATAATTGAAGCATATATTCCATGGTCTGGTGGAATTTTTGAAACAGCAAATTAAAGCCAGCTAGTCCATGGTGGATCGTTTGGTAATTTCACAAGTTTAACCAGGTTGATTTTTTTGTATGTGAGCAGAGCACAAGGTTGTAAAAAAATGAAAATATATAGTTTATTTTTGGAAATAAACAAACTCTCCAATGTTCTGTGGCCCGACCCTAAAATTTATTCCTGCTTTTTTCCCTCAGGATTAGACTGCTGCAGTATTCAAAGACTGTAATACTCAAAGACTGCAACTTTTCTGAATTCAGTAGCATGGGTCAGCACTGTAAGAATATAGATTGATCACTCTCCTGGGATTTACCTACTGCAAGTTAATTCCAAAGCCATTACTTTAGTACTCCTACAGTATATGGGCTGATATTTGTGCTATTAGAAACTGAATATGAATTTTTTATATTTGAATCTGCAGTTATCCGCATTACAAAAATGAATCTGAATTTAACAGTTTGAAGCTGAATTCCAGTAACTCGAAATAGCATTTATCATACCTCGAAAAATTCAGTAAATTAAATTCAGATTCAGTTTTGTAATGCGGAGAACTGCAGATTCAAATATACAAAATTCATATTCAGTTTCTAGTGGCACAAATATCAGCCCATACTCACAGACAATCTGCTCTATGGTGCCCTTAGAAAAGATGCTTCGAATGCTTGGGTAAATATCAAGGAAACAATTGCAAATCAGAAATATTATATACTAAATCATGCATTTAACAGCCTCCTTTGTAGCATTACAACTAGTGTGATTCTTTGGTTTTTTATCTTCTCTCTCCATTCTGCTCTTAGCCAGTTCACTATGGACTCTTCTCTTGAGTGTACTTGACCCAGGGCTCTTACATCCAGTCACATTCTTTTTCATTTTTCCTGCCCATGAGTTTTCTTTCACTTTCCTGGTCCTGCATTGCTCTTTGGAGGATTGAAAAATGTTTCTTTCCAGAGACAAATCAGGGATTTGTTAGAAAACCAGTATATAATTTACTCCCACTCCATTGGTGTTTGATATACAGTACCAGTCAAAGTTTGGACATCCCAGCCTATAAAGGAGAGTGATAGAGTGTCACCTGGCCACCTGACCAAAACACAGTGGAAGTGGTTTTGGAGGAGTTTGACCAGAGAGTAAAGGAATAATGGCCAATTAGTGCTCAGCTTATGTGGGAACCCCTTCAGCACAGCTGGAAACTGGCACAGCACAGCTACCTCATGAAACTGGCGTAAAGGAGAAAGTAGGGTTAGCCAATGCCTGGAGCAATGAAGGTTTAGGGCCTGGCTCAAGAACCCAATGATGGGATCACTCTGCCCACCCAGGATTTGAACCCACAACCTTCTGAGTCCCAACCCATACAGCTGCCTCCTCAGCAAATTATTATTTTTTTCCTTTTTTGTTTAGTTCGTAATTCCATGTATGTTATTTATAGTTCTGTCTTTATATATTTATAATTATTCTACAATGTAAAGAATAGTACAAACAAACCTTTTAACGACTGATGATGTATATTTTAAAGTCTTTCAGTTCTTAAACTTTTTTCATTCAGTCAGTTTCAGATCAAAATAATATTTTCCGCTTCACACTAACTGTTGCTGTCTGTAGTATGAATCTACTATGGTGTGACGCTAAGAGGCAGCAGAAAGGTGGCAGTCGAAGGTAACAGCTCTAACCTCATTTTATACCTCTGGAACAGCCAAAAAGCTTCCTCTTGTTTCAGTTTTGTACAAACAATAAAAATCTTTGTTTCTGATATTTTCCTGTATCTGAAGCTTTTTTTCCTCACTCCCAAATAATTACATAAAAATGCATTGTCTCCAAGTCAGTGGAAAAACTGATACTTGATAGGTTTCACACTGTTTGCAATTTTTCTTGCAAACATAATGTAATGCCATCATCTTCTCTTTACTGGGATTCATTTTAATTTCATGTGGCATGTGATGGTTTTCCGTTACATGGCAGCTACCTGTCAAGCATAATGAAGCATTCAGGGACTTTGCTGGCTTCCCCCTCACCCATCTGTCTGTGGGCTCTATCTATGACAGGTGCAAACTGTCTGCTGTCTCTGGGTCTGGTGCAAAGACTAGTGATGAAGCTCTCCAAGCAGGAGGAGGAAGAGGAGGAGACCCAGGGCCTGATCCTGGCCACACTCAGCAGCTGTGTGCGTGTGGAAGCCAAGCCTGCCTTGGCCAGCAATGGAGTCCCCATCCTGCACAACCTGCTTTCTCACCCATCATCCAGCATTCGCTGTGCTGCAGCTCGTGTCATGGTGGCCATCAGGTGGGCAGCAATGCACACACACGCACACACACACACACACACACCTACACACACACATACACACACACACACATACAAACACACACACATGCACACATACACACACACTCACACACTTACACATATGCAAACATACACACACACACACATACAGACACATACAAACACACACACATACACACATGCTAACACACACACACCTACACACACACACATACACACACACACATACAGACACACACACACATGCACACACACACGCATACACACACGAACACATACACACACACGCATACAAAGACATACACACACACACACAGAATCATGTAATCATGTATTTTTGGGGACCGCTCATTCATTTCTTCAATATTCAATCTTAACCCCCACCCAGCCCTTACTGCAACCATAAGTAACCAAGCAACATACAAAAGTTTTTGCACTTTTAGATTTTTCATTGCAGTCACGGATTTTTAAGAGTTAACTGGTCTCCATATGGTAAAAAAAAAAAAACGGATATTCATCACATTGTGGGGACATTTGGTCCCCACAAGGTAAGGTATTCCTGGACCACAAACACGCACACACAAACACACACACACACACACACACACAGACCTGTACATTCACATGACAGCATTGACAGTCTGCCTAACTGGCAAAAAAACAACACTTGCATTCTCATACAAGTCTTTCAATGAATACTCACAAACAGAGGTGGGGATTTAAAGACCAGAGAGTACCAATTAAGACCAAGATTTTGTTTCAACCAGTCAGCATAAAGAGTCACAGTCACAGAGAATTCAACTGGTTGGTTGAAACTAAATTTTGGTCTGGATTTGTACTCCCTGGACCTGAAATCCCCACCTTTGCTCACAAGCAACCTTAAGAGAGGAGAGTGTACGTCTAACAAGAAAATGAGCAATGCAGTGTAATAAGGGAACAGTACATCTTGTGACCTCTGGAATGTTCCTTGGAGGAGCAGGTGGAGCTTAAATCTGTGAATGTATACACATTCACACATATGTTCTGCTGTTTGTAATGGATGTTTACTACACTAGTAATACACTAGAAGAATAATGAGCAACATATTCACAAACGTCAAGGCAGGTTTTCTGTCCCTCAAAAAATGTGACCTGCTTCCTGTGGAATTTGAAATAGAATGATGGGACCTAAGGGTAAATGTTGTCATAAATCTTTTTTTGTATATAACTTCCCTAAGTGATTTTGGGACGATGAGAGCAATTGTAGGTGATGCTTTCCATTTAAATACGCATCGTCTCACCGAAATCACAGAAAAAAGTTCATAAACCTCGGTTTTTGAAAAAATTATCAGGAGACAGTCCGTTTTTATGAGGTGGGTAAGGTGACATGATCCTGCTGAGTTCATTAATAATGCATACGTTAATCTGCTAGAATCATTTCCAGATTTAATGTATTCAGTGGAATTCTCTTAATGCATTTATGGAAGTGCTTGCTTTGGGTTCAGTCCCCACATAGGGGTATTCATTTTAGCTGTCTGCTGGATCAGTCTCCATAACTTTCACAGGCAGCTCACCCCTTGGTTCCATGAGACTTTGCAGCCAAACAGACACATCCTGCTGAAATCGGCTTTCTTTGTCTGTACGCAATGCACTGGAAAAGTGCTCAGCTGAGGTGAACCAAAAAAAGTATAAATAACTTGTATATATGTTTTGTTAATGTATGAGAACATCACAAGAGTGTCTCACCACAGCTCGATGAACTGGATGGAGGCATTAGTGTTAGATAATTGATGCTACAAGGAGACATTGCTGCTTTCTGTTTAAAAGCACATGTTCAAGACTAAGGTGGGATAAACAGAAGGCTACCGAGTGTTTGATGACTATAGTAGATATGATGGATGTGTCTGTCTCTCTGGAAGTGTCTCCCGTGAAGGGAAGGACATGCTGTGTGAGGAAGAGGTTCTCCCAGTCTTGGTCAAATTACTGTGCGACAGTGACCCTGGGGTCAAAGCTAATGCTGCTGGCACCATTATGAACACCGCGGTCATCACAAAAGGTATGTAGCCAAAGAGGGGAAATCTGGAAATTCCTGTATGGAGGAAGAGAGCACAGCTGGCAGAGGAAGCATCATATTACCTGTTAGCATTATAATTACTGCCGTTATGGAGGTATACATTCAGATATATGTTATGCTGAATATCAGTATAACTGTGACTTGATTGTTTTATAAGGCAATTTAAAATTATGTCTTTTATGCTCACAGCCTTGGATTCGGTACTATATCTACTATATAAATATATTATATAAACAAAAGTAGTAGTAGCAAGGTCATGTCTATGTTACAGGTATAGCACTTCAGTCCTTAACTTTTCATTTTGACTTGACCTGTCTCTTTTGTCTTGTTTGCCATTGGGTTGCCATTTCCTTATGCCCATTTTTGGTCCTGTCCAGGGAAGTATCAGGCCCTAAAATCTGGCGCCATCCCCCCACTGTTGGCCCTGGTGACCAGTGAGGATATGGCCGTGTGCGCAAACGCGCTGCGGGCCCTGACTGTCCTGGCTGAGGTACCGTCTGCTCGCCAGAAGCTCCTGGAGCATGTGCCTCTGCTAGAGACACGGTTGAGCCATCCTGTCGTCATCATCCAGCGGGCGGCCGCCACAGCCATTCGTGTCATCACCTGGCGTCCCTAGAGGTGCTGAGGGGAGCGCAGCATGTGGAAACCCTCTATGGCACCAACTGGGAGACGCTCCAGCCCTGGTATGCACTCACCCGCACTCACCCGCACTCATCCGCACTCACCCGCACTCACCCGAACTCATCCCCACTCACCCGAACTCATCCCCACTCACCCGCACTCACCCGCACTCACCCGCACTCATCCGCACTCACCCGCACTCACCCGCACTCACCCGCACTCACCCGCACTCATCCGCACTCATCCCCACTCACCCGCACTCATCCGCACTCACCCGCACTCATCCGCACTCACCCGCACTCACCCGCACTCACCCGCACTCATCCGCACTCATCCCCACTCACCCGCACTCACCCGCACTCATCCGCACTCACCCACCAGATGAGAGTTGTGAATAAAGCTGACATGCTAAGT
>JABFEB020000040.1:19628385-19640417 GCA_019775895.2 Stomatorhinus ivindoensis
ACTAGTTCATTTTAAAGTGTGTGAACTGAACTTTGAACTAGTTCATGTAGAAAATGAACTTTCCCAACACTGCCAGCTGGAGCCCATAGGTCTGACAGTTAGCAACCTGACATACAGGGATGTCAAAGAAACATCATCATCATCATCTCACCTTTAAGGCTTCATCAGACCCGAATTGTTCCATGTCAAAAAATCTTGGTATCAGCATTTTTTTTTATGTGTACTGGTACAAGTTTCTACTTCTTTATCTGAGAAGCATAGAATCCTTTCCAATGTTAAAGAGAGGACTGAGACTCCAGCTCAAGAATGATTTAAGTCACAATACATAAAATGTATGATTAATCTGTAAAATGATTGTTCTTACAATTTGAATTTAAAATTTTCATATGTGATACATTTTCCGTAGTTATTTTTGACTGTTGATTAAACATTTACTAACTGCCTTTCCTAAAGCACTCAGTTTTTATAAAATAAATGGCACTGCCATGTTGAAATTATTGCCATATTAAGAAAGAAATCCCAAAAAATTTGCTCCAGTTACTGATTACTGTATATGTTTATGTTAGTGGTCATTGTTTATTTTTAAAGCATATTTACATATGTGATGTCTTGTGGTTGCATTCTGTAAAACTAAATAATAAGAGCTATATTCTTAATTATCAAATGCTTTTGTCTGAAGTCCCTAAAATGATTGGGGTGAAGGGTCTGACTCAAGGGCCCAACAGCTAACATGGCAGCATGGGTAGGCCTGGGTGGTTCTGAGGCCCCCCAAGGTGGAACTCAGGCCCAGCCACTGAGACGTACAATGCATACATGGTACATCCATTCTCCGATCTATTTAATAGTTAAGGTCTGAATTTGTCTCTGCTGTGCTTAATGTATTTGTGATTTGTAGAATTGGAAAAAGGCTTTAAAATGCTGAAAGGTCCAACATTAGGAAAAGGGACACAGTACGTGTGTTACAGCACATGTATATGGAATACATTTCCACTTCAATAAAAACCTGGACTGATGGGTATACAAACTGTGATCGTGGAAATAGACGGCTTCAATTTGTTTTACTTAATAATTGTGTATACACCACATTAACAGAAATAAAATACAGCTTAATTAAAATTATTTAAATAAACGTTCCCCAAAACATTCACTGATACTTATAAATTTGATAATTTCATGAAATTATAAATAAGTGTATTATAAGAGCAATAAATTAATCTGCTATCGAATCACTCCAAAGTAATCCATATGCACTTCCCATTCCTCACAGCATCCTCATCTGCAAGCAGCAAAATGGCAACGCGAACGTGCGCGTAAGCGGCCGTCGCAGCGTTACGGGCGCGTTCCCTCACGCCGTTACAAGCAAGGGCACGCGCCCGCGCCTGCGACTCGGAGGCTGGAAACAAAGCAATCGGCGCGGTTCGCGTTCGAGAGCTGGATCCGGGGACCGTGTTCCGACGCGCCGAGAGACAGCGATGGGAACTGATCTGCACGGTGACTAGGAGGCGAAAAAGAGAGAATAGCGTTCCGGCTTCGCAGGGCAAACACCCCACGGGGCTCGCCTAGGCGAAGGCTGGGTGTATTTTCGGAAGGACGCTTTATTTGTTGTTATCGCCGTCTTCTCTGAAAACGAAAGAAACACCGTCATGTTTTTGTCAAGAGGGGAGTGCTAAGAAAGCGCCTTTGAAATTAACAACAATACATTCGCCCGGTCCTGTGTCCGGGAGAAAGGGACCCTGATTATTTGCTGCAGCAGCGAAACCCTCTGTTTTTGGCGACATGGCGGAACAGAGCTACTCCTGGTGAGTGCTGTCAGCTTGCTATTTCCATTAGCTCTAGTTAGCTGCTTAGCTAGCAACATGTTAAAATGATTCTACCAAAAGACTTCTGGTTGAAGTCGGCCGTGAATCTGTACGGTAAGCGGTGCGCTGTTCTACATTAGCCACAGGCTGGCTAGCTGCTGCGTTAGCTAGTGTCATTACTGCCATATTAACCGTGGCGTTGACTTCAGCGAGTTTACTAGCGTTACCTGTTTACAACATTTGCGGCGCTCGACAAAAACTGCAGCGTTTGACCAACAGCGCTGTCGTTATCGTCGTGTTCTGGTCGGGCTGGCCGCCTGGTTACGGTAACCGTGAAAGGTTCGCTGTTGGTGTGCTAATCGCCTCGTATGCTTGCGACGTAACCAGCCATCTCTAGCTGGCTGTCAGTAACGTGTAGGTGACTGTTTACGATACCGATGTGGAAAAGTATCTCTTATGTTTACGGTGTGTATCCCATTTGTTACGATTAATTGGACCCATCTAACAGTAACGTCAGTGGGTTGCTTCCGGCTGTTAGGTTGTTTGTTCGATTTTGTGAAATTGTGAAAGTCGAGCTGTTTTCATCCATTTCACTCAGTGTTTAGGTTGCGTGTTTTGGTTTATGGTAGCCCGCTTGCTACGCCGTGTCGGCGTGTTTCTGTCATGCACTGTATGAATACGTAACGCATAATCGTGTGTGTTGGTGTGCAAGTCTGTTTTTCTCCGTTTGTCTGTGTGGAAATGTGTCTCTGTGTCAGTCTGTATTCTGTTTGTGTGTTTGGTGTGTGTTGTATGGGTAACCATACTTTCCAGAAATGTTGGTGTGTTCGCACAGAAATCTGTGGAGGTAGCAGGTGCCGTCGAGGTGCATATCACAGAGCATTTTCTGTTGTCATTGTATTAGGGGAAAATGGGAGTTCTTGGATACCACCTGGAAAAGTAGGAATGAGGCCAGGAGAGTGTTGTAGAAATTCACTTGGCTCATTTTCAAATATCGCTCTCAGTCATAAACCCTAAGTAAGAAGCTGTAGTTGATTTTGTAGTTAATTGTTATAGAGCTTTGGAAATTTTAATTTAATGTTTAAAGAGGCGCTGATGTCAAGCAGTCCATTACGGTGGCTGCAGCATTTACCTGGGTTCAGACACATGTTTATGGTTTAGGAAGATTATGCTTTTTGTTTGTATGTTTGTTTTACCATCATAGGGACTTGGGCATTTAGGAAATGGACAGTGTTATTATGTACTATGCATTGGGAGAGACAAGAACACTATTCATACTGGAGAATATATCAGAATATTTCTAATTTTCTGTGTATATAGGAGTTAATAACTTTAATGTTAGAATATTTTTGTGGCAAAATTCTTGTTTTTTTCTTCATTGTGGGGTTTAATGGCTTTAGATAATGTTTAATATGTAAGAGATTTTTTTTTTACTTGGTGGCGGTTAATTTTTGATAAATTAAAATGATGCGTTCCGAAAGTTCATGATTGCAGACTGCTGAAATTCTATGAAATTGCACATTAATGGCACGGATGCACCGAGAGCGCCAAATTAATGAATGGTGTATCTAGGACACATTTAAAATCTAAAACCAATTCAAATAACACAGCTGTTTCAGATAATTTAGCTTTTTGTCAACTTTCTGATGATTCGTACGCATTTTTAAATCATCAAATGCCATTTAGTTTTCTCACCAAATTCGTGGTACTGGTGACTAACATTGATAGCATTGAACATTCTTTAACTATCCTTAGAAATTATGCTGTAGTTTCCAAGTAGTGTCTCTTTTTGTGATGTAACCTTGCCTATGTCATGAATGAGTATTGCATCTTAAGAGCTGTTAAAACAGTTGTCTAAATTGTTTAGAAGATCAATTGTGTGTTCGCTGTCATCACCTAAGACCAATTTATCCTTGAGCAATGGTTCTCACATATTTCTCTGAAACCCTGCCTTTTATATGAGGAAATTTTCTCTAGACTGTAAAAGTCTCCTATTCTCAATTCTCAAGATATCCTTTTCAATTTCATGTCTGAAGAATCAATCTAAAGTAACATTAATTACTGCCTCATTATACCATTGGAATGCTGAGTCTGAAATTTATAACATACTACCTGTTAAATGTATCCAGATTTTAGGATTGGCTGGTTACTTGATTTTATCAGTGGCAGTTTATTTATTTTATCATCCCCCTTAATTCTGTATAAATCGATAATTAAGCTAAGTTGATGGAACTGTTAATGGATGAATAAATGAAAATAACCATTTCACTGTTTGAAATAGAAGAATTATTCTTTCAGAAGAGTCTTTTGAATACAAAGTTTGTCATTCTCATCGCCATTCAGATTTGCTATTTGTAAGGGAAATGTGTCACTGCTAGTAACTGGTTGAAAGTGTTTCAATAAAAGCAATTAGGAATACTTGCAACTTCCGCCTGGGTTGAGACAGCTTCTTATGATGAAAAATATAGCATCTAGGGCTGCCACTAACAACTATTTTTTTATTTTGTGTGGATTAATTTATCTACTATTTTACAGATTGGCCAGTTAATCTAAACGATTAATTTTCCTCCAGAAAATGAAAGAGACCGTTTAAGTTAATTTTATTTTGACAGCAACAAACTGTATGTTATTGCAGGGCTTTAGATAAGGGACACTGGCTTTTCAGCACTATATGGACATTATTTTCGCCCACAATTCGATAAGCAAATTAGTAGTATGCCTAAAATGTTAATGAGATACGTATTGTGACAGCCAAAAGTGAGTAATCTGTATACATTCAGCATATCCTTATACTTATTAAATTTGGTTAGTGGAGCACGTCACATGATTGTTTTGGTAAATCATGGAAGCAATATGCACTGAAGTCAAGAAAGGGAGAGCTCAGCAATCAAACATTTTTAAATGAGGAGATATTGTGAATAAACAAGGTAAAAAGGTGTTAGTTGTGTGGTGCTGCTTTTTGCTGATTAAAGTTCAACACATTTTTTTGTAAATATAGTTTTCATTTATATTTCAGTTCACAAATTTCCTTTTTAGTGTCCATTTTTGTTTCAGCTTCAGTTTACAATAATGTCACAATTATTTCATAATTGCCTGATTGCGATTATTAGAACTGACCGTGATTGTTTTTGCATAATCATTAGAATAGTCTTCATTCATCTTTATAAAAGTAGCTGGATGAGACACAACCATAATTTCTATTTCCACAATGTTTTGTACCGTGTAATGCTTGACTGGCACTCGTTTAATGACATTATCTTGTTGTGCTTCTGATCTGATGCGTACCACCAGCCCTATTTGAACCTCACACGTCTACGCATGCTCAGCATTACTTCATGGCAAATTTCACATTTTCATGACCCAACCTGATCCCGTTAGTATTTATTTTAACTACTTCAGGGTCTTTGATATGACAAAGAACTAGTGAAATGTGTGTTATTTTATCCATTTATTTCTGATATAAACCGGATGCACATAACTGGTACATGGGTGGATTCAGTGTAAAGCAATACACCTAGCTATTTCTTGTTTAAGCAGTATAAATGCATATGTATTTTACATGCATTTGTGATATTTTGAGAAGATATCACCATGCCTTTTAATCTTTATGTGGCTAATTTGTACTTTTTTCACTTTATAAAGACTAAAACGTAGTAATTTCTTGTGATATGCACTTAGAATAAATATGCTTTTTCATATAGGATGAAAACAAAATTGCATACCAGTTATGCACATCTCTGTATACAAATATGACTATATAAAAAGGCATTTTTTATTTAAATGTTTCAATATTCAACATTCAGTTCTTAAGGTGTATATGTAATATAAAACTGATTAGGCTAACTCTAGGCTGACAGTGTCATAAAATGAACAGAAAAAGACAAATTGTTAATTGGAATTACTTGACAATTAATCGTCAACTAAAATTGTGGCAGCTCTAGTCCCAAGTCCAATGCGCACAAACACACAATGGCACTGTGAATCCATGCAGAATAAGCCCAGATTTTAGCCTAAACATTTTCCCCAACCCTTATTCAATGAAGATTCTAAGGTGGCAGGCAGAAATTTTCTTGACTTTAATAATGAGTGTATTTAGCAGCTACAAGGACAGAAACTATTAAAAAGCTCTCCATACTAAAGGTAATTTAATAAACACAAAAAGACACGTATGGTGGTTTGGATTATTCTGGGGGTCCAGAGTAGCACCTGTGTGTTTTCTCTTCAGGTGCCCGTGCATAGTGCTGATGCCCATGCAGTATTCCATCGAACTTTGCATAAAACCACCTTTCTGTTATGTTATAATTTGAACTACTCCCATAATTACATAGTAATATGTAAAAAAATGTGTTATAATGAATTGAAGCCACTTAGAAATTATAATGGTTATCTCAATGCGTGGTTATTATCCATGCGTCAATTTAAAATATTGACGTCGACACATTTTCAGCATCGACATCATTGACTACGTTGACTAGTCACGGCAGCCTTAATAGCATTAATTCACAATTGACACTCATTGCGGTCCTGTAGACCTGTTAACAATGCTGAGAGTTTGTATGTTTAGACTGGACTTGTGGCAGAAAAATCATAGTTTCAAATCAACAGTTGTGTTCATAAGATTAATGCCTTTTTCTGATCTAAGGATTCAGCTACACATGTGTGATTTAAATGTTACGATTGTCTTTAAATTTTATGGCATCTGTTCCATAAATAAAATGTAAATAATAAAATAGCATTAAAATTATACTGCTTTCAAAACTACATTGGAGAATAGCAAAAAACTGGTACACCTGGGGAAAGTGCAGACATTGCTTCCCACATTCAGCTGACGTTAACCATGGGCACAATGAATCTGGGAGTGCTTTTCTACTGCTCAAGGTACTAAACTTTTCACACTTAAAAATGGTACCAAAGTCAATGGTACTTGTGTTTGTTTACCATTGACGTGAAAAACTAAAATTCGCCATGGAATGACATCACATCAGAGGTGAGGTGCTTTTACTGAATTCAAAAATGGCATTTATAGTATATTATGGGGCTAGGCAAGGTGCAGTATTGATATCGACAGTATTGATATCGACAGTGCATGTTATGCCCATGCAGTTATCACTTCACAAGGACTACAACTGGGAATGCACCAATACTAGAATTGGTATTGGGTTTGATAACGTGCTTATGTCCTTATATGTATCCTCCTCATAATATGCTGACACCACATTATGACATATCTGCAATATCATTAAGGAGCAAAATAAATGGGACAAAATGTCTGTGGTGTGGATATAATTCAAAGCAACAAAATTCAAAGCATACTGAACTGCATATTGTGGTCTACTAAACTAACACGAGGAAATAGAAATCAGGTTCGTGCAACACTAGTTGTCTAATTAAAAACGAAAAACTAAACGTAAGAAAGGCTATGACTAAATTTCCACCAGTAGCAATACTCTGCAACAGCCAAACATACAGCAAACACTAGCCTGGAGAGAGAAAATGTTAAATAATAAACTTTGTGCAGTGAAAATAACAGAAGCTCTTACCAATATTGATCAGGTACAGTTTGATACTAACAGTTCGAGGTTTGACTGTATACTATTTTTTTTTTTATGGAACATATGAGTGTAGTTCAGGGTTATTCAGATCAAGGTCCTCGAGATCCGAGCACTGCTGGTTTTCCAGCCTTTACCTGTCAGTCAGGTGTGAAGGCTCTGACCAATCAGAATCAGTAATTATTAAACTAACTACCTGGGAGAACTGAAAACGAGGCCTGGATTTGGAATTGAGGTCCAGATTTGAAGAACACTGGTATAGGTCCTTAAAAACAAAACCAATCTGTCATTTTTAGCTTAAAGGTATGTGTCGAAACATAAATCACAATCTGTTTATTTGAGGAACACGTATATTGTTTAGGGCTGAGAATAGGCTCTGACTTCACAATTCGATTCACAAATTGGATTTCATTTAGACTCAATCTATACTTAAGATACATTCACTAATGTGTGATCAAATATTGTAAAAAAAAAAACAGAAGACAGCACTACAGTGTTAACATTGGAAAGCAACACAGTTTACTATTACATTATGAAAAAAAAATGTGAACTGTAATATAAAAAAATCATAATAAGCATGAAATTTGTCTTATACCCGTGAATTCACCAAAACGTCATCCACACCATTCCTCTGCAGTTCTTGTGTCCAGCCAGAAATAACTAAATTATACCTCCAGACCTCCAGTAGTTGCTCCCATTTGCTTCAGTGCTACCCACGGCATTTGAAAACCAGATAATGACGGACCGGAGGTCACATCCAATAATATCAGTTTTCTCTTTATATTGTTTGTTCTTATTTCGTTTTATTTATTTTCCTTTTATATAATATTTTTCGTCACCTTAAACAGTGTACTGAAAGCCTGGGATGGCAATAAAACCTTACTTGATTTTACTTGCTTGCATTCACATCCTCTGAGTACTCCATTACCATTTACTGACAAAGTTTCCACCATTGAATGTATGAATTATTTATTTTATAAACCTGTGTTGTCACTGGTTAGTTCAAGCCGATTTCCTGAAGAAGAGCATGTTCAGAAGCATGAAGAGAATTTCTTGGAAATGAAAAACTTTTGGAAGAAGTTAGCATGAGTTGATACAGATGCTTTATATCCCTGGGAATATCTTTGCCTGCTTTTTTGGTGAGCAGGGGGGTAGGCTTTACTTCACATTGTACTTTTCACAGCCACTTCCCTCAAACCCTTTACTTGTCATTTTTCCCTTGGTGGAAATACCGAGTATGATTTGTGAGTTACTGCTGTGCTGAGAAGGGAAACAAGAAATATATTATGCTTTGTTTGGCCACTGGACTGGCGAGAAAAGGTCCAGTGTGTGTCTGTTGGGGAATGGATGGTAAAATGGCCACAGTCTCACAATTTTTTTCTTCTCACCCTACTAACAATTTAGTTTCTCAAAATGTGAAAGGGTTACTGACTGAGCTTTTATTACCAGTAAAATCTCTGTTAGTATTTTTTGAAAAATGTCAGTGGTTTTGGAAAATGTGTCACACAGCAGTTAAGGGTGTTTTCATAAAAAGAATGCATAGCATCAGTGCAAGAAGTAGAGCTCAAGCTAAAGTAGGACTTTCTGACTTGATGGTTAATCGGCTCTAACTGTAGAAATTACGGGCGGAAATCTGCAGTGACCACCCAAATTAAGACGTATATAATTGATGTATGTTTGCCGATTTGATATGTATCGCAATTTTTAAGCAAATATTCCTGAAGAGCATTTCAGGTCTACATTTAAAGTAAAGACAAATGCTGTGACAGTACAATGCTACTCGTGTGTGTTGTGTGCTGTTGGGTTACAGCATTTCCATTTTGGAATGCGCAATGAAACAATATGTTTCTTGATACGGGTGAAACCTAAATTCGCAAGTATATTTTCAGCATAGGAAACCTTATGCTAATTGTGGCTTTGACTTGGTTACAGCTGGTGCTAGAGACCTCTGAGACCCTCCCACAACACTAAAATCAGTAGTTTAGGAACATTTTGGCTTCCCAATAAATCATGCCAACACCCGAGAGAGTGGTTGATCAGATTAAATATCTGATGACTGTGTTATACTGTTATATTTTTCTCCACATATCCCTAAGCCATATCTGATGACATCATCCTAGTGTGTGCTTTTGCCAGGCAATTCAGACTAGGCTAAAAAATCAGGTAATGCTATGCATGATTTTTGCCTCGATTTTTCTCCTTTGCTGAAGTTTTTCACAATAGCCAACAAAAAGCCCAGACCGAAGGCAAATAGGTGTTTGCTTCATGCTGGCAAATTGGCACTCAAACACTTCGTTCAAAGATGTCACCAGATAGTCATTGATGCGTTGCAGACACCCGTCAGATATCTTGCGGGATAAACATCTGGACCTGTTGGTAATTCCAAATCCCATTGTGTGAAAAGTGTTGTGACTGGCAATGAGTGGGGCAAGGAGGTACTGCAAATGGCAGCGAAAAACACGGGGTGAGGTGTAACCTGAAAGAGCAGTTTAAAAACGGTGTAAATAGTCTGATTTGTTTCAGAAACTGTTCTTGGTGCTGGGGAAGAGGTACAGAGATATTCAATGAAAGTTTATATTTCTTACACTTGCAGTTAGTTGTGTCTTTAAATTGAGATGCAGTAATGGTCTCTGCCTACGCTTAATCATTCATGATAGCATCACACCTAACTTGCACATGTCTGCAGCTGGGCAAATATATTAGCAGTGCCAAATGTGAACAACGTATTTGTCACCCCTGTTTAAATTAATGGTTAGAAATCAATTATGTAACTCACAGCAATATTAAAATTGCCACCTTGTAGAACTGCAATTTGTAACTGAATCCTCCCCCCACCCACCAATCTTGGCTAATATTTAGGATCAGCATTAACCTTTATGCATTTTGAAGCGATATGGCATTTTATGTTGCCCTTCTGAACACACGGATCAACAATGGACAACGCTAGGATTTCTTCGTGTGTGTGACTGTGATGGGCTGTCACCCTATCCTGGGTTGTTCCCTGCCTCATGCCTGTAGCCTCCGAGATATGCTCTGGACCCCACTCATATCCAGCTTGGCTAGTCTCTCTCTAGAAGTGTCTGACTGCTGAATGATCTTTTGACATCCTCATGAGGATGGGGGGGGGGGGGGTGCACCTGGTCTTTCCCGTGTCCAAAGAAAGCGTGTTTAAAATAAAATGGTTTGTTGTTTCTTGGTGTGCTTCATGTGATGTCACCAACATTGACCACTGATACTAGTGGGCAACCATAGAAAGTTGTCAAGTATGGCAGTTGCAAGGTTAAGTACCTGTAAAAATTAGATTGTAAATTGAGAAATGGTTTTGATGGGTTTAATACTTCACTAAAGAACACCTTCACTAATGTTTAAAAAAATCATTCTTGACTTGCACCAGCAGAATTGCTAAGTTGAAGGTTAAGGCAATTTGCCTTGTTTAAAATATGTTTGAATATTTTTCTGAACATTTAATTCAATCACAGTAAATATTAACACTTATTTCAAGTAATCAGGATGTATAGATACTTTATCCCAAACGATTTATCTGATACTAATCAATTGCAAAACTGACAACACATCAGGATATGATTTATTGTAACGAAACAAGATATAATTGTTCTGATCTTCAGTGTGCACTTACTGTACATGGAAGTCACTGTGTTCACTGTGATCGAAATGAATGCATTTTATTGTCACTATAAATGTATGAGTTTAAGAGCAGCACATCCAGTGCAAACATGTATACATGACAAACAATAAACAAATAGGGTTTTAAATATATGAATATACAATGTGATATGCAGTGTATTACATGGTAATAATGATCATGAGATTGCATAGTATTCGGTATTGCAGAGTTATCGATACCATTTAGGTAATGGATATTGCACAGTTGATTGAAGGAAGGAAGGAAGTCCAAGGGTTGGGGGTTAGACTGTGTAGTCTGCTGTCCATTCAGAGCATGTATACATTTAGGGTGGTTATGGCTTTTAGGAAAAGCTGTTCTTGAGTCTGTTTGTCCTAGCTGTGATGCACCTGTAGTACCTCCCTGAGGGCAGCAGGTCAAACAGATCAGAGCCAGGGTGGGAGATGTTCTTGCTTTTTGCTCTGCTGAGGCAGTGGGAAGTGTAAATATCCATCAGGGAGGTGAAAGGGCAGCCGATGATCTTCTGTGCTGCCTTCACTACTCTCTGGAGCCTCTCGCTGTCTGCCATGGTGCAGCTGCCATACGATACTGTGATACAGTACATCAGCAGGCTCTCGATGGAGCAGCAATAGAAAGTCAGTACCAGGTGGAGTCCAGGTTGTGCTTCCTGAGAACCCTCAGGAACTGTAACTGCCGCTGAGCCTTCTTGGTAACTGCTGTGATGATGTTTGTCCAGGAGATGTCAGTGGAGATAAGGATGCTGAGAAACCGTAAGGTGTGTACCCTCTGCAAACACTTTCCATGGATGTAGAGGGGGGCTAAGTCGGTGCTGTGCCTTCTGAAGTTGCAGTGGATGAAGAGGGGGGCTAAGTCGGTGCTGTGCCTCCTGAAGTCGCCGTTGATGCAGAGAGGGGCTAAGTCGGTGCTGTGCCTCCTGAAGTCGCCATGGATGTAGAGAGGGGCTAAGTCGGTGCTGTGCCTCCTGAAGTCGCCATGGATGTAGAGAGGGGCTAAGTCGGTGCTGTGCCTCCTGAAGTCGCC
>JABFEB020000040.1:19658998-19676421 GCA_019775895.2 Stomatorhinus ivindoensis
CGCAGGCCCACTGTGACATTGTGCCTCTTATAACTACTCGCTGCTTCCTATCTGTTAACCAGTTATCATTCCAGGTCGCTACAGTTCCTAAAATACCTGTCGCTTTGAGTTTAAGTAAGAGCTTCTTGTGGGGGACAACATCAAAAGCCTTTTGGAAATCTAAGTAGATGACATCATAGGCCTTCTTATCAACTTCCTGAGTAGCTTCCTCAAAAAACTCCAACAGAAACACTGAACCAGGGAACAAGAAAAAAAATTCAGTCGCAATTTTTTAACGCAGTTCCCATGCAGGAGCAAAATATCCTAATGATTATGATGCACTGGCACAGAATTAACCAAGTGAAATTAAAATTGCACACACTCAATAAAAGGTTGCATACATAACCATTTTGGTCGCAGTCTGGAGCCCTGGCGTGATCTTGTGACCTAAAATTAGAATGACGCGCTTTTTTATATTTGTAATAAAAATTGTGTACCATGTTGACTCCTGGTTCACGCACTGTGTTTCCTGGTGAGCCGCAAATTGATGGATGATTTGATAGATGGAATTCTGTTTTTAAGGTTACATTCAGACTTTAAGGCATCATGAAATACCTTGGTGTGTTATGGGTTTAAAACTGAGCAGAAGGCTAGGCCACTAGAGTATTGACTTTTCATTCCTCCTACTAAGCATGTCAAAATTTCAATGGCTTTATGTTAGTCATGTTTCATTTGTGCCTGGGGCATATGTTTGGTGCCAGTAGATTACTTCTATTGAAAAGGTACAGAATTCTCATTTCCATTCATTAACTTGTGTAATATAACCTTATCTTGTGCTGGTTGAAATAATTTGTTTCTGACTGGACATAGACAATTTAAGGTTTTTTCCCTCATGCATACTTCTGAGCTTCACTCTGTCATGCATGTGATATAGGAACAAATTTGAGAAGATTTTGGTAGATTACATTAATCTTATGTAATATCCCTATTCTTAATCTGGGGTGAAATACCACTTTAGTAACTGGCACCAAGTTACATTTTGAGACGCATCTGTAATAACAGTTGCTAACGTTATTCGTGCAGGTCACTAAACATGGACTTTGAGAATCAAGAGAAAGACAAAGATGGAAATCCTGCGACACCCAGCAGCTTCAACAACAACAATCCCAGCAACAGTGAGTCCGGTGGGAAGCTCTTGCAGATGGGATGGGGAGCTTAGCATGAGCAAAGTGGAGAGGATTATGCAGACCAAAGCTAACTACCTCAGTCTGTTAAATAGGGGTGTAACGAGATCTTGTGTCACAAGATCTCACGATATTACAACATGACGAGATTGTCGGAGTGAAAAGTATTTCGCGGATGCACTGCAAATCTGCTGCTGTAAGCATGTCGGCGTCTGACTATATCACCATAGCACACGGTACAAAACCCTCGTGAGAGCAAGAAGACTTAAGACAGATTGTGCAGTGTCAGTGGGTGCATTCGACTTGGGCTTAGGTTTGTCTGCAGCTGAACCGATCCTGCAGCCGGCACACACAGAGCGCTGACATACAGCACAAAGTGGAACCGCCTCCATGACGACACAACTTTGCCCTTATTGGCTGAAGATTTTAGTCACACACATGACGTTTGTATCCCAGGAAGTTCGGATGCGTTATCTGCTTTTATTTCTCCCAAAAAGCACATAAAGCAGTGAGAACTGGTTTTCAGTTAATTTACCTGGTAAAATAAAATTTAAACAAATGAAATAAATGCTATAATAGTACACGTGAGTTTATTGCCATTTATTGTTACTTTAATTTTGCTCTGCTTTATTTGTTTAATCGTCTAGTCTGTGAAGACGGCATTCAAGAAAGAATTGCATTGTACTCTGTATATGACAATAAAAACTTTGAATCCTTGAAATAAATGTATTTGATCTTTTCCGTGGCAGCTATCTTTTTACACAGGGCCACTATACATAATAGTTTATTTTTTTCCACTGCTGACAGTTTGGATCAGGAGTTGGTTATTGTTAATGAAGTAATGTGCATGCAGGTGATATTTGTATAGATTTATCTATACCCTTCTGGCAGTGCTGCCATTGCAGTCAGGTCTCGTACACTAAGTGGAGTAGAAGTTGTCCAACTTGGCTGCAGTCAGTTTATACTCCGCCCCTGCAATTGCCGGCAGATTTCACTCCACGTCACGTCAGCTGCAAATGAAGTCGAACAAACCCATTTATATTGTTTTATTTATATTCTATTTTATGTTCAATTGAGTAATCAAATATGAGAGCAGCCTGTCATTTGCGTTTGTGGTGGAATATTTTATGGTGCTAGATATTTGTTTTGTTCTTTACTGCATATGATGATGATGATGATGATTAACACATTTCACCAAACATCTGTGTTATTTAGCATTTTTTGTCTTTCAAATTAATTGAATAAAAGGCTGCTTTCCAGTAATATATTTCCTCTTTGAAGTTTTCCTTAAAATATTGTTAAAATATCATCTCGTTCTTGTGAACCCAATATTGTGTCTCGTCTCGTGGCCTGAGTATATCGTTACACCCCTACTGTTAAATTATTGCATGTACAAAAGTAACAAATGCCTCTTAATCAGAGCTGTTGAGAAATATAAATTAGTCTGTTCCACTTTTCTAATAATTTTTATTGTACATTTTTGTGGAAGAAGTAGAGCTGGGCGATAAAAATTAGCTATAATCACTACAATATAATTTTCCTAATATCGATGGGCCAAATGCTCCATATGAGTTTGATATGTTTGAAACAAAACCTGTTGCTGGCGACAGGCTTTGCATCACAGGATGAGGTGATTTTCTCTGTGACTATTTGACTGGACCAGAAGTGGAGCACAAGCACACACAGCTATGAAAACAGGGGATTTATTGAACAAATAACAATGCAATAGGGCAGGTAGGCAGACAACAACAAAACCATAAAAACAACAGAGCAACTCACCAGGAGAGCAGGGAAGTCCAAAACAACCTGTTCAATAAAAGTACTTCAGAAAAATTCAAAAGGAAAGTCCACAGTAAAATTGAGAAATCCTGAGAGCAATACTCCACGGAGAATTAAGAAAAGATAGGAAGAATGCCAGTGGCTGTGTTTTTCGGTCACTAAAATAATTTGTCACGGATTTGTGAAATGTTGTTTGGTACATTTGGCGCTTTTGGTTTCCTTTTCAGCATGCTTTTAGCCCTTTTTTTTTCAAACCGAGAGCCACATCTACTGGGGTCAGAAAATAGAACAAATTGTTCCAAAAGCATCATTTTGGCCATGAGTACTGTTTGGCAAGTGTTTATGTTCTGATGATAAAGTTTATAACTACGATTAATCATCTGGTTTCTTTGATTTAACTCAGGAGTAAAAATCAGTCTTTAAACTAGAGAGAAATAATAAATTGACATTTATCACAATTATCATCATTATGAATTTTTTATCATGATATTTTTTGCTATATCGCCCAGCTCTAGGAAGATATAGGTTTGACACCACAGATTAGACCAGACTATTAGGGCATGGGTAAAGTGGGTCGAGCGTTTCATTAGACAGCTGTCCATCTTTCCATCCACAGGTATTCAGACCATCGACTCCACTCAAGCTCTCTTTCTACCCATCGGGGCCTCTGTGTCGCTGCTTGTCATGTTTTTCTTCTTCGACTCGGTCCAGGTCGTCTTCACCGTATGCACAGCAGGTAATTGGGCTTACTGCCATTTAGAGGATCCAAAACTTTCTCTTACTTTCTGACAAAACCCATTTTGCAGGATTCCAGGGGCAAACCAGTCCATTGGTTGCCCCAAAGACTGGGTTCCATGGCTTAATTTGACAGCTCACTCCACTTTGGTCCCTCAGATGCTCAGCTTTTAGAGTGCAGTTCTGGCACTGGAGCTGCAGGCAGACTAGGATGGTAGAAGCACAGGTTCTTACATGCGCCTGTATTCTTGACAATCAGATGTACTCATAGGTGCTCTATGTGCCTCTTGGGGACCTGGGAAGCTGTTTTACCAGGGATGCTTAGAGCCAACCTGGTATGAATGCGTTCAGTGACCATTCCCTCACCGTGTGACATGTCATAAACATTTGACCTCATCCTGGCAACTGCCTGGCTGTTGAATTTCTACTGACGGGGATAATCTCTAGAGTAAAATGTAAAAGCACCACTACTATGGAGTTTCTGTTAGAAATAAATGACATATTTCATGCAGTACTCACCAGGACTCTGACACTGACTTATGTCTCTTAAATTGGTGCTAGAGCTGTTTGACAGCACTTGCTTGTTCTTTTCACTATTTATTAGCTTTTTCCATAAAGACTGCCCTGTGGCCCATTCACTTCATCTATCCTCTTGCTTCTCCAGTTCTTGCAACCATAGCGTTTGCTTTCCTTCTGCTGCCCATGTGCCAGTACCTGACCAGGCCCTGCTCCCCACAGAACAAGTAAGTGTCGCCGTCGTGCCTGTGGCATTTGCTGTGCTGGAGTCATGTAATGGATGAAACGCCAGCACTGCTGTCTTCTGGCAGGATCTCATTTGGCTGCTGTGGGCGATTCACCCTGGCTGAGTTGCTGTCCTTCTCCCTCTCGGTCATGCTGGTGCTGATCTGGGTACTGACAGGACACTGGCTGCTCATGGACGGTATGGTCAGTCCTTGCCCCAGTCCCAATCACTGCCCCAGTCTCACACCCTCTGTCTCACTACTTGTAGCCTTGTCCCAACAGCTCTTGCTATGGGACTGTGTGTGGCCATGATCGCCTTCGTGCGCCTACCCAGCCTGAAGGTGTCCTGCCTGCTCTTGTCTGGACTGCTCATCTATGACGTCTTCTGGGTAAGGTCATGTCTATCTCCCAAAGTTTAGCTTTTGGGTGGGATATTGGCATCAGGCACTGCTGCCGTTTGTTAGGCCGTGACACAGTACTCATATTGCTGCAAGCAGATTACCATTGTGGACTGGGGAAAAATATGACCATCCTTTCAGTCCAGGTGAGTAGTACTGGTGAACGGTGTGGATGAAAAGTGCAATCACAAACAATATATATAATTTTTAATGTATATAAATAAAATCTGATAACAGATCATCTTCCTCACTGGAGGCTGGGGGAGCCCTGGTCACTGGACGGCCATTGACCCAGTGCATCTTGCAGAGACAGGATTCCTTCACTGTCATTAGCTGGGTTATCTGTGTCCACTTGATGTTCTGTGGGCTCAGGGCTGGACAACCTTGAGTGGGGGAGCAGAAAGGATGTTGAAAGAAAATTCCTGTTATTTTATATGGCAGTAGATCCTAGAGCCTAGGTGTACTAGGGTTAGACAGTACAATGGGGGTAGCCTGAGGATTTATGGAAGCAGTAGCAAGGCACTCGCCTGCAGACTATGGAGCATGTGGGGAGTGTAATAAACAGTTGTCATAGGATTCAGTCACATGGTTTATTTCTCATAACCTTGTTAAGGTACATCTTTGTGAGTGTAGAACATGACTGCTGTCTATACAAGCATAGAGTTTGATCATGCCTGAGGTGGAAATGAGTGGGAATCTTAGCAGCCGTGCCCCACAGCCACTGGGCCACTCCTCTTCTTCCCGCAGGTCTTCTTTTCAGCCTACATCTTCAACAGCAATGTGATGGTGAAGGTGGCCACGCAGCCAGCAGACAACCCCCTGGACGTGCTGTCCCGGAAGCTGCACCTGGGACCCAGCCGTGACGTACCTCGCCTTTCCCTGCCCGGCAAGCTGGTCTTTCCCAGGTAGGACAGCCAGCAACCCGGGACCCTATGCGATGTACATGCACACAAAAGGAAATGGACAACATATGCTGTTGGTGTCAAACTGAAAAACGACGTGGTTCTTAGTGGTTTATGATCCCCTGATGTAATTCTCGAGTCCTCTGGAAATGTGGTATTTTTACCATCAAATTATTGTTTAATTAAGACCAGTCCATGCTTTAAAAAATGTAGATGCGATTCCATGTGGTGTTTGGAAGAACTTTCAATTTTCACTTGTACATAGATTGATAAAAACAGGTCAAAATGAAAACTGCAAGGGTTACCCAAGTCAACAGAGTAAATATAATTGAGTATATAAGTGGATGCTACTTTTCCCTAAATCAAACAAGTCGATGTAATACTCCATGGCAAATCTCGTCAGACCTCAGGAAACATGTTGCAATGCTCATTGATTTTTGCCAGAGTTATAAAAATCATTGCAAAATATTTGTCTGTTCGCTGTAATGCAAGTCATCTATAAATTTAGAAGGCACACAGCTGCCTAAAACTGTGGTAGGCTGCCTAGATGTGGGTGTCGTTCAAATTAATCTGAAAAAAAAATGTAATGTAGGTTATCCCAGACAACCCCCAACCATCAGTGGTATTCATGGGTTAACCTTTGCTATCAAAAACATCATTACGGTCCCCCCCACTGTGGGAACTTGGCCCAATTTGTAGTTTCTCAGAGTTCCTGAACCTTTTTTTTTACACTCCGTACTCCTGTGTGGGTATCTTTTGCTCAACAAAGAACTACTGGGTGGGGCTTATCGCAATAAACTTTGCTGACTGATTTGCCATAACCATCGGAACTAACTTGGAAGTTAATTGAAGTATAGGGAGATGAGATAGAAGTAGTGGAGGACAAATTGTGCAGGTGCAATTTTAAATCTCCATTACATTAAATGCATTAATGAACACCTTTTTTGCTTGTGTCTCCATATTTCTGAATTAGAAAATCTTGTCAATAACCAGCATGCTTCTAGTATCGCCATTGACGACAATGAAACTCACCAGCACATATTAGTGGAATAAAATGACACTGTTTTTCATTCTGTTGAAAACAAAGGTATGAAGTTTAACCCATGAGCGTTTTGCATCTCCCATGCTTATTTAGTATAATGGTTGCTGTTCCTGTGTGATGGGAAAGCAACACGTGGAAGTGGCCAAGACATAAAAAAGCTGGGGACGCACATGAGCTTCCCGAAAGCAGTGGATTATTACGTCTGCTTTTTGCTCTCTTCTCTTAGCTGGTGTATGTAACATTCACACTCACACTTACTCACAATCAAAAATACTATAGCTAGCAAAAACCTTACAAACAGATCACTTGCCCACCTGTTAAACCTGCTTTATGCTTCGGGCTGCTTTTTCACTTTTGAACCTGGACAATTTGCGGTCATTCAAGAAATTTTAATTCTGTCAAACACATCTTGGCAGAACTGCTGTTCAAACTTAAGTCAAACCAAGAATGGGTATTTGCAGTTTGACAGTGAAGCTGAGAAGTTAATAGTGTGCTTTGTAATCGTCGAAGTAAAAGTCCATTGAAAATCCAGACCTAATCTAAATGTTTTTTTTCAAATGCTGAAGCAGGCTGTTTGCACAAAATGACCGGTAAATCAGGAGCTGATGAAGCGGTACTATCAGGTGGGAATGAGATATGGAAGAGTGATTGATTGGTATTCGTAAGAGATATCCATATGGCAGTGTTGAAATGAAAAGGCTCACCTACTTGCAAATGCTGTGAATTTCAGGTCATGTTTGTTAAGTACTAATGTGAAAAAACTAATAGGAAGGCCAAGAAACTGTGCGTGCGTGCATGTGCACACGCGGATATGCACGTGTGTGTTCTGTCTCATTCAGGTTGTCTGCATCAAACACAGGATCACAGATTATATAAGATTAGCCTAAAATACTGTATTTGAAAGGGGTCACAGGCTTTCAAGAAGTGCTTGGTATGGGGGTGAGTTCAGAGTTGAATATTTAGGGATTCAGATTATAATTGTCCACCTTAAAGATGAAGTTAGAGCCATGGGCTTAAAATTCTTCATGGAGAAGTACATTGTGAAGCCAACACAATGCACTGGTACACACCGCCAACAACACATTGATGCACATGCTTGCCAAAATGCAGAGTGAAGCATAGTGCTCCTGTAGGGCAGCGTCCTCTCTGAGATGGAGATTGAAATGTGTCTCGTCTGGCAGTTCCACGGGAAGCCACTTCTCCATGCTTGGCATCGGGGATATCGTGATGCCGGGCCTCCTGCTCTGCTTCGTGCTGCGCTACGACAACTACAAGAAGCAGGCCACCGGCGAGACGGTGGGACCTGGCAACGTGTCGGGCCGCATGCAGCGTGTCTCCTATTTCCACTGCACCCTCATCGGATACTTCGTTGGTGAGAGCAGAGGGGGAGGCAGTCAGTGTGAGAGTTTGAGGGGTATGGTTACTGGGCATGGGCGGGGGAGTCCCAGATTCAATACAAGGAGGCATTACAGGAAAGAGTAAGGTGGGATTTAAGTGGGTGGAGTTACAGAACGAGGAGGAATGCTCGGTTATTATAATATACATTTTAATGGCAGGGTTGTCATAAGCTGCCTATGTGATCAGAGAATGTGTCAGGTGAATGATACCCCTGCTTCCAGGTCTCCTGACAGCCACCGTGGCCTCCAGGATCCACCGAGCCGCCCAGCCCGCCTTGCTGTATCTTGTGCCCTTCACCCTGTTGCCGCTGCTCACCATGGCTTATCTGAAGGTCAGTGTGTTCTGATCCAGATCAGAGTGTACAGATGATGGGTTCTTAGTATGGGTCCAGTTTGGGCTGTAACATGTGGCAGCAAAGCTGGTGTTGGGTTAACATGTCAGTCTGGATACGATGACCAGTCTGTATCCACCCTGTCGGAGGCACTTTTAAAACCAGGAGGGGGTCGCCTGTACTCTCTGAAGATATTCAAAAGCGGATGACCAAGCATTGAAGGGGTCTGTTTAGATAAAGATTACAGGACTTTGATATATCTGTTATAATTGTATGCCCTAAATATTAATATGGTAGAATTGTGGGATTTTCACTTATTAACCATTTTAATTTGGTTTAATTTTCAGTGCTTTTAAAATGTTAATCTCTGAAACATGTAAAATGTTTAGTCTGAATTCAGACCTGATTTTGAAACTAACAACTAAAATCCCTGGATTAAATTATTACACCGGTCTAAACCTGTTTGATTGAGTTTGCCCTCTAGTGGCATTTCAGTGTAATGTTACTAAAATGAGCCTTTGAAAGCCAGGCCTTACTGGTAGACCTCAGCCTTGGTATTGAACCAAACTAGTAAATTCTTTGTGACAATCTGTAACTTTTTGTAATAAATTGATTAAATGACAGGTTTTGGAAAGTGCTCTGTAAAAAGCCAGATATTCAGTCCATACATATCCAAGGTGTTTTGTGGGTGTGGTTTTGTAGAACTTGATGAATTGGCCACTGCTTGTAGTCTCTCGAATGCATTTTAATGCAGAGAGAGCAAACTTATTTGCACTGTTACTGTAAATTCTACTTCAAAATAATACTGCAAAATTTGCTAAAACTGGGACATAGTGTTAATTCTGAGGTAGCAGTGGAGAATAATTATAGTTTTCAAAGTTGTAAATGAGTGATTAACCCGTTTGCTGTAGATAAGCTTCTCACACCTGCGGCTGCTTTTCTGCCCCTCTCTCTCTCGCTCTCTCTCATTGCATGTACCCTGATTGTGCTGCCTGCACAGGGGGACCTACGACGCATGTGGTCAGAGCCCTTTCACGCCAAGTCTAGCAGCTCACGCTTCCTGGAGGTATGATGGACTGCCAGCAGCAGACCACCGCCCTCGGGGAAGAGGATGGGACGGACACCCCCTGTTCCCGACCCCAACAGGATGTCGAGAGAGACAGTATTGGAAGAGGGGGGCTTTCACAGTGACCCACCCCCTTCCTCCTGCCTTTACACCCTCCCTCTGCCTCTGGTCATGGCTGCAAGAGATAGAGGTGCAATTCAAGGACGTAGATGCCAGAAAGTGTGTGCGCGTTCCCCACCCCACACTGCCCCCGATCATTTGCATGCCTATTCTCACACAGGGGTCATCATCTGTGAACCCCCCCCCATGTCAGTCTGAGCCTCCCTAGGGGACGGCTTTGGGGATGTGACCACAGCCCCCCACGTTCGCCTTTGTTCGTTTTTCCAGACGCAGCTGATTATTGTTATTATTGTACATGAAATGGAGTGGCGAGGACTTCCAGCAGCCTCCTCCGGGCAGCCAAGCAGCAGTATGGCTGCAGCCTGGAGCTGGGACTCATTAACCCCAGCATCCAACCCCAGTGCTCCGCTGACTTCCGTTCCCTCTGTCCCCCTCTGTCCCCCTCTGTCCCCCTCTGTCCCCCTCTGTCCCCCTCTGTCCATTGTCCTTTTTGAGTTTTTGTCCTCTCGTTCAGGATTCCCCCCCCCCCACTAACAGTTTATGCTGATTTTTTTAAGAATATGTATTGGTGTATATTTGCGTGTTATCTGTGTGTGTAAGGAAGCGTGAGAGCATTTCTGTGTGCAACCAGGTATGCCAGTATACGTGTGTGTAAAGACGCACATAGGTTTGCCGTGCGTGTATATGCGTGCGTGGGTAACTTAACATATTGTGCTGATTTTAGCCTGAAATGTAAAATTTATAGGAGGATTGGGAAAACGCTGTTGTTCTGTTGCAATGATGGTAGTGACTAGGTACGGACCTGTAGACCTAGAAGGGTACGTGTCAGTGTGGCAGGTAAAAGCAATTGTCTTTGCTTGCATACTGTAGTAAATCAATAGGAAACCAGACAAGTGAGGATGGGAGGCAAGGAAGTTTCATCCTGAGGGACCGTACTCACATGACACGTCCTGTTATTGTTTGAAAAAAAAGTTATTGGAAGTGACAACTTTCTAAAATGTTGGTTTAAAATTTTGTGCCATATTTTCGACGGAAAGAAATTGATGAACAATTTAAGTAGCACTGATTATGCACATTATTAACCATTTGTAAATTATTTTCTCAAATTAGTTTTTTTAATAGAAATATAAATGGCACTGTCCCCCTTATCACTCCTAGAGAAAAAATGTTCTCTACATTAGGAAAGTTTAATAAAATTGGGGAAAAGGACTGTAATTACCAACTTATGCTGTTCGTGGTGCTACCAGTTAAATATTCTGTATGGATTTGTACACTCAAGCTTATATGGGTGGGTCATGTAAAGCTTACTGGTGTATATTCACCCCACTGTGAGTTGTGCAGCCCCCTTATTATTAGACTGAGGCAGGTGGCTTATGTTAGGCAGACAGATTCCGCTTTTCTAGGCCAGTGTTTCCCAACCCGGTCCTATGGGACCCCCAGACAGTCCACGTTTTTGCTTCCTCCCAACTCCCTGCCAGACAGGACAGAGCAAAAACATGTACTGTCTGGGAGTCCCACAGGACCGGGTTGGGAAACACTGTTCTAGAGCATTGGTGGCAAATTTCTTTTCATTGCCATTGAGTTCAACATGTGTTCATCAAATGCTGTTTAGTAGCAGTAGGACCAGTAGGTCCGTGTCAGGCTCCACTCTTCTGCCCCAGGGGGCGGAAGGTGGTGGTGCTTTCAGATGTTTGTTTGCCTGTGGATAATGCTACCCCCCCCCCCCCCATGACATTCTGTGAGTGAATAGCACTGGGCAACAACACTAACGACCCTCTCTCGCTGTTGGTGTGTTTGAGGCCTGATGTAAATGTATCGCTAGGCCTTTATGAAGTGTGTGGACTTGAGGATAAAAATTCTGAACTGTAACTCTGGACCCAAATCCTGGACCTTAAGAACTGTGATTTAAATCATTTACCCCCCCACCCCCAGACCTTTTTTAATTTGGATGGTCATTCCACTCTTTGTTCTGTGTTTATAGTTATAAAAACAACTGGACCAGTTGGTGGGAGTGTGCGTGTGTGTGCACGCGTGTGTGTGTGCCCTTGTGCGTCCATGCCTGCACACAGAAACTCCAAAGCGTGAGGTGAGTTCAGTTGAGATCTTGTGGTTGGTGGCCCCATTATGTATAAAATCTTTGGCCCTGCATGCCAAATGTACAGCTTTTGCAGTTCATCACATTGCAACCACAGCTCTGCTAGCCGTGCCGTGACACAAAGTGGACAAAACGGGCGAATTGGACACGTCTCAGGAGTCAGAGCCTTTGGGCCTTTGACCTTTCTGAGCGTTGGCCTTCACATCATTTTTCCTGACCTGGCTGTGGAGAAGGACAGAACAACTGGGCAAACGAATGACTACAATCTGGGACAACCCACACATTAAAGACTATTAAGCAGCAGTGTCACCTTCACCTCATAACACTGCTGATGATGATAGTTAATATAACGGAGGATAATTTCAAAAGTGTTTCTTTTTTATTGAGTGATTTCTTTTATTCCCATATTTGTATAGTATTTCTTTTTGTGCTGTAGCTTAGGTTTTTCATTTATTTTGTTTCCTCTCCTTTCCCCATTTTGCCTTCTTGCTGAGGGCTTTAGTTCTGTTCAGATAAACCTGAATGGAGTCTGTACAAAAACAGAGAAATGTAGTCTAATGAATCCTGATAAACTGATCTTAATGTTCTCTTTTAACCCTTTTGAGTCAGGACTTCATTGTAAATAAAGATGAATCTAACTGTAATTCTCTCATTTTTTAAAAAAGATGTTACATACGGTTATTGTTTCAGTACATGGGATTCATTCAATGGGATTCATTACCTCGCAATTTAAAATACAATATTGTCAACAACTGTTATCCTAATGATGATATAGTGCCTCTTTTGTTACAAATGTGTCGTTACGTATTTTATTTCCGGGTTAGTTAATTTCTAGAATTTTTGGTACGGGTTTCAACAACTTTCTGTGCTATTCAGTATATAGTTATTTCTATTTCAACAAAAAATACCATCTGTGAAACAAAGACACCGCGTCTAAAACACCAACGTTACTATACTATGCCAGCCTATTTTCTAATGTATTAATGTAATGGCGAGCGGATTTCGCCAAACGTGACAACAGAGCAGAGGCGCTCCTTTGAGGGAAAAACAAAATGCACGTTCCTGTAAAATGCGTCCGATTCTGTATTTTTAGGATTTGTTGGATAACAGCGCGAGCTTTAAGACTATAACAAAAAGCTTGCGCTTAAAATGAACCTGTCGCTCGTGAGTTCGATCCCTTGGGCAGCACGAGCGGCGCCGCGTTGCTGTCAGGTAGCTGGAGGCCAGCGCCTGACACCTATTTGTCCGACTCCTCCTTTCCCGTCAAATCCACGCCAAAGGCTGGCGCACACAACGCTCGGCAAACATGGCCGCTTCTGTCTCACCCCTATGCTCCTCCTTCAAGCTATCTAGCGGCGTTCTCCAGCCTAGCTGTCATTACAAATTTAGGATTTTCAGGAAGTGCAGTGGGCTGCAGAGATGCTTCCATCAATCGGCGTTCAGGTGAGAAAAATGTGCTCAGTTTGCACGCACTGCACGATATGGATGCTCAGGATTCATTGGTTTCACGGGCGCTGGTGACACTGACAGGACATTCGTCACGTGTTCCTCGCAGTGGTTTACAGTTTCAGACCGCGTTATATTACTTTTAACGTTAGCAATGTTTCTTTCGGCGTGCATTATGTGCTGCCATGCATGGCCGTATGTATGGGATGTCGCACAATGACAGCAGCTGCTCAGACCGCTATTAAGACCAATGCCACACTCAACACAAGGGGCTTTGGTCATCTGTGACCTACACCGAGTAGAGTGACGTAGGATTTTCAGGTCTTTGTACATCAAAGCTTAGCAATATTACCGTAATGCTACGTTAAATGTTGCAATTGAATCCGAAAGTAACCTACAAATCACGGCAAAGTAGCAACTGAGATTTACCGGTCCTTAAAACTAAAAGTATTCTTAATACTTACCTTGTGCAACTAGAAGACTTGCATGATAATTAATAATCCCTGTTTCCTGGTTAGTCACCCTATTAGTGTAACTGTTTAGATTATGCCACCTCCCAAGCATTTTTTCATTTACATGAAATATAATATTGAGATACAAAGCTGGTTCCTGTGCAGCCAAACTGCTATGGTGATCTCAGGAAAAGAGCTGGCAAGGCAGATCCACAAGGAAGTCCAGTGTGATGTGGAAGAGTGGGTTTCCCTTGGCAATAAGCAGCCTCATCTCAGCGTCATCGTGGTGGGGGATAACCCAGCCAGTCACACCTATGTCAGGAACAAGACAAGAGCTGCAGCGGCACTCGGTGAGTCAGTGTCCAACGTCAGCATCCCTTGTTTTCATTTATGGTTTAGCAACAGGTCTTCTGCCGTAGTCATAAGTTGGCGTTTCATCCATTCACATTGTAATAGTAGTGATGTTTGCATTATACAGAGAAATGTAGAGTATAACCAGACAGTAACCTTTCAGAATGTTCAAAGTTGTTGAAAAAATACATGTACATCATTCATTTATCTGTAGTCAAGCTTTTTTGTTATGATGGCCCACTTCTCCAGGTATCTCCAGTGAGACTCTGCTGAGGCCCAGCTCTGTGTCACAAGAGGAGCTTCTGGAAATGATTTATAGACTGAATAGAGACTGGAGGGTCAGTGGCCTGCTGGTTCAGCTTCCTCTTCCTGGTAACTACATGGCTGTCAAGACAGCACAGTCACATGACATGCTGCGATGCATGAGGCCGCCTTTGTCAAATGACATGCTCTTATATAGCAGGAGTTTTCTGTACTTCTGACTTATGTACTTCTGGCTTATGTGATGTGCATGAGTGGAAATATAAGATGAATTATGAATATTTGTTCTGCTGGTCACATTGAGTTAGCATTCCTGTATTGTCCATAGCTGACTGTCTCGCTGTACTGCCCACCATCAGGGGACTTTGACGGTCTCAGTGCTTCTGCTACTTTTCTCATCCCACACAGAGCACATAAACGAGCGAGCAGTCTGCAATGCCATAGCCCCAGAGAAGGACGTGGACGGCTTCCACATCGTCAACATCGGAAAACTCTGCCTTGACCAGAAGTCAATGGTGCCAGCCACGCCTGCAGCTGTGTGGGAGATCATCAAGAGGACGGGTAAGCGATCTCAAGCCCCCATGTGTCAACCCCTAGTTATACACTATGAGATTTGAATCCCCAATCATAGATGTGTGAAGCACTAGTAGCTATTCACCTTTCGCACAACGCAATATGTTTTGTGTATAAATCCAAATCAGAGGGTGAATATACTTTTAATAAGCATCAGATTCTGTATTACATATGCTACATTTAATTTGGCTTTTAAGGGAAAAGACATGGGCAAAAAATTGTTTGCTGGCATTTGTTTATCTTTTTTCCCACTTAACAATATTGTTTTCCCACAATATAATTTTCTTTTCCTGTACTGTACTCACTAGGGGGCAGTAATCAATAAGAAAAAAATACACAAGGTAACAAAAAAAGGTAAGCACCCAGAAGTAATGGTCTGATTTGAATGTTATTTGGTACATGTGCAGACCAGCGATAGATATGTAAATGATTCCATCTGCAAGGAGCTGGCGCATCTAGCCACCAGACACAGAGGATGCCTCTTAGACGCATTAGCCTTGCGGGATGGGGGGGGGGGTGCCACAGCCTACTGACATGGGACCAGCAGTGTGCCCATACTGCCAACTCTGCTGTCTCTTTGATCAGACATTATAATCATTGTGATACAGTCACATGACCTTTCACCACATGGACATTCATTTTAGAGATTCAAAGAAAAAAAAAGCCAGAGCTCAGGATGCGGAGAGGACACTGGCATTGTGTGTTCACCGCTTCTCTACCAAAAGAGTAAAAGAGTATAGTACTTAATGCTATAATGCATAGTCCCCCGGACTTTACCCTGAAACATCCTTGTGACTTCGGCTGCTGTTTCTTCGCTCAGGACCCTTTACATATGTGATGGAAATTGTTGTGCCTTCCTCCTCGGCTAGCGCAATGCTAAGCGATTCGAATGCAGACCCCCTGAGCCTCAACAACAGCAATGTCTCTGTGGATCCTCTGGACATCCTCCCCATCAAACAGCTGGGTCTCCTTCCCCAACGTCCATATGTCCACAGAAATTCCCAGAGAAAGTTTACCGTCCATCAGACAGGGCTCTCCATGCCGGACATCTGGTCAGCTGAATGTTCCGGCGCGCAGCATTTACATAATCAGAACACTGCGGCTTCTGGGATTTGTTGTCCCAATATCACTACAGCGGCTCTTGTGGCTCTTTGGATGCAGGAAGTAAAACGTGGAGTGGATTTTAATCTTCTCAGGACTTTTAAAAGACAGATGGCAGCACCTCATCTTAAAGTTGGAATTTTTAATGTTCAATCCTGGGGTAATAAAGCATGTCTCATTCAAAAGCACACCCAGGACAAGGATTTGGATATCATCTACCTCACAAAGACCTGGCATCAGCCTAATAGTATCTCTGTCCTCAGTGAGGCCTGTTCGCCTGGATATAATTATCTTATCAAAGAGCATGAAGCTCAGGTCGTGGCAGTGGCTTAGCCGTCATTTTCAAAGGTCATTTGGGTCTTTGTCCTGCGCCTTTGCCTGTGCTGTCCTCCTTTGAGTGCTTGACCTTTTCCTCCAAACCATCACACTCAATGACAGTACTTCTTATCCACAGGCCCTCTAAATATTGTCCCTCCTTTCTCTTTGAGATGTCCGAGACCTTGTCATCGTTCTGCACCACTTCATCCCATCTGCTCATAATGGAGGATCTCAGCATTCATGTTGATACTCCCACCAATTATCAAACAGCTGAATTCCTTCAACTGTTGGACTCCTTGGACTTGGAACAACATGTGAAATCTCCAAAACACTCTCAAGGACATACCCTGGACATAGTCATCACAAACTCTCTTTCTGTGCATCATCTGTCTGTATATGAAAGCCATTTACATGGAGTTTCTCTTCCAAAACTCTCATGAAGCCAAAGTGGCAGATTTCCTTCTGAAAGGACCACATTCCTGTCTCCATACCAATCTCCACCAATACAGTGGATTTCTACAAATCCACCCTCTCCACCATCTTGGACCGCCACGCTCCTGCCAAAACGAGGACAGTTGCATTTTTGCGCTCAGCTCCATGGTTTACATCAGAGCTAAGGAAACTAAAGGCAGCTGGTGAAGCGCTTGAGAGACTCTTTTTAGCTTTGGGTCTGCTAGTCCACAAGCTAGCTTACCAGGAACACCACAAACTATATGCAAGGGCCCTCAAAAATGCTTGATCATGTTTTTACTCATCCTAAATCTCTAATAACCTGGGTAACTGCAAAACTCTTTTTTCTACCATCACTCATCTCCTCTAGCCTCGAACACCATCACTCACTGACCCCACTAATAACCTTTGTAATAAATTCATCTCCTTCTTTCAAAATAAGATCCTAACAATCCACTCTTCATTTGTAACTCCCCTCACTGCACACACCACTGGTGCCAACATACTGTGAGGGATTCCTTCCCTCTTTTGCTCCTTTCCTCAGGTCTGTGTGAAGGAGGTTGAGGCCGCTGTTAGGGCCATGAAACCCTCAACGCGTGCTCTTGACCCCTTCCCAACAGTCCTGGGCCCGGTTTCTCGATAACGAACACTCTTAGCGCGCTAAGTAGATTCCTAAGATATATCTTACCAAAGTTGTTTAC
>JABFEB020000040.1:19683316-19695840 GCA_019775895.2 Stomatorhinus ivindoensis
CACATGTGACCCAGGCAGAGACTCAAACCCAGGTCCCAGAGGTGTGAGGCAACAGTGCTAACCACTGCACCACCATGTTGCCCCAGCTCATGCTATAAACAGTGGTACTCTATAAGCACTTTCTGGGACTTTATGTTTCTCTATAAGCATTATCTGTGACTGTACATTACTCTATAAGCACTTTTTGTAATTGTGCATTACTGTATAAATACTCTGTGGTTATACAATACTCTGCAAGCATAACTTTACACTTACATTTATATGTCAAATGCTTTTACACCAAGTGACATACAAGTAAGACCTATAATTATTTGATCCATTTTTGGTTCTGTCAAATTGTACAGCACTTTGCTCATCTGGGTCTCTTTTTAAATGTGCTATATAAAGAAAGTGTTAACTTGATAATACAGTATAAGCATACAGCTGTCAAGGAGCTAAGTAGGAATAAGTGCAGCTAGGCTGAGCTTCCAATGAATGTCCATTAGCACTCTCTGTGATTGTACATTATTCGGTGTCACTCTCTGTGATTGTACATTATTTGGTGTCACTCTCTGTGATTGTACATTATTCGGTATCACTCTCTGTGATTGTGCATTATTTGGTGTTACTCTCTGTGATTGTGCATTATTCAGTATCACTCTCTGTGATTGTACATTATTTGGTGTCACTCTCTGTGATTGTACATTATTCGGTATCACTCTCTGTGATTGTGCATTATTTGGTGTCACTCTCTGTGATTGTACATTATTCAGTATCACTCTCTGTGATTGTACATTATTTGGTGTCACTCTCTGTGATTGTGCATTATTTGGTGTCACTCTCTGTGATTGTACATTATTCAGTATCACTCTCTGTGATTGTACATTATTTGGTGTCACTCTCTGTGATTGTACATTATTTGGTGTCACTCTCTGTGATTGTACATTATTCGGTAGCACTCTCTGTGATTGTGCATTATTCAATAGCACTCCCTGTGATTGTACATCACTCTGCACTATGGACAAAAGTATTGGGATACCTGGTATTACACCCACAAGAACTTTTATGATATCCCATTCAAAATCCATAAGCATCCATATGGAGTTGGTCCCCCCTTTGCACTTATAATAGCTGACAGTTCCTTACCAACCAAAAAACACACAAAAAATGACTAAAATGAATAGTTGAAAAAATGGGCATGTCTAAAATTCTTTAGCCATATTTCAAATGACTTAAAGTTATGTGCCAAAACATAGATTTAACTTTGCATGAAGAGAAGGTCCACATGCATGCTCTGGCAGAAGGGTTGGCACCAACACATTTGGCTGATGTCTTGTTAAAAGTTTCTGTAGGTTTGTCATGTTAAGTATTTAACTTAGTCACACAAGGGTTGAAGTGCTTTCAGAATACACTGTTTCATACCTATTTGAAATTCAAGCTAGTTGCTAAAGTTGGTCATCTGCTTACATCAGGGCAAGTGAGGCAAAAGGGTGTTTTTGTGCCTGAGACTACAGGGAAAATATTTCAATGGACAGCTCAGGCATTTAAGTGGCACTAAATCTGTGTTGCAATGCCATCCAGTACAACTGATGCAGAAATTAACCAAGAAAACTCGAGTAAATTAGCCTAAAAGATTGATCCATAAATTCCACAGATCAATAAGGTATTGGACACAATTTTAAAATGACTAATCAAAAAGAAAAAAAATCTATATTTTTGCACACCTCTACAGTTTGGTGAATCTTATTGTGGTACTCCTCTGCCACTTAGTGAATTTCATTGCGAAGATTCCAAAATCCCGGAATTATACAAAGCTTGCTAAATTTTGTTTTCTATGACAGAGTAAAAATGTTTTAGCAAACCGTGACCCCCAAGCTTGCTGGTATTATATGATAATGATGTTGCTGGTTCACTCTATTGTCTAGGGCAGGGCTCACCAACATGGTGCCCACAGGCATCAGGACGCCCCCAAGGACCACATGAGTCCCCCGCGGACCTGTTCTAAAAATAGACCAACTCACCAGTGAGCAGTGTCTAAAATTAAAATTTATCCTGTTGCTATTCTTCTTTAATCACATTTGCATTTATATAGATTTGGAAATAATAATATCTAAAAGAAAAGCATTTAAAACATGTTTATTATACATGAAATTTAGATAAAGTTTAGGAGGGTGTTTCAAACTGGCAGCCCTTCGTATGGCTTAGTGCCCATGAAGTAGCTCTCAGTTTCAAAACGGTTGGTGACCCCTGGTCTAGGGTGATCATCCTTTCTCCTTTCCTAGGAATTCCTCGTCTGATAACGGCTGACATGGTGAAGGAAGGCGCCACAGTGATCGATGTTGGTATAAATCGCATCCAGGACTCGGAAACTGGAAAAATCAGGCTGGTTGGGGATGTCGACTTTGAAGGTAAACGCAGATATACAGCTTTGCGTGAACTTATGTCCATATTTGGGACCGGGACCATCGGATGCAAGTCATTTTGTGCATTTTTCAATATGGCAGCTGTCCATTACATATACATTACTGTATGCATGTATTACAATTTAGATATGGACAGTGGGTCGTTACGTAGCTGGCAGTGCTGCTCCTTCTCCTGCACCTCTTACTGTAAGCGATACACCCGCTAACGCCCAACTGCATCCACTTTCAGGGATCTCTCAATCAGTGTATAGTATTACCTATGGACCTCGAAGGTAAGTAGGTGTGGTACGGGGCTCAGCAGGCTAAGCCTCTGTGCTTCTGATCGGAAGGTTGCTGGTTTGAGCCCCAGTTTAGGCAGAATAGTTCCATGTCCATGGGTCTTTGAACAAGGCCCTTAACACCCCCCCCCCCCCCTCAGCCCCAGAGGCACCTTGCACACTGGCTGATCCTGCTTTGTGACCCTCAAGCTTGCTCTCACCCGCATAAGTGTCTTGTGTCTCATGGAGAACAAGATGATGTAGGCGAAGAGAAGCATTCCAATGTAATTGTGCCAATTGCAAATAAAAGATCATTTCATTTCAAATGTGATTGGACGTGAAACCATCAGGCATAACTCAACATATAGCTTTGTGTGTATATATATAGAAAGTGTTCACTGCCCTATCTTCAACATTAACTTGCTTTAGTTTTATTGTATCTGATATTGTGATGCATTGAAATGATTTACTGTCTTTTTTTTGCACAATTCACACAATGTATTTGTACAATTTGAACATGAAGGAAAAAAAATTTCTAAATTCGTAGTATGTTATTTGACAATGTAATAATTTCTCATCTAATACATGTTAAGATGTTTACTAACCAAAGTGTGTAAAAATGTGGATGGTGAAACTTCTCTGTGACAAAAACAGACGTGGCCAGCACGCACACACAGCAGCCTGTTTCGGCCCCATTGATTCATGTCCATGTGGGCGGTCATTCCTGTTACATTAGCCAGCAGGTCTTCCCAGGAGAGTATTGTTACACCTACAGTGTTGTAATCTGCTCGGTCTCCCGCACCAGCCTCCATCTACTTTAATGTCTCTGGGCTTTATATGTCATCCGTGAAAACATTCCAGAGCCGCTTAGTAAGGATGGCGCCGGCAGTCATTGCGCCGGGTTTCCGGGCTCCCCAGGCCCACGCAGAGTGCTGGCACGCTACGTCGGCACGAGGCGGGATTAGAAGCAATGTACGGTGGTAAACATGGCAGCCAGAAGTGCTGCAGTGTGCTGTGCCCCTGGGCTTGTGGTTTTACAGTGCAGCACATTCGCAGTACCTGCTGTATGAATGATGAAGTTTTACGTAAGGTAAACTTGCGCCAGGCCAGAAATACCCAGGACTTTGCTTTCTAGGGGACACATTTGTATTGATGACTTATAACCTTACACAACAGACTGACCTTTTACTGTTTCTCTATCTCCCCCAAGAGGTGAGGAAGAGAGCAGGGTTTATCACGCCGGTGCCTGGAGGGGTTGGCCCTGTCACCGTGGCAATGTTAATGAAGAACACAGCCACTGCAGCGAGAAACAGTCACACACTGACACACAGGCTGATCCCGGGACCCACTTAGCCACAGCACACGTGTGACAGGAGGCTGCGTGCAACAACAATGATTTGTTTCATTAAGTACTGTTTATCATAAGCCTTTTATTTTAAATGGAGAGTGCACCTACTGTAACTAAAAAGTGCTTACAGTTTGAGATGATTTGCAGAAGTACTCCTGTGTGTGAATACTGACTTTCTGGAGCACAAAATATTATTTATGCAGCACTGTGCAAAAGTCTTAGGCAGTCAAAGAAAATATTTAAAGCAATTTATTTTGGCAGTAAATATATATTTGCTCAGGAAAAAAACAATTTACTTTTATAATATATGCAATTTAATAATAACACTAACAAGAATTTCTTTGATATCAAGCTGGATGGTCAGATAAACACGGCTCACAAACGTCTCCTTAGGGGCTCCCCCATCATTTTATGCATTAATTAAAATTCCACAACCAGCTATTTTAATTAATTACTTAATTTCATTAATATATTAATTAGCAAATGATGTGGTCAAGTCAAAAAATACATGGGTGTATTGGATGGTTGCTACCAATATTGGGGTTGATGAGACATGACATTGTGGTTTCAGACTGACATGATCTTTTAACCAGTTTTTTGACTAAGACTTTTGCACATTACTATACATATAGAAATATCAAACCCCACAAATCACAGTTTGTCCAGGACTCTCAGACTTTATGTATGTGACATATGAAATTCTAGGGGGAATAGGACAGCATGTGCACACACAAAACGTTTGACATTTTATTTTGATTTATGAATTTATTTATTGCTTATTTATGTATTTATTTTTTTAGGTTATGATTTTGTATTTCTACTGTCATATTTTCTATGGATGGTTCTGAAGGGGCTTGCTATGGTGACGAGTGGGTATGTAATGGTCTTCACACGCCTGCAGGGCTGTGATGAAGAGGAAATAAAGCATTGCTTTGTAAGCTTGCTGGCTCACATTGTTTCTCTCGTGCCGATATGTAAGGAAACGAGACAGGTCTTGACCCCTGAGGAGAACCACAGCCCGTTACACACTGCTGCCGCATGCTCGCTAATCCCTCGCGTGTCACCCAACAGCCTCAGTGTCACCATGCAACCCCCCCACCACTGCAATCTATGCAGTCACAGGCACCAGAGCACCAACATTGTGTGTTGAAATGCCTGCAGGATACTTCATGTTTTACACGGATGTTGTTCTGTAAATAAAAACTTCCTGTGTAAATATAAATATTTTAATCATATGGCCTTGAATGAAAACAGCATTGTCGGCAGACAGAAATTGGGTCAAAAGTTCACAAGTAATATAAATAAGATCATGTTGACATGGCAAAAAGTCATGTCACATAATGATTTTTTTGAGGGAGACAACTGGACAATGGGAGAATGTAGAGTATAGTTCTTTATTTCCCTACTCCCTAAATTAATATTTCTATAAAAACAACTCTGACTGGTTGCTGTGTATCATGTATGACATGTTTGGACTGTACTGCTGAAATGCCAGGTAAAGTAACATTAAACATTTCTTCACATAAGAACATACATTGAAAATGAGAATTGATTGATTTCACCGAAAAAGCTTGTAATGTCTGAAGAAAAAAACAATCATTCTGAGTAGCGTCCATATTTCCCACATAAAACAAACATGAAACTGGAATGGCAGTTAGCAGCGAGCTGCGGATGAAGGGCGTAGGACATTTTCTCTGTTGTGCTCATTGGGTTGTGTTTTCAGTGCTTGAGAGACACCCATTTTCATCTCATCTACACTTTCAGTGTTATTCTGACTTAGTAGCTATGAAGTGTTAGTAGATGAAGCATCATACCTTTAGAAAAAAAACCTCAATTTATGATTGGATGTTTTAAAAACCAAGGCCAATGCTTTATAGATGCATGCTATTCTTGCCTTAAGGTCAATACTTGTTTTCTCCACACAAGTCAGTCAGTTGTCTGTGCTTGTACAGAGAATGTACAGAGGTAGGAAGTGATGTCATGAAACGGGCAAATGATGCATGCAAGGAGATAAGGAGGGGTTGGATTATTTGAAGAGAGAACAAAATACATAAAATAAATACATTTGCAACAAGTCTGAGGTGCCAGCTTTGAAATTCTGTATTTCCATTGGCTGGTCTGCCACATTTGACGCACTTCTTGACTGGCTGGTGAACCATGACTCACGGCTACTGGTGCAGCCTGGATGGTATAAAACCTTAGCGGCAGTTCGCCGTCAGCCCAGCAGACGATCTCACAGGGAAGGAGACGAGCAGAGCCAGCGAACAGCAGCAGCTATGCCGCAGGACACAAGGAGTCATACAGACAGAGGTGAGTGGGCCCCTGCCCTTGGGGAAGAGGAGCTCTTTGACAGATTCCAGGACTCATAGACTGCTAAATATTACTGTAACATTAAATATCACTGTATTTTTTATTGATTCCATTATTGATTTTAGTGGGCTACACTTTTTTGTAGGAGTTATTGTATTAATCACAACGAGCTCATAGTGCACTAGATATATGCACAGTAATGTACACAAAAATATCCAATGTAATCATCAGCAGCTAGAACCAACACGGGAAAGCACTTAAGACAATTCCCTTTGATCATTATTTCAGCTGCAAGCCAACTATAACTGTTTTTATAAGTTGTTAATCCAGGAGATTTAAAATGTATCTAAAGTTCTGTTTTAAGCTTATGGGGCATCTTACCACCCAGTGAAATACCACCATTTTGACGTTCTTAAAAAGTTTCAAAAACATAAACACATGCTATACTGCCAGGCGTTCCGGTTTATTAACATACATTCAGCATTTCACCTGCCAAGTAAGAAATGTACCATTATCTTACATCAGAAGATAATCTGCAGTGTTCACTAGATGGATATTCAGGAGTCCTTCTAAATACCTCTTAAAAAATACATCTGCAAACAGTAATGTATGCATAACAAAGAATACCAACCCCTTAAGTAAACAAGTGGAACAAGGCCAGGAAAAGCTACCGCAATCTCAGGTAGCAACAGGTAGAAGTAAAACAACTGAAATGTTTTCAAAAGATACTGCAAACAGGAAAATTCTCCATAAGATGATCAAATCTAACTTAAATAATGACATTACGTTAATTGTGATTGAACAATTCGGACTAACAAGCAACATTCAGGTTTCATAATTGCAAAGAATTTATCCAGTCAGAGTAACTGATACTGGCTCACCTTAGCCTGGGGCCATTCTCATTTCCGCCGAGACCAAGGGAAAGAGTTCAATACCTTTGATTATAAATAATGAATACTTTCTTACTGACTGCAAATGTATCCCAGTTTTTCTCTTGACAACGTGAAAAAATATGTTCAGGCTATTTGTTACCGAGTTCATAGCATAGTTCGCTAATTGGAGCCATATTGGCACGTGTTCATGCTTGTTTTTGCACTTCTTATGCGCACAGCAGTATTAGTGCTGACAACCTTGGTGCTTGTCGCCTCTGTGGGAGCGGATGTAGAGCCTACTGGAACCACAACGCCCAGCGTGCTGCCTGACGGGTCCCATACACTTAATGGAACAGGTTGGTTTTACTGTGCATTCCAGCGTGTGTGCGACTGTCAATAAACTCTGTCAATGGCTCTCCTGAAAAGAAAGTTTCAATCAGAATGTTTTCATTTTGGACGGTTTGTCAAAAACTTATTTTTGTTACTCTGATCCTTTTGTGTCAGTGACATCATAAAGTAAGATTCTCTGTGCTTTTCACTGTAAATAGTGTGTGGCAGACCTATGGCTATCCTGTCAGGATGTAGGTTGAGCTGAGCTAAAGGAAATCCCTCTTAATTACTAGGACGTATTTTCTTGTGGTCACTTCATAACACTCCCGCAAATTACATCATGGCAAATGCAGACACACTAGGAGGTCTGGAGAGAGCTGCAATAGCAGGGATAGGCTGGGCAGGACCCGCTGTGTCTGACCCCCGCCACCACAAAGTGGGACCCTGCTCTCAGAAGCATTGGCTGAGCGTGACTGTGCTCAATCTGCCCCTGAGATATTCGCACACTTAGGAAAGCTCTGTGATTAGCACAGCATCACTAACACATATCCTGTGGTGTAAAACCACATGCTCACTGTATTTACAAGTATAACCCCATGCCTCGCTCACACATTGCTGTCGTTGCACTCGTTCATGTGTCACGTTCTCAGTCCCACCAGATTTTTGTAAGCTTTTTAATACACATGAGAAGGTAGAACTTATCACCTCAATAACTTTCACTTATCTGTTTACTTTGCAGTCACTAAAAGTTATTCATTCAAAGTTAGGGAAATTACTTTGAATAAATTAGTCACTAAACATTTGTGGGGATATTGTTTAGATGTCTGGGTGTTTTGACAAAATATATTTCTGCCCATATAGTCTATGTCTGGCTTAGACCTTTAAGTGTGGATCTCACCATCTCTTTTAATGCAGATGCTGATCTTCCCAATTAATTGCAATTTCAACTCAAGCGACTTGGGGCGGCATTGCCCCTGCTGCCCCCCCCAAACTCCATCCATGCATATTTCCCTACCACAAGTTAAACTACCTCTGTATTTCCCTCAAATAAAAGTCTGTAAGAGCCACACCACCTATTTATATAGCAGAGCCTATCACAGTAGTGTGTTTAACATGTCTGCTGTGTTGTGCTACTTACACAGGAAGTGTGGAACTTCCCCGTGTCCTGAAGGTGATGAGTCCATGCACTGGTGAGAAGGAGAATTTCTGTGTGAATGGTGTCTGCAGCTATGACCCTGAGCTCAACACCCCCAGCTGCACGTAAGAGCAGGCAGCAGTCCGATCTTAATGTATCCAAACTACATTCAGTTACATCAACGCACCAACTAGCTCAGAACTGTAGATTTACATGTTTGCCTTTACATGTGCTGGTGGATCTATGAAAACCTACGTCTGCAGTCAAATCTCTCACTCCATAATGGTGCACATTCAAATTGCAAAATAATTTCCTCCACAAAACATGAAATTTGATTGAGTTTACTATCAGTAAAGCTCAGAAGTGACCTACACTTTAGCCACATGCAAAACAACCTAACTACCATGATTCCATCTCAGAACAAGATAAAAACTGAAGAGTTAAGGTGAAAACCCACTGTAACATATTTCAGATCAGGTTGAACAAAGAAGTATGTCATGCACTGATTGGTGAAGTGACTAACACTTGTGGGCTTGGTTCCCAGGTGTCCGCCAAATTTCACAGGAGTGAGATGTCAACACATTCTGATGAACTCGCATAGCCAGGAAAAGCCAGAGGCACTTATCGCCATTGGGGCTGGTGTCGCAGTGCTGCTCTGCTGCCTCGCTGGTGCCATCTACTGCTGCCTGAAGAAAAGGTACGGGGCCAGGTTGGTTTTAATCACTGAAGTGTGCTGTATGCAGCAGACTCCTACTGGGCAGTTCTGTCAGCTGTTTTTGTGTTGGTGACCCTATTTATTGAGGCACACTCCTGTGTGGCTAAAAGTAAGATTATCCAAAGGTCAAAGCTTTATTGTCAATTCTGCCACCTGTACAGAACACACAGAGAATTACATTTACGTTACTCTCAAACCCTTGGTTGTTAACAGACAACATTAAATACAAAAAATAGAATTTAATTGAATTTAAATAATACAAATAAGAAAATATGAATAAGTACAATATACATGTAAGGGCACATGGCAGAGAGTGCAAACCAGACATGTAGTGCAAATAAAGCATATAAGTATGATAAGTGATAAAGAGCAGCCTTGAACAGACAAGTCATTATGAGGTAGACTATAAGTAGGATGAGGTAATTAGCTGACCAATGCAAATCAGAGTTTCAGAAAGTCTGTGGGGCAGAAGAAGGGAGTGAGGAGAGTGGGGGCAGACCTGGGAGAGAGTTGAGCTTCCTAATGGTCCAGTAAGTAAGTAAGTAAGTCCAGTAAGGATGGTGGTGCAGGAGGTAGTGCTATCGTTTGGCAACTGGAGGGTTGCAGGTTTGAGTCCTGGTTCTTCCTGTCCCCATCAAAGTGTCCTTGAGCAAAACACTGAACCCCCAATTGCTCCCAGTATGCAGGTTGGCACCTTGCATGGCAGCCTCCGCCACCACTGTGAGTGTGAATGGGTGAATGTGAGGCATGAATTTTAAAGCACTTTGGTACTCGTAACAGTAGAAATAAGTGCTATATAAATGCAGTCCATTTACCAATACAAAAAAATGATTAAAATGAAATGTTTTTATCCTGATACCTATATTTGGTACTGGTCCCTTTTCAGCCCCTTGCCAGGTGGTGGGATGCTGACTACAAATTTGACCAAGCTGTACGTGTATTACCCACTCCCTACCTATTAAAGGCCAGCTTTTAGTTTGCATCATTATTCTACAAAACTAACACAGTCCCTTTACTTGCAAATGCACGCAGACAACCCTGAGCGAACTCACCAAGTTGATAACCACCATCCTAGTACCATTCAATGCCGATTGCAGCAATTATGGTCTGTTGATCCACTTCTAGCATATTAACTCTATCTGTAAAACTCACTGCGCACCTCACAGGTGTGATCACATATAGCAGGGAACAGAAAAATCTCTTGGCACCCCCAATAACCCACTGATGTGATTTTTTTCAGGTGCAAAAATACAAATCAGCCATATCAAATTTGTCGACCTGAACATGCAGTCTGAACTTCAAGACCCACGGGGTGCAGAGGAAGACATTGTGGATTCCTCTCCATCACAGTTTTCATAGATTACAAGCAGTTTTAACAACAATCCTAGGATCCATGTTTTGGGGGCTAATTTACCTAATGCACATTAGCAAGCCTTATCTCAGTCTATGATAATCCAACCAATTTCAGCGAAGCATACTGTAACAGTACATTTGCTGTAATATCTATGATTTGACTTGTTTCACATGGCCTGATTTCATACCTACATAGCCTGGCATTTCCTATGTTATATTGGTGTGTCATTCCTTCTTTTGTTTACAGAAAAATGTTTTAGGGTAGAAAAAGGACTTAGGAGCTAGAAAAAATACCAAGCTAAATCAGGAAGCAATATTTAATATTTCAGACAATATGAGATGAAATGGTTGATCCATGCATGAAGTTTACCATCCATAATGTTCATCATTATGATACCTTCATCATCCTCTTTTCCAAAGGTTGAGCTTAGGTTCAGGCCTTTGGTTTATATCCATAGAAAAATAATTACCATGTAAATAAAGGCAAAACCTATGTGAGGATATTTATTTTAAATGTATAATTTATTAAGATATGTGTAAAATATATATTTAACAATTTTTCTAATAAATTTTCTCAAAATGAAAAACGAATTGTTTTCATTTAATGGCATTTTTCTGTTGTTATCCACAAGAGGCTGCTCAAAACCACTCAGAAAAAAACAAAATGTCTAATGCTGGGAATCAGAACTTGTAAAATGGACCAAGGAGTTTCTAAGAGTTTTTCCATGTGGTATTTCAAAAAATGTTATTGTCATGCTGTGACCCAGACTCTTAAATCTTACTTGGCTTTTTAGAAAGAAACCTGCTTTGTCACAGAAATCCAGGGCTTATGTTTCAGATACAAAGCCAGACTAGCTTCATTCACCAACCTCTCTTTTTGGGCTCATGGTGTATGAAAGTTGCACTTTTTTCCTTTAGGTGCGGCACTGTTTGCCACCTTCCATTTTCTTGTCTCTCATACCAGTTCAGCAATAATGCATCATATTTTAGTCAAAAATATATAACAGCCTACAAACTACAAATCTATTTTCTTAAGTAGTGAATGACTTGGTTCCAAGACAAAATACAACAAAAACAAAATGCAAATGCTAGTACTCCTGTTCAGTATGGATGCTGATCAAGCCAATGTGACAAAATACTGCTGGAAAATATTCACATAATTCAGTTGTGAAGCACTATGAGACATTTTCAGATATCCAATGCAAATGATTACTGTTGTGTGTTGTTACATGAAAATAAATTTTTCTTTTATCAAGAAAAAAAATAATTTAGAGAAAATAATATTCATCCCTTCCAGGATGTTAACCACATCTTACTCTGTACTCCTTGGGACTCCACTTGGGCAAGTCTGCAGGTCCAGTTGGGGTGAGTTCCTGTGTCCTCAAGGCCTGGGCCCCCCAGCGTTGTGGAGTCTTTCAGAAACTCTTCACGATGAGACTGAGGTGCTGTGGAAGACATCATGCCTCGTTACTGTACTAAAGACGCCACGTCCCAGTAGCCCCCAAGACCTGTGGTACTGACTTCCCACGTCATGAAGACCCTGGAATGACTCATCCTCGACCAGCTCCGTCCTATGGCCAGACCACATCTAGATCCCCTTCAGTTTGCTTACCAACCCCGCCTTAAAGCTGATGACGACAACATCTACCTGCTCAATCATGTCTATGCCCCTCCGGACCAGCCAGTGAGCACTGTGAGGGTCACATTCTTTGACTTCCAGTGCATTTAATACAACAACAACAAATTTATTTTTGTATAGCGCATTTTCATGACTTCACATCATCTCAAAGCGCTTTACAGCA
>JABFEB020000040.1:19705727-19717950 GCA_019775895.2 Stomatorhinus ivindoensis
ATATATATATATATATATATAGCGTTTCGCTGAACGTTTGTGTTACTTGACGAATAACTTCTTCGGACGGCTGTAGTCTTAACGAAAGAATTTTTCGTATTGTACTGACTTTACCTTAATCTGCCTACGTCGCAGCAAAGTTGGTATCAGATGAAACCAGACAGCAGTATCACATGAATCGAAATACGAAAAAACACCTTTAATTATTCATGTAAATCATCAGGGAAAGTGTGACTGTCGCTGCCAAGTGAATCAATTACAGCCCCAAGAATGAATGAGTTTTAGGGGATATTTAGAACAATATTGAATACACTATACATTTCATAACATTAGAAAGTGCATAATCAGCAAGCGTAGTGAAGTGAATAGATTCTGAGTAAATTTGCTATTCATTCGAAGTATCATTGTCATATGACGTGTTTTACTAGCAGAGTTTACATTTATAATAACCACGGGATTGCAGATATAAATCTTTACTCAGAAATTTACGCATGTCTAATAGCAATTGCCATTTTCTCATCTACAAATTGTTTATACTTGATGTTTCATTATAGCCGATAAATAATATATTGTTACCTAAGATTGCTACCTTTTTTTCACTGCAGGATAATTCACACACAGTCTATCCCCCGCGTATTCTGGCAGATTAGATTTCTCTTACTGCATTTGTATACCTTGTTGAATTGCAGACAATGTATCAGGCTACACTCCATTCTATACCAGTTTGTAACCCAGGAAATACCGCAGGGCTTACTTGGTGCGTTTACCCTGTGTGCTCTGGGATGTGTGTACTTAGCTGAAGAGCATAACTGAGACTTTTTTCCACTCTCTTCCGGAGAGTTCTGGTTGACATGTGACTTTCAGTGGGAGTGTTTCCTTCCTCAAGAGCTTATGACATACACCTCCTACACCATTGACTATATGCGCAGATCATTAACTGCCCTTTTCTTGTTCTGAATGGCGTGGTGTGTTCACACTTACGGTGCTGAGTCACAATTCTATGAGACGTGGTCACTCTCTGTAGTGCCTCAGCCCAAAACTCACAGACAGATACTACAACTTGTCCTGCGGTCGAATTGGCGTGTGGCTCTGCGGGTTGGTGCTCTGCTTGCGTAATTAGAAAGCGATGTCACTGCTGGGCCTTTGGGCATGGGCCTGAACTCCAGTTGCTCCAGCGACAGGCTGATCCTCACTCTCACGTCACTTCTGACAAAAAAAAAAAAGTGTCTGCTAAATAAAATTTGAACAAATAAATGACGTGGGCTCCTGTGGGGGTCTCCACTGGCCAAAGGTCCAGGGCATTCATGAGACACAGGGTGTTGTGGGAGGGGGCCAAACCGTTTATGTCATCGCTGGGTAGGAGGATATAATGGTGTAAATTACAAATAAGGACACTCACAGCAGCTCAGTAATTTTGAGTGTATTATTATTCCTTTCAGTTGCCCTGTGGTTTGTCATTTTAGTCTAGCTCCTGAAATATCAGATATACCTAACACCTAAAAGCAGTCTGCCAGTATTATTCATCTTCACTCTAAACTTAGCATTAGTAGACAGTCCAGTATGAAATCAGTCTTTAAAAATCATTTGTTACTGTATTGAAATGTACTTGTGTCCATCTCTTGGTTTGCTTGTCACAGTCTGGAGGGGAGAGCTGCTGTTTTAATGAACAAAGAGCTAAATGTTTATATGCAAGTATTACATCGAAGCCATAAAACGCATCTGGCATCCCAATTAACTGACAGTCATTCACAGGAAGGGCGCTCTTTCTGAGTATGGAAAACTTTTCCTAAGAACATTGAAGTGCAAAGTAACGTAGTATAATTTAGCCAAGTAAGCCAAGTAGCCAAATCCAGTTACTAAAATTTGGACAATGAACCTATTTTAGGAATCATTCATTGGAGATTGGAGGCTAGAACTTTCTAGAACTTTCTATGAGATATCGTAACACAGGCCTTATGCCGTTAGGATGACTATAAGTGTTTTAATCCCGTGGTGAACCGCAGCATTAGATGTACATACACCCTACAACCTTACAGCGCGTAACCGCATTATGGATTCGTGCTGCTCTCCATTCTTCAACATGATTGGACACTCTTCAGATATATAAACGGTGTTCAGCTCAAGCTTTCTTGTGATTGGCCACAAAATGGCGCATGGATTACTGCCCTGCTTTTGTCTCATTGTTTGTCCAGGGGCAACTCCTCTCTTTTTGTCTGCCCCCTGGTTTCCCAAGTAATGCCTAACTGACTGGGAGACAGTATGATTTTAATGGGGGCAGATGGGTGAATGAAACTCCATGTTCTTTTAAAAGGGTTTGCAGGAAATTAAACAGGGGATTGAACCAAACTCCAAGAAAAAGGCAGAACTTGCACACCGTGTGTGGATATGGGTACAAAACAGGGTTATTTTTACAAGCCAAGGAAGAGAATTAACTTCTTGGAGACCCTTTACACATATATTCTCTAGAGATCAAAAGATCCCTCAGGCCAAAGTTCAAGGTAGCATTTATACAGATTATAAGGCAATGGGAACACAAGGCAGCTTCTGTTTGCTTTGTAAACCACTTCACCATGTGGCATTTTAAAGATCAGAAATGTTTTTTTTTTATGAAGTCTTTTTCCTCAGTGTAACATAATCACCTGTGAAGTAGAGGGCGGTGGCCTTGATGGATCACCTCCCCCTTCCTGAATGGCCTGTCTAATAATCCCCACTCCGAACCACCACAAAGGAAGTTCCCCTCCCATCGCATGCTGAACAACTGTTGCCTCGTCTGCTAACACATATTTAATCTTTACAGCTGGTTTCTACTGTGCCCCGAAGACACACAGATTGCAATGGCAGAGATTAGGAGTATTAACTAATAACAACCGTTGCGCTTGCATCATGGATGCACCCATCACACTGTTTTGCCTTGCACCACCTCCCATACCCACATGTTAGGACCCCCTAACATGCCCCCCAGGGAGTTTTTACATTGACACATTGCCTTGGGTACTTAAACACTGTTGCAGGTCAAATAATAGTGTAAATACAGTAGAGCTAGCCGCCGAATACACAGACAGTTGTGTTTTGGATGAATGCTTCCAATATTCATACAGCTGTCTGTGTATAAATGTGAATAAATTCCTACTATGAGACACTGAGCTTACTCATCCAACAGTGTTAGGTGTTTCTCATACATCGTACTTTAGCACAATTCACTTTCTATGTGATGCCACGTCCTTAAATTTTTAATAGCATCTAATTCCCCTAATCTGTTTTTTGCCATAAATTCTTTTGGTAATATAGTGTATACATTTATTTTTTTAATTGTGTCATAATGAAAGGGTGGGAGCATGTTTGAGACAGTATTCCCTGGATACTTATGAGGCACATTTCCCTCCTGGCCAGATGTAACACAGGGCGTGCATCTGCTATGTCCCAACATGCCACAGCATCGCGATGGCTGCTGGAATGCAGGCCTGCCCTGGTTCTGTGTGGTGGTACTGCTCATAGGGAAGAGGCTACCGGAAATCCGGCTGCTGTGATTGTTTTGACCTGGGGAGAAGTGTAATTCCGTTTTTTTGGGGGGGGGGGGGAAGGGTGGTGAGTTCATCAAGAACTCAAGCTTCGCGAAATCCTGGCGTTGTCAGCTGGTAGCGCGTCGAGAGAAACCGCCTGTGCTGGTGACCAGCTCACGTCCCAGGTGTAATTCTACCCTTGACATCTGCATGACTTATAAGTCAATAATGATTTAAGCAGCATCTAGTGGCTGGTTTCTTGGCAGGTTTGCCATCAGACTCAGGTGCCCTTGCAATACAGGTACGGGGCTGCAGGATTTTGAGACACCACACCCAGAGAAACTATTTGCCTCACTGCCCTTCTGGCGCCAGGACGCTGCGTGAGCTATTGGGAAGGTAGAGGGTGAACATGCATTTTGTCCTTTTTAACTCCTTTCAGTTCTGGGCATGTAATGACCAGGAAGTCCTCGGCTACATTATGTGATAATAGAATCAGTGAAGCCTGGTATGGTAGTTGTTCCACCCAAAAGCAGGAGATAAGCAGCCATAACACTGTACCATAGCTACCATGACAACAAACTAGGAAAAGGTGGGACAATGAGAAAAGGATGTTGGCGCATCAAGACCAACCCAGACTGGTTCTTTTTGGACATTCCCCCATTAAGTTTATAAAAGCTATTTGGAGTCTTTGGTTACACACTTTTCACTGCTTTACAGTCTTTGTCAGTCCTAATCCTGCCTATTCCTCATGTAACTTACAACGTTTCTAGCAAATCAACATAGCCTCAAAGAAACCCTCGCCCTCTTCAGAAGCATTGTATTTGTTGATTTAGAGATGAATGCCACCAGACAATTGAATTACACTTATGTTACAAGCTGTGTGAATAGGTTTTTTTTTTTTTTCCTTTTTCCAAGAAAACATTCTCTTGCGAATTCTGTGTAGAATAAAATTCATGCTGCTAACCATGACTGTTAACCTTCCTTTCAGCGATTTCTGATTGGTCTTTGGTCTTTGTCTGGCAATGTATTTCACTTTAAAAATAAATTGATTTCTCTATGCTAGTACAATATTTACCATGCCCTACTTCAGTATTTAGTCCCAAGCTTCTCATCAGTTCTGGATACCGTGAAAATATAAAGCATTGCAACAATGAAAAAAATGCTCACTATGTATTGAATGAAACTGACTTTGACTAGCATGCCAATGTTATTAGCTAGCTGTAAAAGCAAAAATAACCACTTATTATGGCAAATTTATAAACTTCAGGTACATATTCCCTCTATGTATCCTTCAGGTCTGTTGCTGCTGGGCTGTTATGTTGATACTACAAGTCCGTCCCCCACGTGTGGGCCAGGTCAGTGCTCGAAGACACGAGACCCCCCCCTGGTCCAGAGGGTGATGCTTCAGAAGTGCAACTCCAGCCTAGATTACTGCATTCACGGGGAGTGCATACAGCTGGTGGACATCCCCGACCCCCACTGCAAGTAAGCACTTCTGCCTGGGCTTGCAGCTTCAGGAACCGCCCGGCTTTAAAGCCACAGTCGTCAAGTCATACTTTGTCTGCGTCTATGGAGGACCGGCACTGGGCCTAATCTTTATTTCCAGCAGCCAGTTGGTTATTGGAGTGCAGGTTACCCATTCGTGGTGTTACAGCGTCATATAAACTCCAGTTTCCTGTCATAGTGCCTCACAGCTCAGTCCCCACCGAGCCACATACATATTCCACATGTTTATTATACGTTTTGATGGGCAGAGCCAGGTAAATAGGTGGTCTAATTTGGGGGCTTGCTTTGTTAGAGGGGGGGGGGCGCAGGGGGGAGCACAGGCTGGGTTAAAAGAGCACTAATCTATTAGAAATGGATCTATCATAAATGGTCCCCTAGTCTAAAACCACAGCCTACGTTGGGCATTGGTGGTTTGATGGTTAGGGAAGTGCACTTGTAATTGTAAGATTGCAGGTTCAAATCCCTGACCAGCAAGACACCACTGAGGTACCCTGAGCAGGGTACTGCCCCCAAGCACTGCTCCCTGGGTGCTAAATTAGCTGCCCTCTGCTTTGTCACATATGGGTTAAATGCAGAGGACGCATTTCGTTGTTGTGCACTGTGTGACTGATCACTTAAAAAAAAGGTGCAAATGCTGTAACTCTGTGTGTTGACTTTGAATGTTTTGTCGTACTCCAGGTGTCAGTCAGGTTATGTTGGATCCAGGTGTGAACTTCTAGATCTAGACAAGATCATCCAGCCAACAATAAGTGAGGAGCACATCATCCTCACCGTGGTGTGTGTTGGGCTGTTACTCATTGGGATTGCCGGCCTCCTCTACTTCAGCATTAAGTGGTACGTGTAAGTGTGTATGCCGCCCGCCCGCCTGTGTGTGTGTGTGTGTGTGTGTGTGTGTGTCTGTCTCATCTGGTTGAATCTTACAAAACTCTTTTTGTCTGGACAGGTCCCAGAGGAACAGAAGACCACCTCCAGAGAAAATGTATCAGGAAGTGCAGATGGCTTGAGCAAGAGCTGTGTGTGTGTATGTGTGTGTGTTCCCTTATGTACTGAGTATGAGTTTGACCATATTTATGATAACAAATAGCTCAACAAGTCACACACACACACACACACATACATACATACACATACACACATATATATATTTATTTAATATATGTGGAATTCATAATATATTCTTACGGACATTAATCTTGCTAGAAATATGGTAAAAATGTCAGTTGGAGTCATTACCATATAGCGTACCGGTTTTGTGGTTACGACAGTCATGCTTTTAATTTCTGCTAGGGCGGGGCTCTGTGAGTCATGGGTCTCGTGGGAGTGTCCTCCCAGGTGTCTGTTTCTGGGAGGTGCAGCATTCTCTGAACTGGACTGCTTTTCATTCAGCCTGGCAAGAAGCACTCTTGTCCTTTACTCTGATTCACAGCTGAATAGCATGAGGGGAGTCGGCAAAAGCAAGTGGCCACCAATCTCCACCCAACAAACAAAACCTCTGGTGCTGAAGAACCGGTCCCCCCAGAGGAATATTTGATCCAATAAACAGACATACACCACTGCAAAACTACAAATGATGCATTGTTATATGGATGTCTCTGCATGTTTACATTTTTGTGTTAGTGTCTAGATGTGTGTTTGTCAAGCCCTCGAATGCCTTTTGTAATGGGGCATGGCTTTTGGGCAGCAGTTGTTTTGTAGATATTTCAAGTGATTCATTCCTAATTTAAGATGACAACTAAATTATAAATGACTGACAAATATTTAAATTAACATTATGAAATGGTGTAATGAAAGTATTATCATTCTGTAAGTCAACAGTTAAACTGTGGTAGTATTGTGAGTGGACTTGGTGTCAGTAGTGACACTGATGTTTAAAGCTATCGTGGATCAGATTGCCATGTGCTGCTGACTGCTGACGGGTTAGCACACTTCCCATTGATAATATTATTGTTTCCCTTGGGAGTAAATCGGTCAGTGTTTGACAGTGCAGGGAAGATATTTCACCCTGCATTTGTCCTTCCACACAGAGTGTTGCACATGGATCGTTCACGCAATAATATTGATGTCACAAGGCCTAAGAGTACAAGCATTTGAAAGGTTTTTTTTCTTTTTAGAAGTTTCTCTTTATGTAACAATATTTTTATAACATTTTTAAAGCAAATATTTGTATGCAAAATATTTTGTTTGTATTTATGAAAGCAGGATTTGTTATTGTTTTATGAAATTGGGAAAATAAAATATTTTTATGTTGATATTATAATGTGTATGCCCTTTGGGTTTTCATTGTACTGCTGTGATATATTTACAGTTACACCACATTCAGTTTCTTACTAGACAGATTCAGTGTCAGCAACACTTTACTCTTCTGTCATTACAACAACACCTGGTTGTTTGCTGAGTGCGGGTTTTTGCTGAAAGTCTTAATTTTGACTGAAACCAGCAACCTTAGAGGGATGGTAGCTCTGAAACAATATTTGGATAACACCGTCCAGTTTACAAAACAATAGCTGTGAAAGAAATGTCCCATTTTACACCTTGAGTGTTCAAGGGTGACTTGAAGTGACCTACCAGAGTGATGAAATGATCAACCAAGATGGCAGTCATAAACTTCATGGTCTCCTTAACCCATTTGTGGACCTGCACATAGTATGCACCCCGTGCTCAGGGCCAAGCCAGTCTTCTCTCTGAAGGACTCGAAGCCTGATACGGGTCCTGAGATGAGTGAGATCCTCAGAAATCCTCGGCCTGCATAGCTGAAACCGAAAACCGATTAGCAGCAGTGGAATTTTCCCAAGCTATGTAAACATTTGTCTTCTCGGAAATATGGAAGCTATGCATGAAATATGAATCTGAGGTGTCAGGGTAGCCGCACGTAGCCTTTTGTGTTCAGTGGAGCAAACTGTTTATGGACGCATGCTGTCATTCACAGAGACAGCAAATGGAAACGTTTCTGAAGCACCTGCGTGCTTTACAAGTTGCTGGAGAAAGAAGGCAGTGTGGCTGAAGCAGTGCATTTCGGTCATAAAGAACTTCTCGTAATCATTTTTGACACGTATATCAATGAATCAAGGTAAATAATAGTATGTGTAATACTAGGATAATATCCAAGAGTAATGTGTAGATCTCAACCTGTATTTTCTCTTTCATTCCATATATTTGTCCTGTTCCTCACATGAAAGGTTATATGAATGATTAAGCTTGAGTGGTGTGTGCTGGTGGAGGAATCACTCTGTTCTGAAGGTGGAAATCCACTTTCCTTTAAGAGAGCACACTGGAATCACTCTGTTCTGAAGGTGGAAATCCACTTTCCTTTAAGAGAGCACACTGGAATTTCTCACACCACCTGCAGCACTATTCAAATCAGCGCAACCTTCATTGTTTGCATTCAATGCAACTTTTATGACAAAAGAATGAGACTTTAAAGGTCTTGCCTTCTTCCAGGAAGTCAAAGTCTGCCACGACATAGTGGCTTAGAGAAGCACTACGTTTTTCTTTAGCTCATCGGGTCTCGAACTTCACAGCAGAACATTGCTGGTTCTGCACTCGACCCAGTGCTCCTATTGTACCCTAGAACAAGGTACACAGCCTTCAAGTCACCCACTTCCAGCTGTCTTGTGCACAATTATTACTCCTGGTTCCCTAATGTTGCAGATAAAACTCAGAATTTAGTGACATTTTCTTTTTCCTGTGCCCACTCGACTATTTTCTCCAGCACCTAGTTTAATAACCGTTAGCAGTCTCTCAAATTCAGTTACTTTTCAAAATTCAAAGGGTCCCTCCTCCCAGCACACAGTGCAGCATACACTTTCTGCTTAATGAGGTATTCATACAATTATAAATAGTGGCAGCAGTTCATTAAGCTTGCCCGCCACCCTCCTGTCGGAAGCCGTAAGTGGGGCCATTAAGTGCCACGGGCACAGAGCCGTGCTCTCATCAGCATTCGCCATGGCCTTCCCAAACACCCCGCTGCCCTCGCAGACTCGCTACCTGGACCCACTAATGCTGCGGTCAACAACATGAAAATGCAAACATGTAAAGCACTGCTAAAGTAAAAAGAAAAAAAATGCACAGAAGAACTGTTATGATCTTTAAGATCTTTTATCGTACCCATATTCTACCTTAATCCAGCAAATGAGCTCTTTCATCCATAACTGGATTGACTCTGTAAATCACTTTGAAAACAGTTAGCAAATTATTTTGTTATAAAATATGTTACTGTATATGGTGAAGATGGCAGGCTGCTCACTCTCTATATAAAAAGAACTGCTTTTTGGGAAAATGGCTTCATTGCCTTTTGTGGAGAGACAGTCATTTTAATCCAAAAAATAAATTAACACAAAAAATATTTCACATATTTCATGCAGGAGCTGGAATGATGAAGGCTGTGGAAAGGAATCCATTCCTAGACAATTACACATGATGAGTGTTAAAATTTAAAGATGTTTAGACTTCATAGCAGCACGATGATAGATGCTGACCTGTGTAACACGCTAGTGCTAAAAGATCCAGCATCACTATGTTTCTTACTGTAGAAAATGTGCCATTTGTCAGTTTTTTAGGTCACGTGAGTATCTGCAGGTCAGATTTATGTAGGTCATATGATTAAAAAAAATTCTATTCCTACACCAAAGAAACACTTGTTTTACATCTCAGGATACATGGTCTTACGTTTCAGAAACAGCGTGCTCATGTAACAGACAGCTGTGAATCTGCTTGGGTGTTGCTTCTACCTTTTGTTTGTTGATTTACGTCACATTTCTTTATGTCTTTCTGGATAAAATATCAAGCAATATAGGTGAAAGGAAAGCATGTTTTTGAGAGCTGAACAATAGCGGTATTGTGTATCGTTGTGTTTCTAAAGTTACTGAACTGCATTTTTTATTGAGATGTTAGCGGCAGTGTGGCTTTGAAGTGAGCCTTTCTACGTAAACTGGCCGTCTGTTGTGTTCAGCTCTTTCTCTTCTGTCCTTTCTGACGCATGTGTCTTATCGTCTGGGAACCTCCGAGCTCAGATTCTGAATGTCTATTGCTTGTTGTCAGTTTCCAAAATTTTCCAATTCTTTCTTCCATAGTCTTACAATTTGCAACAGCATGGGGGTCAAACACAATACATACTATGACCACTCATTCCTGTCCCTCCAAAGTATTTATACACAAATAGCTAGGATTCCAAATGGATTCCACCTGCCACTTCCAGTTGGAAAAGAATGGATAACAATGTGACCTGTTAGAGACTCCAGACAAAACAAAGCTGGTCTCAACATGTTACAAAGTTTTGCAATGGTTCATCTGTCCCACTGACCACTGATCCATACAACTGCACTGGTCTTTGATCTAAACTACACCACTGATACGGACCCACGCTTCAGTACTGACAGTGGTTCACACTAATCCATAACAGCACTGATTTGGAAACACTTACACTGGTCCACATCGATCCATACAGCAATACAGCCACTAATCCACATTGAACCATGCTACAGTATTAAAACTGATCCACATTTCTGGATCTGTACTTGTCAAAGCCCACACTACTGTTTGCACTGTGCAATTACATGAAATCATTCAGTCAAATGGATGCAGGGACTGTGAGACACATTAAAAAGGAAATGAATTTGAAGGTATTTTACCACCTTTGTGATAACTGACCAGGAAAACAGGGAATCCTTAGGGTAGACCTCACTTTATCTCGGCGAAGCGATTTGAGTGTGTGACGTGGCAGCTGCTATAAAGGCTCCGCCCGCAGAGCAGACAGGCACACGCAGAGCTAGACTCTCGTGGAGCTCAGCCTGAATCACAGACTTCCCTGCTGGCCTCGCAACATGAATGTGCTTATTCTCTGCTCTCTGCTTCTCACAGGTAAATCTCGCTCCCTGAAGTGTGGACCTGATCACACCTCATTCTGAACTAATGTTACATATCTTTTGAGCTGAGGGATTTTACTCAGCTTTAAAACCAAACCTATAGTGCCCTTATTCCTAATATATCCTTAAAGTATAACAGGTGTGTTTGCTTAAGATAATTTTTCTTTTGTTTGCTCCTGAACGTTTGTGTCGTACAATATGTGTTATTTCTGACTTTTGATTCACTTCTCTACCTTGTCTTGCACCTTGTTGGGCAGCTTTGAGTAACTTGTCCAGGCTGCCATGCAAACTCTCAAGTTCCCTGCCAGCTATGTACTGTAATCTTTATAATTTGACTGATGTCCGTGTTACCAGATTAGCTGTTGTGGTGCTGTTAAGGTGATTTTTGAGTCAACTGATCACATTCAACATCTCAGTTTGTAGCATCATCAGGACCTCGGGGTTGGACCCCTCCGAAGCCGATGTTGCACCGCACACGACAGCCCCAAACCGCATCAAGCTGAACACGGCATCTGCGGCCATCAACCTTCAGAATGAGGAAGATGCAGAACTAGACCATGACCAAGAGGAAGGGTCACTCTCAGATGCAGATTTGCCTCAAGGTATATAGGTCGATAGCAAATGTAATGATCAAGTACAGGGAGCCTTGTTCATCCTTCTATCATTTTTGGCTATAGCTTTCTGTCTTTAGTTAGTGTCGTTTCACTGTGGCACTGTGGAAGAGGCTTTTCCTCATTGTCCAAATTCAGTGATCTAAGATACTTTGTGTTTACCCTTCTGGGAGTTTGCACACCCACATTTATCCTTATTTTGAAGAGCTGGGTAGGTGCGTAACTGGTTGTCTTGCAACATGGTGACATTCCTCAGCAGTGAATTCGTGATTATGGTGTGTTCTTCCAGTTCAGCTTCTGAGTAAGCCAGAGGACCGAGGGAAGAACCGGAAAAAGGGAAAGGGCAAGAGGAAGTCCAAGAACAAAGGCATCCCCGAGAGCACGCACAGGACACCAAGCCACACGCAGCCCCCCCCCGGGCAAACTGACATGGAGGATCCCTGCTCCACCACACACCAGGATTACTGCATTCATGGTCACTGTAAATACATGGATGACCTGAAGGCGTCCACTTGCATGTAAGTGAAAATGCCACCACCCCCGTGACCCCTACACTGTCCACCAGCGTGTGTTTACGCATAATTGCCTGATACCTCCCCATACCTCTGTCCATTGGGGTGTGTTTGCATGTATCTGCATGCAGCGTTGCGTGCTCAGAAGCTACCTCCACCCTGAGATTGTGAATTTATGTCTGTCATCCATACCAGAAAGAGTGAGTGAGAGAGAGAGAGAGAGAGAGAGAGAG
>JABFEB020000040.1:19741290-19757022 GCA_019775895.2 Stomatorhinus ivindoensis
TTTTAGGTAGGATGGAGCCAGATCATTTTTGGCTTTGTATGCGAGCATCAGTGTTTTGAATCTGATGCGGGCAGCCATACATACACAGAGAGAAACAACAATATATGCAGCATGCAGACAAGGTCAAAAGCGTCACTTACAAACATGTGGCTGAAATGTTTTTCTGTGAAGGTGTAAAACTGCAGGTTAGAAGATGAGTACGTACTGAAATTCATTGCCAATAATATTGGGGCCCCAACATGTCTGATGTTCATTCTGTTTACTGTCAGTCCTTTTTACATGGAACACATTTTGTTGTTGAGACCCCTGATGATCACAAAACCACATCCTGTCCTCGGTGAATAAAGGCTCTGCAGACGTCAGAATGTGGCAGATTGGCCACGAATCTCCAGAATGCTGCTGTGCGGAATCCTCAGCGTCGCCCTGCCTCCTCTCCTCCTCCTGTTTCTGCCATCGGGTGAGTCTGTGCTCTGCAGTATCTGCAAGGTTTAGGGGGAAACACTGGACAGATGGGGAAGGGTACCAGGAAATGGAAAGAGGACACAGGACAGCGGGCTTAAAGGAATAGACACATAGATAGACACAGGATACTAGAGTTTAAAGAATGATAGCAAATGTGAAGAATGGGTAACAACAGCTCTGCTGCTCAAATTCCAAATGCTCTTTGTCTCTGTATGTATTCCACAGATGAGTGCGCAGTGATAGTAGATGGTGCTGAGGTGGAGGCGCATTCTCTCCCCTACATGGCCTATCTGGATGGGTCGTCTCTCTGTGGGGGGGCTCTGATCAGTGCCATGTGGGTGCTGACAGCAGCTCACTGTAAGGGGTGAGAGCTTACTCCTCTTTGGAAGGCAGCCTCCATCGACTGCAGATTCCCTACTTTTCCGTTCGCCGTGCCGATATAACCGAGATCCTTCCTGCCGTTTGTGTGTGAAATAAAAGGGTGCAGAGGGTGCTACTGGGAGTGCACTCCATCTCTAAGGATGACAGGTCAGGCTGGCAAACGAGTGCAGTGCGAAACATGTTTCCTCACCCCCATTATGACCCCAAGAGCCACAACAATGACATCATGCTGCTGAAGGTCAGTACTGCACCTTGTTTATCATGACTGCTAGCCAGGCCTCATTCTTATTCCGTTCCACCTAGAGGTGGAAAGCTCAGGTCCAAAGAGTATTAAGTCACTGTCACCGAGAACTCAACTGGTTGGTTGAAACAAACCCTTGTCTAGATTTGTACTCTTTGGAGCTGAACTTTCATCCTCTGGTTCCACTATTTACTGAAAGAGCAAAGGTGTGGCTTAGCCTGCAAGGGCCAGACTGAGAAGTGCTGCTCTAACATTACAGTACATTCATTTCCAGTGCGTTCTATTGAGGGGGCATCTGTGTTTTTCTGCAGCTGAGTAAAAAGGTGGAGAAAAGGAGCACAGTGTCATTCCTGCCACTGCCTGCCTCGAGGAACGAGCCACAGGGTGGGGTGAATTGCATGGTGGCTGGATGGGGGGCCACCAAATACCGGGGCAAGAAATCAGACGTTCTGCGCTCAGCCAACGTCACCATCATTGACAACGCTGTGTGCAACTCGAAGCAGTACTACAACTCGGTGATCACTGAAAACATGCTGTGTGCAGGGTCTCAGGGCAGGAAGTACTCCGACTCCTGTCAGGTGAGCTTCACCTGCCTTATTGCTTTTCTCGTGCCTGTTTTGGGGAGCGATATTAAGGGCATCGGTTTGTTTTCAATATTAGCATATGAAAACCCGCCTAAACACACACAGTACTCCCACAACACTGCTATATCCTCACTGTCCGTAGTCCGAACACAGATCTATGCCTTTGAGTGCTGTGCATGGCTGCGGCGACAGCTGCGTTCCCCTGCACTCGCTCCTCTGTGCCTGCTCCTTTCCCGAGTGTGGGTGTACTGATGCACTCCCTCCATCACAGGGAGACTCTGGGGGGCCTCTCCTGTGCAAGGGGGTTCTCAGAGGCGTCACATCCTTTGGAGAGAAATGTGGTAAAAGGACCAAACCCGGCGTGTACACAGCCATCTCTGAGAAGTACATCGAGTGGATCAAGAAGACCATCCGTCAAGCAGACGGCCTTCAGCCATAGACATAGAGGCCAGCTTCCCCCGCGGCTCAAAATAACTGCCTTGTACATGTGAAATGCTTGTTAACAGAGCTAAAATGTATTCCTGTGTTTTTTAATATTAAAGGCTTGATTTCTTCTGTTTTCCTCCCATTTCATTAAAAGTGAATAGTTTACCCCCCTCCCCGTAACACTTTGTGTAAATGTAGCAGCAATCATTAACTATATGTATATGTATTATGATTAAATGATATGCATTTTAAAGGAGGAGTCTGAGTGACATACTGGTCAGCACTGTGACCTCACACAGTTTCCCCAACTCTGTGGTGTGTGGAGAGCCCATCTTCTCCCCATCTTTCATGGGTTTCCTCTGGTGCCCACCTGCCATGGACTGGCGCCCCATACAGAGTGTCTGCTGCCATGGATTATTGGTTGGAAGGTTGGATGGATGGATTTTGAATTTAACCTATTTTATATATAGGATTCTGGGTGTCGTGTATGAGGTGAAAGAGAGAATACCTTGTAACCAGCAAACAAAATATTATAGTATTATAAAATATTCTAACATCACAATAATAATGCATGTTGTGTCCTGAAAAAGGGTTATTACAAAAAAAGCTTCATCCTGCAGATGAATACAGTTTCTCTGCTATAATAAAGTAAGTTTTCTATGAAAACCATGAGCAAACAAATATCCCTTTGGTCCCCTAGTAATCCCATTCTCCCCTGGTGGGATTGCTTTCTAAATGTCAGGTCTTCTCAAACCACAGGTCCTTCTGTACGGACTCTGCGCTCGAGTTATATGCACCTGTTCAGATTACATGTAACTAATTAAACCCTCGTGATACTAGCCTCACTGCAAAGTCTCGTTGGTGGTGGATTTAGATCCTTTTCTGTTTTTCTGGAGTTTCTTGCTTTGCTTTTGAAACTGGAACCTGGTTCATGATTTTTGGAATGAAGCCCTGTGCCGGGACCCTAACCTGCAACTTTCTTGTCTCTGTGACAGTAAGGACTGTGTGACAATTAGTGATACTCAGATCTACTCTCATATCAGTAGTTTGATATATGGTCTGTAGCGCTAATGGAGAAGACACCCATGCTGATTGAATTAAGAACTGGACAAAGCTCTCTATCTGATCTGTGGTGTCTGTAATGCATTATCCAGAGATTCAGCTTCATGGAACAGATACCATTCACATCCTTGCAAACATTCTTCTCTTCATTGATTTTATTTTCTACAAAACACTTAAAGATGCTCACATTAAGTGGCCTTCAGGGCGGCAGCGAAATACTCGTCAGGACCTACATTCCATCTCACCCTCTATAGTCAGCAGGAGAATGCTGCCTGCTGATTCCTCTACTACAGAAAGAGAAGTGTCACATCTCACACGTCTCATGTTCGTCATGTGGGTTTTGCTAAAAATGAGATTGCAGACACTGAGACCCTGCGCCCCCCCTCCCACCGCACTATTACCAACTGCAGTGTCACCACTCGCCTCTTTCTGTATCGGTTTCACTGGTGGGTGTGAGTACGAGTAGAAAAACGTAGCATTTCTTGAAACCAGGACATTGGTTTTGCAACTAAGCACACGCATTTTAACCATGTGGTATGTTTGGTCAGTAATGTCAATGATGTACTGCAAAAACGGAACAACTCTTACATATAAGTACAAAATGCAACATATTAGTATAGTTAAATATACTGAGTCTAAACTCAAAACTGTATAGTCGTGCTTTCTGTTCCAACTTCGCAGATGAGGTCATTTAAGATTTTTCTTTTTTTTACGTAAATTGCTCTTATTTAAAATTGTGGGGTTAGCACAATGCTCTACTTATTGAGCTATAGGAGTTAATACATCAATGTATAAGAACTAATACTCGCATTACTTAACAGGCACAAATTTAATCCCCAAACACTGGAGGTGCTCTGCATCAGTGTTGGACTGTGTAGATTAATTTGTATCTTTCAAATCGCGCTAACAAACCCCCAACTGCAAACCTTCAAGGCCCACAACCGAAACACAGAATGGATTCCTAAAACGTCAGAGGAAAATGAAATAAATGAAATGAAAATTAAGGTTAAGTAATAATCTTTTCTCCTTGCGTCTCTACATGGAATAACAGCTCGCATGACTAAACTTGAGACTGCCTGTCAGTTATATTTCTTACGCAAAAAGGGGTCTGTGGGTTTGCTTACTGGTAGAACATTCTGCAGAAGACCTGGAGACCACCAGACGCTGCAGCCGGGTGAAGTGTTACCACCAACTCAGAGCTGACTCAGCCAAAGCAGGGTGTGATGGCAGTATCCTGGCCTGCTGATAATTTAGCAATGCAACAGAGCTGCTTTTACCTACTTTTGGCCCCATTCTTTCCCACAGTTGTTGTAAAGATGCTTCCAGACACTCTGGACAGTCGGTTGGTTAAAGTTCCAGCAAGCGTCCTGAGAAAAAACTCCAGCTGTATATCTCTCTGTTTGAAATTTGCATGCTGATTTAAATAAAAGTAGGAGCTAAATTACTCATTGCCATGAAAATATATGTTAATAGCCTACAAATTGGTGAATATTAATTTTGTCAGAGGTGTTAAATTATTATTATTATTGTTATTGTTGTTGTTGTCTTTGTAGAAAGCTTTTCATGGCTGGTCACAGAGTTGCTATAAAATGATGCACCTAAGTCGCTTACATCACCCCTTTATATTTAGCTACATCATCAGGCCGCAAAGTAGTTGGTTATGCTGCATCTTCCATGATACCTCACATCAAAATGTACTTCTGCTTGAGTCATGCAAGGAAAAACCACATCCCTTTCTAGCATCTGTTCATGCATATAAAGGTAAGATGTGAAAGCACGCTTCAAAGAGACTCAATGGCAGTGATCAGGCCGTTTATAGCCTGCCTCGCAGCTGTGGTTCTTTTGAACATGCCAGGAGGTAAACATTTCTGCATTTCTTTGACAGCCACTGAATAAGAGGACCTCAGACCACTGAAGCTTTAGTTCACGAGATCTGGGGGGGGCTTGCTTTAAGGCTTAAGGGTAAATTGATGTTATGAAATTTGGAGTAGGTGGTTGATTGTCAACATGAAAGTGACATGATTCTCTGGGTAATTCTGCCTGTAATGCTGCAGTGCAAATTGTTGCCTTATTTGTTTGTACCATGTTTTTATATTTTATGTCTAAATATTTTGGGCTGTGATGGTGCAGTGGTTAGCACTGTTGCCTCACACCTCTGGGACCTGGGTTCGAGTCTCCGCCTGGGTTCCATGTGTGTGGAGTTTGCATGTTCTCCCTGTGTCATCGTGGGGTTTCCTCTGGGTACTCTGGTTTCCCCTCATGTTCTAAAGACATGCTGAGGCTGATTGGAGTAACCAAATTGCCTGTGTGACTGTGCCCTGTGATGAGTTGATGTCCCATCCAGGGCTGTTCCAACCCCCCCCCCATGACCATGAATAGGACAAGTGGTTACAGAAAATGGATGGGTGGTTGTTTTTGGCCACCTATGTTATTAAGGGCACCATATAAAAATGAAATGATTAAATTAACAAAATCATGGTTAAATACAGTAGCAGCACATATTGTTATTCATCTTCTGTTTTTTAAGGCAGGTGCGTCAAAATCATTGGTGGCAAAGAGGCTAAGGATCACTCCTGGCTTTTCATGGCTCTTGTGAGGGGGGAGACTCAGTGTGGGGGGGCACTGATCAAAGAACAGTGGGTTCTGACTGCAGCTCATTGCATGGGGTGAGTATCCAACACTGTGATATGCACGGCCAAATGTGGGGAAGACCCACATGTAAAAAAGATGTTTTGGAGATTTCTGAGTGACCTTTCCTTAACCCCATCCCTGGTGTCTGTCTTCCTCAGAGAGAATATGAAAGTCATCCTGGGCACCCATTCGATCTCCAAGAAGAACAACAAGCAAAGGACGTTCTCAGTATCAGAAGCATTTCCATACAAAGGGTTCAATCAGAGAACCGGTGAACATGACCTAATGCTGCTGAAGGTAAAGTACATATGAACTTTCACTCTTAAGTGATAAAATACATCCCAAAAGCTTCTTTAACTGATAATTATATGATTTCAGTTTTGTTGCAGTATGTTTTGTTAGTTGGGGGGGTCATTTCTTTATCACCAGACAAGGAAGAAGTGTTTCATTTTGGTATAATATTATTCATCATTCTCATAACAGTTGAACAAACCAGTGACTACAAGTCCGTATATATCTGTACTGGCACTTCCAACTAAAGAGAAAGATGTCCAAAAAAATACCAGAGACAATACACCCTGCAAGGTGGCCGGCTGGGGTATCAGCAACAAAGACAGCAACAGAACCTCAGACAAACTGATGGAGGTGGAAATCAAGGTTTTCAACAGAAAGCAGTGCCAAAAGTATTACAAGAAAATGAAAGTCGCGATCACCAGCAACACGATCTGTGCTTGGGACAAAGAAGGGGGAAAGGACGCCGATAAGGTATTAATGGCCACGCTTTTGTAGTTCTTGTGAGTTTATTGGCAAGTTAGGGCTTCTGGTTCTGAATTGGTGAAGACACTCATGTCACATGCTTTGTTTGGCCAGACTGGGTAGGTTGGTTGATGTATTTTGGGTGATTCTGCATAAATACTTCTAGGGAAGGTGCCTGACAATTGCCAACTGCTATTGCTAAGGATTTTCACTATTACCCAAGTCATCTGCAGCCTCAATTCTGTTGCTGAGTAGCTAAATGTCTGCCAAATGAGTATGTGAGAAGACTTCGTGAGCGACTACACTGTCCTCAGAAGATCCAGCTCAGCACTGGAAAGAGGGCAACACGGATTCTAGGGGTTGATTCCCATGGCACCAAAAGACAGCGTGGTGCATTATGCTATGGTGGTGTTTCTCTGATTCTCTCTTCTTGCTCCAGGGGGACTCTGGAGGGCCACTCATATGTAACGGCAATTTTACGGCCATGGTCTCTTCTGGAATGAGAGGTTTCCCTGGAGTTTACACTCTGCTGACCAGCAAATACCTCAAATGGATCCACAAGGTTACCGGAGGAGCCGCATAGGTGAAAGTCAGGCTGCATATTAAAGGAGAAGGAGAGCTGTGCGTTTACCCCAACCCACTTCTATGTATGTGACATGAATGATGCTGAATGTATTTCTACACAAGATATTCACTATGACCTGGCTGAACTCCAATGCAACGCAAAACTACTTCTCTAACTATAATAAATGTATATGCCAAGTTAAGAGATAATTTGCCTTGAAATTGAACAATAAAAATCTTTTATATCAGAAATGCATATACGCCCATCCGTCCATCTTGCATATCCTCCAATCTGGTGTATGGCTGTGGAGAGCTAGGAGCCTATTACAGGAAGCACAGCATGTCACTCCGTCACAGGGTGTGCAGGCGCACTTGCCCATACTCCGGGCAATTTAGAGTCACCTATTCACCTGCATGAACATGAGAACACACACATACAAACACGCACACGCACGCGCACACGCACACGCACACACGTAGATGCAGGCCCGGCTCAAGCCACAAAGAATCAGCTTTATAAATGACCTCCTTCATACCTTAAAGAGAGTTCAGACGTCTATCCAAAGCATGCTGCTTTGCTCACAGTACAGACAGCAGTATGAAGTAACTTTCAGCTGCATGCAATAAAAACATACATAGACAATTATTCATCATGCCCGTTTACAGAAATTCAGTTTTAGAAAGAAATTAGTCTAAATAAATGTTATACTCTGAATTCATAATGGAATTTACAGCTGTTACTTTTTCTTTCTGAAGGAAGAAAGATAATATAGCCTTTGAATACTCCTGCTGAATGAAATGATCTAGGCCAACATCACACTATCCTCCTTCTGCTAGTTAAATATTATCCTCAATGATGGCTGCTTCCATATGGGTCAGTACTGAAGGGCCTGATTATCTGTGTGTTAAATTCAGGCTGCAGTGAAGCTCTGCAGGGGAATAGATCTGCAGGAGCTGGGTCGGTGAGCGCTGTTTTAAATAAATCACTTTTAGGGACATGTGTCACTAGCTTGAAATGAATTTATGGTGTCCCTGTTTATGAATGAGTGACAGTAAGCTGATCGTAATTAGCAAACAAGCTTGAGTATTGTGATTGTTTGCATATAAAGCTAAAATGGGATTCCATGAATCATAATCATTGCTGGCTGTTCAGGCTGTCATACATGCTGTGCTGACTTCGGTCTCAATGCAATGCCCAGTTCCTAGTAGCACATGAAAGGGTTAGTAACTACTAAATCCCCTACTTATGTCCTCAGTAAGACTGCATTTTAATTCCATACCTCTCTTTATAAAGCTGAAACTGTCAAGCCTCACTGCAAAAAAAAAAACAAAAATACTGACCTTAATTTTATATTTACTGCCTGTGGTTCTTAAGCCTAGTCTTATATGGTACATGCATATGTAAGCAGTGACCAAAGACTACAATTTACCATCAGCAGAGGATGGAAATGTGGGTGTGCTTACGAGAAGGAACAGCGAAGAGAGCTGAGACCACCAGTGGGTTTGAGTCAGTGGTCCGACCACGAGGACGGCATCACACATGCAGTGCTGTGAGAAGCATCTGAAGCTTAGAGGTGATAGCATCGCCGAGTGGCCACGTTTCTTTCCTATCTGATGGGAACGCTGGGCTACAGGTACTGCGCTGTGTCCCAGGCTTCATTTTCTCATAACGTCTTCATAGCGTCTCATCACGTTGTCGATTTTCACAGTAATGTCCGTCAGGGTCCTCTCGGGGCCAGATCAGCTGGTCCGAACGCTTCCACACGCAGGCTTGGCGATCCGAGCCCACCGTGAAGATGCGAGTTCCACATGGACTCAGAGCCAGGTGCAGGACACGTCCTCTGTGACCTGACAGAATGACAATAATAGGTGATGCTACACATGGTGGCTCCTATAGCTGTGTAAACTGAAATTTGACCATGGGACTAGAATGAGCAGCTTCATCGAAATGGTGGGGAGCTCAACATAAAGACTGTAAGCAGAGGAAAGGTTGGGTGAAGCTGGTAAGCAGATCATCTTCAATTGCTACTTGATGGGTTAAAGGTCAATGAAATGATGGAAATATGTAAAAGAGGAAGAGAAAAAGCAGTTTGGAGGTGTGCTGAACCTCTTCCCTTATATGAACACCAAGTTTTTAATAAATGTCTTAATAGCAGTTGATATACTAACTGAAATAGTAGTTTAACACAGTGTTTCTCAATACGGCCCTAGGGGACCCCCAGCCTTACACTGTGGACAGTCTTGGGGTTATCAAACCCCAAACTAACAAGATAACCAATTTTAATTTCAAACTATCTTAACTGGACAACCACATGGCACAAGTCACACCTCCAGCATAAACCAAAACCACCAAACTAAAAACTATACATTAATTTTTTCTCCAAGGTTCCTTCATTTATCATGCAATGGATCCCACCACTGAACAATCACACTACTGCAGGAACCATGTTCACCTCATATCATACCATCTTTATTATACTACAAAACACTTTTCCAAAACATGAGGTTTGAAATGCAAGCAGAGGCATAATGGCCAGCAATATCACTCTGACTCTGGTAACATTTTCTTTTCAACCATGAAACTGATACCCTCAGCAAAGCCATTTTGAGGTTTGAGAGAACCTAAGGTACACCCAAGCTAAGGTACACCCAAGCTAAGGTACACCCAAGCTAAGGTACACCCAACCTAAGGTATACCCAACCTAAGGTACACCCAAGCTATGTCGCCTGTAAAACTGCGTTATTTCTCTTCTGAATCACTTTTCATGGCAATTTTTAAACAAAATTGGGAACTTCTATATGCAAAAAAACACATTCTGTAGCGATCATTCTGGCCATATGCAACATGTCTCAGTTATGTATGTGATGTATTATACGAATCTAATACAGAATGGATGTGAGACATCTGACCACAACATCCTCTCTACTGGTAAATCAAAGAAAAGGATGTTTCCCTGCTGACATGTTGCCACCGAATATGAAATGAGACCCCTGGAAAAGGGTCAGATGAGTAAGAATTGTAACACATATCTGTTAGTGAGCGTATGAGCTCACAGCACACTCACCGTACAGCTCAGCTTTTCTGCTCATGGACGGCATCTTCCAGCAGGTGATTTGATGCTGGGGAAGGCCATGACCACTGAGCAGTTCCTCATTGGCTGGGCACCAGCACAATGAACATATCTGAGATAGCAAAATCGATTCTGTCACACACTCAACTAGTAAACATAACAGTAAATCAAATCCACCTTTTGAAAAGGCTGTACGGAGAAGCAGGATTAATTATACTAGCCAAGTATGGCATTTACATTTACATGGCAAACAGACTCCCACCTGAGAGTGTGTCTGAACTGACTGCCGACAGACTCCTGTATGAGTGTCCCAGACCCTCAAGGCCCCATCCTGCCTGCCCCCACCAACAGCCACCAGTTCCAGCTGCCAAGGACACCAGGCAAGGGCCTGTGGCAAGGAATGCATGTAGTCTGTACTGGGGTACTCAGACATGTGTTTGTATGACAAACAGGGCCTTGGTATGAATAGTATGAAAGGGGTTGACTAGCAACAAATAGGAAATGATCACATTTACAGACAGTACAGAGACAGTCAAACCTAAAACCTTATGTGTTCATAAAAACATGCTTTTCACCTGGATTAAGATTGATCCCAAACACTCTATTATAATATCTACGAATCTTCAAACGTGTCTATTTGCAGAAAGATCTCACCTTGACTGCAGTTGGATGGGATATGGTCAGCATTGGTAAACACTTCCCTGTAGCCCCAGGATCATCAGGCCAGATGCTAAGGAGGCCGTCAGTAGTTCCACTGGCCAGCTTGCTCCCATGTGGACACCACGCCAGACCACAAACGCCCTTCTTCTGCCGGAGCCAACCAACCACAGGTCTAGCCACCCGTGCATCATGGTGATGGATGAATCCAAGGACTGAGCCACTATCAGAGACACAACCAATTACATGAAGTAGGTGAGCCTGTCCATCACTGGTAGCATTCATCATAATATAAAATCATATATTGCTTCTTTATACAAAATCTGACATTGTCCCTCAACTTGGATTTCATGAGGCCTTTGATTATACAGTTAATGATGGCAGAATTACCAGCTATTCAACTGACAAAGGAAATGGCTAATCCGCACAACAAAATACTTCCAGTTATACCTGCTGAGGATGTACTGGTTGTAACTTAGGGACCCCACCAATGATAGATGCCCTGTTAGTTTTCTAAGGCTGGTCCTGCGTTCCACATCCCACAGCTGCAAAAAGACAAAGGTCCATTGAAGCTTTACTGTTATATCACCCTTCATATCCAGTTCAGAATGAGACTCTTGGTCTCAAATGGCTGGAGAACTCCAACTGTATAACTAGAGACAGAAAGGAGAATTCCATCTGGGATTTAGATAGACAGGAGACAATTCCAGGTAGCTTGAGACTTTAGTGACAGGTTTACCAGAATCTCCCCATCACTCTTCCCAATAGCAAGGGTTTGACCATCTTTACTCCAGGCAACTGAAGAAACCAGAGGACAGCAGGAAGGGCCAAAAAGATCAGAGGTGTGGGGCATTAAGTGAAGGCTCCCCTGCAGCGACTGAGTGCTGGCATTCCAAATGCACACTGAGGAGGCCAAGCCAAGAACAACCATATTCTGTTCGCTCCATGCCAGAAGGTTGAGATCTGAAAACAACATGTTGCTCAATTACTACAGTGCGTAAGATTACCTAAATGAACAAGTCTAGGTACAGCTCAAGACACATTATACAACCTTAAAGTCTTGATAAAACAGATTTTCCACAATACGTTAAATGTGATGCTGGTCACTTAGGTTGTCGCTATTATACCTCAGACTACATTTATATTAGAGCAAATCAAATTGTCAGGAGAACCATTTTCATTGGCGAGAGCACAACACATCCAGGGCAAAAAAGATTTCCTTTCAATGATCACATTGCACAGATTCTAGAACCAGCTGTTTTTAAAGATGCAGCTGTAAATATTGTCGTCTTTTCATCTGTGACTGATCTACCAGCACAGGAAGGAATCAAATAAAGTAAATGAATCACTTCCTTAACCATCTCATGGTGTGCATACCACCAATCACAAAGCTCCTTTTCTTCCAGGACTGATGCTTCTGTATTCGTTTTAGCACCGTACATGTGTTCAGTGCTCATCTTGTAAAAATATTTCAATAATGGGGGTCAAATTTTTGGAGTGGGGGGTGAGGCTTGTCCTTGATAGCAAAATGTATTGGGGAGGCACACAATCAAAATCTGGCGATAACATTTAGCAAGCAGGAGGGGAGAGGACCAATCACATAGTCTGAACTACATTGTGTTTTGGTTCAAGATACAGTTTCCCAGTTGAGTAACCCTGATATAGTCAATAGATTTTCATTTGAGTGAGTGTAATTACACAGAACAATTTAGGAGGACGGGGTGGGGGGTGGTGCATTTTCAAAGGGGATGGTTTTTTGTCATTTTTTAAAATAACAAACGGAAAAAGGTCACACTTTGCTTAATCAAATAATAAAGTTTATTGTGCGAAACGTCTCAGCAGAGCATAGTTTTAATGACTCATAACCACGCTCAAGCACTCTGGGAGCAACATGAAGTTTGGGAGTGAAGCCCCTTCATTATCGCATGAATATTTTGTCAATTTTTTCCCATGACAACTGGAGCCCTCCATGTGTTTAAACTTACAGTAGTCATCCTGCAGTCCAGGGACTGCCATCCGCCGTTCTGCTTTGAAGACACCGCAAGGCATGTTGGGAGCTGCCTCAGTGATACTGAAGGGCAGCGGTGTAGAGCAGGGATCTGAAACACAGCAATGCACACCACTTAGGCACGTCGTCGTTACTTCATCTAAAAAAATCACATTATTTCTACTAACTACAGACATCGCTTTTGCCCTTGATGGTGTTTATTTCTTATAATTTCTCCTCTGTTTGCTTATGCTGATATCAAGATTCAAGGGATATGTTTACCAAAGTTTAGCATCTTTTCTAACACCTTTGTATGTTTATATATAGGATGAAGGCACATTTCTGTTTCATATGGTGACAGGGCTGTGGTGTGACATTAGCAGTAAGCATAAGCATCATCTTTCAAGATCAGTAAGATCAGCAAACCCCATGTTATAGTAAAAAAAAAAAAACGGAAGTGTGACCGCAGCCTTCAGTCCGCTGCACTTCATTTTCTCACACTTTCAGACAAAACTAATGAGACATTTGACAAATCTTTTGCCAGGTTGATCATCATAAAAACAATAATTTATGGATTAATTTAGGATAAATGAGAAAAATATCATGTGCCATAGTGACTAAGGTGCTTTTTTAATACTTGAGCTAAGGACTTAGACAAGCATACAGGTATAAGGCAAAATTGTGTTAACTGAACCCAATGTATTAATACTGCTGTTTACAAGGCGCCATCATAGATAAACATAACAGACCATGTAATCCCATCACTAGTCCTAGCCCAGGCAGCAACAGAAACCCTAACCATAAGCCTAGGACTAAACCCCAATCTTTATATCAAGTATTAAACCAACTCTGTAACTCTGTAACTTTTACCTTCCCAAACGTTAACCTTAGTCCTAACCATGATGCTATAGCCATAAACCTAATGGCAATCCTTACCCTAACCCTAGTTCTAAGCCTAATAACAACCATAACCCTACCCTAGCTCTAACCCTTACCCTAACCCTAAGTCTAGCATTAAACTTAACCCTAAGCTATGTTGTAAACCTTATCCTATACCTAACCCTGATTACATCTCTATCCTTAAGCATAACTCTAGGTTTAGTATTAAATCTAACCCTAGTCTTTGCCATAATTCTTACTTCATCTTTGTATGTGGCATTGAAACATACTGTGTATATATAAAACTGCATAAACAAGACCATATACACATGCATTATTGACCTTGAGGTGAAGCAACTTAAAGTATTTTGGGAACTCATGACGTAAATGCTGGCCTATTTCCTCATAGACTCACTTTCATCACCTTCAGATTCTTTCCAAATGCAATCCTGCGGAACAATTTCAAGAAACAATTTCAAATGCTGCTTCAAGTGGAAACAATGCACAGGGACTACAATAGGGCAGTGAGAAAATGCCTAGAAATGTGTGACTGGGCATAGACACTTCCGTGGAAATTGTTATGCTTGTAACAGCTACTTCAACATCAGAGATTGTGATCGCATTTTAAAGAGATAAGACCACAGAGAGATCCAGGGGAAGGAGAATGGTGCTGGGTGTCACTAAAACAAGCTCTTCTAGATCCATGTGAGGTATGAGTTAGGCTTCTGGCTAGAACGTAAACATATCCCCCACCACCTTTCTGCATATTACTGCTACAGTCATAAACATGCATTTGGATCTCTCATAACTGAAATTGTCTTTCTGGAGTCTCTTTCAGCGTTTGCCAAAAGCTAAAGAGCTAGTGGAGAGCACCTGGCTACAAGTAGAATTGGATAGTTCAGATAGTACAAAATCCAAAGCAAGATTTTGTTTTTTACTTTGATCTATCCAACTCGGGTTACAGGTGACAGCTGGCCTTGTTTGAAGAAAACGTCATTCAGATACAGAAGCTTGTCCAACCTAAACTCTGTCTGCATGCTATAAAGGAATATCTCACAACTGAAGAATCATGTCATATGCTCCGCAAAGCATAAACTGACTGATGTTGTTCACTCTACCTGGATAGTAAAAATGAAAACAATGACACCGATTATCACACTTTCACGTTATTTCATTACCTGCTCATTCACTTTCGAAGCATCACTCTGCCCTCGACTGCATTCACATGACATTTCAAGCAGAGACTTAACACTGACTTCCCAGCCTCTTTTATCAAGATGTAGAGGAGATTCTCCATCTGTTGACCACACAAATGAGAGGTTAAATAGCAGCAGGTTACTAATGGTACCAAAATTAATGTCTTTATTTTCAATATTCAATTTCCTCTTAGTTTCCCCAACCCTGACCAGGATGAATGACTGAAAGATGGATGGAAGGGCACACTTCAGAAATGAGTATGCATGCGCGCACACACACACACACACACGCATGCATGCACGCACACACACACGCACACACACACAGTACAACGGTTGGACATGCCAAGCCACCTACAAAGGAGAGTGACCCAGTGATGCGTCACATGACCTGGCCACCTGATCAAAACACAGTTGAAAAGGTTTGGGAGGAGTTTGATCAGAGAGTGAAGGAAAACAGCTAAATGGGTGCTCAGTATATGTGGAACTCCTGCAGGACAGCTGGGAAAGCATCTCAGGAGGTCACCTCATGAAACTGGCATAGAGGGGACAGTATGGTCAGCCAGTCCCAGGGGAAATTGGGGTTAAGGGCCTTGCTCAAGGGCCCAATGGTGGAATCACTCTGCTGACCACAGGATTTGAACCGGCAACCTTCTAATACCCAACGCCTACACTCTGGAATGCACTTCCTCAGTCTGTCAGAGGTAAAGTCTGTTAACTGTTCAACTGTTGCTCCAGTTGAAAACTCATTTATGTGTGTGTGTGTGTGTGTGTGTGTGTGTGTGTGTGTGCGTGCGTGCGTGCGTGCGTGCGTGCGTGCGTGTGTGTGTGTGTG
>JABFEB020000040.1:19757857-19768254 GCA_019775895.2 Stomatorhinus ivindoensis
GTGTTTTTGTGTGTGTGTGTGTGTGTGTGTGTGTGTGTGTGTGTGTGTGTGTGTGTGTCTGTCTACCAGAATGTAACATTCTTGTTGTTGTTTTTCAGGTCGCCACAAAGATCTATGAATGCAATCAAAAAATGAAAATGACAAAAGTCTTGTATTTTGCTTGGTTACTTATGGTTAAGGTTAGGGCCAAGGTTATCATGTTGGGATTAGAGTTAACCCCATAAAAATGAATGGAGAGTCCAAAGATATAATTACAGACGTGTGTATGTGTGTGTGTGTATATACAGTATATAGCAGAGTCAGATGACAAGCACGTACATTTATTCACTCTTTACTATTGTAGAGGTATTGTTTTTTTACCCACGAAAATTTATGTCACATGAAGCTCACAGAGACGGAGTTCCATTTTACTAAAATGCACACTTTATAGTGACATTCTCTGGCTACTCTGGTTTTCCAAAGTTCCATAGTTTCTGTTTCAGAAAAAGATTTAGGTCTAGCTGTCTGTTACAAAAAAGTCTATGCTTTACCGTAATTATAGTTATCATTTTGCATACATATATGGGTGTGTGGGAACAGTAAGTCTACAAGACGACTCTAACCTGGGGTAGGTAATGTCTCCTGGTGGCCTAGACGTACTTCAGTGCGTGAGGTTGAACGCGGCGGAGAATCCAGAGGCAGCCTTTGACAAACGGTGTCATTTTCTGTGATGTAGGAGTGCTGCCATCTAGTGGTCTTCGGGCTGCTCGCTACCGGGAATTCAGTACTTAGTCGACTCATGATCCTCCTCTTAAAACGTCTATATGAGATATCTGTGGTTCTCTATGAATAGGGAAAAAAAGACTGTATGAGATTTTAAATATGTGCATTTTACTTTTTTAATATTTCCCCTGCTGTCTTCCACATTCGTTAGTAGAACTACAGACTCATCTAAATACTCTGCAATAGTTTTAGCACTCTTTATATGAGATCTTTATCGATTATCCCGTCCATCCAATCATCCACCTGCAAACGCTTTTCCTGTTTGGGGTTTCGGTCACTATCCAACATGATGTTACCTGCTGGTGTTACCTGTTCGTTGAGTTGATAATGTAATAACATTGCAGGTTTAACTTTGCCTGACTTATTCCACATCAAAACTTTGTAGGAAAGATAACGTAGGCTTCGCCCGCACGTTTTATGAGGAAAATGACAACGTAATATTACAGAAAATATTTTTCAGAATGGATCCCGATAGGAAAAGGTGTTTCTGTGCTTTTACGATGAAGGAGGAATTCTCTTAGCCTTTCCTTGTAACGTGATGCCAGCCCGCTGATCTCACAGAAATGCAATCCTTAAATCCCACCCGGTCCTTTCTCCATTATTCAAAATGGAGCCGCTTTTGGGTTACCCCGTTAAACCATCGGGTCCAAAAGCTCGAAAGTTAATTTTTTTTCTAAGTACAGCTATATGCGTGGGCACATTGTTTTTGCTGCAAACTAAATTCTTTAAACCCAGAAAGCCTAAAGATTTTTATTCGTTTGATGTACGGGATGCGAGGGGGCGGACAGTTTCTTTGGAGAAATACAGAGGAAAAGTAAGTTGTAGACGGCCCGTGCATGCTGCAGCGGTTTTAAATGCTTTGTTGAATTGGCCACGGGTTAGCCGATATACGGTATTTTGTTATTAAGCTAAAAATAAATACAAAAAGTAAAAGACGGCGTGCCGATTTTCTCTCACAGGCGTCCCTGGTTGTCAACGTGGCGAGCCACTGTGAACACACAGGCAGCAATTATCGGGCTTTGCAGGAGCTGCATCGGGAGCTGGGCACGTCTCACTTTAACGTCCTGGCCTTTCCCTGCGGCCAGTTCGGGGACACCGAACCTGGATCCAGTCGCGATATCGAAGCCTTTGCAAAGTCTAACTTTGGTGTCACATTTCCTCTTTTTAGCAAGATCAAAATAATGGGCTCCGAAGCAGACCCTGCGTTTAAATACATCACAGGTAGCCAAACCACCTTGAAGCAACTACTCTGAATTAATAATGATTTATTTTTTAACCTTTTCGATACTGTTAGTTTTCGTAGCGTGTCAAGTGTGTGTTGTATGAGCAGGTCTAAAAGAAAAAAACTACTGAAATGTGAAAAATGAACCACTTGTTTCCCTTCATCTGCCTCATGCCAGACACAGTCCAGAAAATGCCGAAGTGGAACTTCTGGAAGTTCCTCGTGAATCCAGAAGGGAAGGTGGTCCGGTTCTGGAGACCTGAGGAACCTATGGAAGAAATCCGAAAAGAGGCATCCGCCCTTGTAAGAGAAATTATACTGAAGAAGAGGGTGGAACTCTGATAAGCAGCCCCCTTGTTTTTAGATGGACTTATTGTGATTTGTTTCGCTGGCCTTTGAAGGTGGGATTTTTAATTATTTGTCTGTGAAGCCCTCTGAGCCACTGCCTCAGTTTTGTGGAGGATGCTGTATGTTCTGTCCGGTTGTACTGCTTTTTAAAAAGGGGTTTCCACTTGTTTTGTTTTTCTTTTAAATCACATTGCATATGGTCGTTTTGTCCTGTGGCATTTGTATTATTTTTTCTTTAGTTAGACTTACCATGTAATACTGAAAAACCTTAATACAGATGAGAAGTTGCAAAGCAGCCTTCAACAGAGCAGCATCAAAGGGAAAATGGCAATGAGATTTTGACCATATAGCATAGTTATCTGGGCACCTCTACCTGTGATATCATAATCATTGTGAAATGTTTCCAGGGAATTTAACAACATTTAAGAAGATGGATTTGAAATTACATCCCTTTATGTACAAATGATTCTTGTCCCAGCGTTTATGTGGACGGCCTCATTCTGAACTCTTGCAGCACTGATCTGTGTCCGTGCGCTTTGATCTGTACAAGACCTACTACCACTGCATGGGTCATTCTGAGAGACTCCGCCTGACTGACTCCTTCACACTCTGTGCATGACAGGACCTTGGTTACTTTGTTTATTGCAGCTTGTTTTACATCCATGTTGACATTGCAAGACTTTTATCTTGTTCAACCATGAATATTGCATCCTATGAAACTTATTAGTGCAAGTGTAGGAGTAGCAAAATTAAGGAGTAGTAGTATTGTCACATTCACAAGCAAGTTTTATTTCGGCTCACCCTGCATGATTCAAGGAAACTGTACGGTCTTCAGTAAGCCGTACCATGTGCCCCACCAGTGTGTTCACGGAGTTATGCTGTGCAAAGCAGTTCTGTTGTGAGGATTTTCATAAACAGCCTTTAAATATTAAGCCTGTGTTCCCATTTCCACTGATTGGGCCAGAAACCATGTATTTGGATATTATCAATTCATCATGTTTTGGGTACCATCTATCACTTGTTTAAAAATAGATAAATGATATATATTTTTGTCTTATGTAGAAATAAAAGCGTATTCAGGGATGTTTATCATTACAAGGAAGAACATGGCCATAATGTGTACAATTGTAATTTTGGTTGACCATAACAGCCCTTATGGACAGATTAATGTGTATTATATACATATTTGGAAAAATTGAGACCACAGTGACATTTTTGTTTCACTCATTTCTCACTTTATGAGTGTGCGTCAGTAAGTTTTATATATATATATATATATATATATATATATATAAAATTTCAGAATTGCAGCCTGGTGCTTCTCTGTTTCTCATTAATGAAGGGCTTCTTCCTTGCTTTATAGGACTTCAGTCCTGCTTCTAGGAGCCTGATACAAACTATCCTAGCTGTGCACCTCACACCTGCACTTAATGTTTCCCATTCCTTTAGAAGGTCACTTGATATCCTCTGGTTCAGGAGAAACTGTCGATTAAGACCATCTCTGGCATTATAAAGTCGCTGCTGCCCTCTACTGGCTGGTTTCTGGTCGCTTCCAGTGTCTCCTGCTTCACCTTGTTCTTTCATACTGCTGTCTTACAAATTTTGAACCTGGAAGCAGCCTGCTGCTCAGCATAGCCTTCTGCCAGCAGAGCCAGGATTAAACCAGGATTTAAAAATTCAGGTTTGTTTAAAAATATCGAGTGGTGTCTTAATTTTTCCAGAGCTATATAAAAAGTTTCATTCAGGTTTTAAAATGCCCTTGTCACAGAATCACATGCTTGTACTGTAGAATCACAATGGGTCATGTAATACATGTGGGCCAAAGTGACCGGCACCTTAGCGATAACCACACCATTTCTTATTGCACCAGTTCATCGCCCGTCCATACACAGTTCACATTATGCCTCAACACCTTCTCTGGAGAGATGAGCTCAGCGATTGACCTTGCGGGTGCAACGGCCTGATGTGGAAGTGGGTCCAGCAGCTGAGACGCACACAGCCAGCTATCACCACACTGCCAGATCAGAGCGCACTTTCCACACCTCTGCCACGCAGCTCGTCGTGCACCTGCAGTAGGTCGCCTAGCCCTCTCTGCATTGCAGACACGCTGTTAAAGTGTACGTCTTGATGCAGAAGTGCGCATACTGGCAGATTGCTGCGTAGCCAGCTAACATTGTACTGCCTCGTCACCTGGATTGCCTGCATAGGTTCCTCATAAATGCGTAAAGATAATATGGTGCTGTGCTCTCTCTCCACAGTATCACACATTTACACAACCGTTTATGATTAAAATCAGGGTACTCTGATTTTTTTTTCCCTTGGAAAAAGCAACCGTTTCATCCATATTTATTTGACAACAGATAAAGTATAAAGTTGTTCTTTAGTCCAGCTTGGTGTCTCCTGACATGGATGGAGTTAATACGAGCTGCTGGAGGGCAGTAAAAGGTAAGCTGGCAAATTAAATCCAGACCAGCTAACAAGACACTGCCTTTCAGTTGCTCATCAATAAAGAATAGAGGTGGATTGGAGGTGCACCCTACCTGAGTAATAGTATGTTCCAATATCTGAAAGAGAACTCCTGACAGAGGAATAAACCACACATATTTGGGGGATAGACACTCCCTTGTCTGCATGAGAAATGTCATTTGGTCTAGTCTTAAGGTCTGGGGCTGCAAGTTGAGAAGTTAGGGGGCAGCTGTACCTTGAGCTGAGAAGTCTGGCAGTTGGCAAGCCTCACACTGCCTGCTAACCAAGGACAGTAACACTGCTTATTAACCAATCAGAAGTTTCACATGTTTCCCCCACAAAAGCACACATGCATACATAGGCTGTTAGCTGGGGCGTTGCTAAGAGACAGACTCCAAAAACACGTTTATTCATGTGTTCAAATTCACATATAGGCACATAGTGGATTAAGGCATCATGCTGTCATACACTTGCATCTCTTTAAATGCCATTTATGCATATATTCAAAACCCTCAAATACAATTTAATACATTTTGGCACAGCATATAAGAAGCCCACCTCCCCTTATCTTTTTAATTGTTTTCATTCAAGTCCTGTTAAAGTAACAACATCAATGGCAGAGCAAAGTGACTGAAGGGAGTGTCACTGTCAGATGTCAATCACTCAATTACCACCAGAGCCACATTGTCACACTTCCATAATGCAATATCTGCATAAATTATGGATTCTGCAAGGTAAATCTTATTAACCATTTGCCCTCCAGTGACAAACATACACTTAAATAGTATTGGGTTTTGATCAAGGACCAAATCAGGAGAAGCAAAGTGAAAAAGAATGGTACGCATACACGCGAATTCCACTCATCTGCCCCACTTTATTTGTAAGTATACTCCATCTATGAATCATATGTAACAGCCTTACCTTCACAGCACCAAAGGGATATTTTCTTTTGAAACCGAAAAAATCTTTAGAAAAGTACTCTCATAATGTTTGCCTAGAGGAGAAACACACGCGCATTTTGTACAGAGCATAGAATCCCTATGCGTACACTGGCATAATGAGATGCTTTATTAATAACCTCACATTAAACCAAGATATAACTTACCAAAATCATCGGTCCTTCTGTTTTCACTTTGGGACTTGAATATTTTTTTAACTTCCATTCCATTCCTCCGGAGAAGCCAGATCGGAGGTTTCCTTAAAGACTAAGTTAAAATGTAACGCTCTCAAGTGACTTCGTTCACTCTACAAACTGAAGTCTAGGCAGCTGGAGTCTGCGGTGACTGGTCCAACTGCACCTGCAGCATGTAGCCGCTTCTAAAATCCTATAAATAAACCTGAAGGGCGGAACGCGTCGCGGGAATCACCTTTCCTCGCACGCTATTGGAGAGAGCGAATCGTGCTCTACGTCACAGCTAAGGAATCCCTCGGCGATTACCATGGAAACTAATATTTAGAGTCTATATTATGCGTTCATGTTAACTTCCTTAAGTTAAAACAGAAAGGAGTTGCGCCAAACTGAACAATACAACCGCGGGATATAATTAGCATTTTATAAGTGTCCAAATGTCAGAAACTGATGTGGAATATATGTAATAATTCAACGTAATCTGTAACGACTTTCCGTACGACGCAGGATGGCCCTAACCATGATGGAGTTTGATTAAAACTTAAACTAAATAATGACCTATAACCAAAAATGAATTTAACTTTAAGAACTAGGAACATAAATCCAATGATATATTTATTAACATAATTATCCGTGTCATTAAAATGTAACACGTAAACTATCTGCTTTGGTACGATTAGCCCTATAATTTGTAATTTACAACGGAATTTATTAACAATAAATAATGTATTAATTGTGCACATTTTATTTAATGAAAAAAAGTTTAATTTCTGGCCGTAATGTGTTAATAAAACGCTGTTTGTAGCGCTTTATTTGTATGACATGTTAAAACAGCATCCATGTTATTAATAGGCCTAAGTACCTCTTCTAAATGTCCAAATAAGAGGTTTATCGCGATTGCAATAAGAATAAATAATATACTTTGTGCTAGTGTACCTGGAATCTGGATTAAAGTATAGTGTAAAGTGGAAATGGATTGAACAACTGGACCGCTAACGGCAATGTGTCACAATACCCAAGAGGCACTTAAGCCGCGGAACGGTTGATTTGCCACCTGCCATATCCATATGTGTTCGGGGCGCCTATTTCGCGATCAGGCTGGCGACAGGTGCGCTTGATGGACCTGCTGATGCTGTTTCCTATGAGTAATACATTAATAAACAGGCCAAACATAAGATTATTTTAGTGTCTTAATGTTATTATTGTCATCGTTATCATGGCAAATAGCGACATTCCTGTATTTAAATTAAGCTACCTAAAAAGTTTTTTCTTCTTCTTAAAGCAATGGACTTAGGTGTTACGCGCCACATTTTTTGGTTTTTGCGCCATGGCTGTCAGCGGATTAACTATGATGTGCTTTTCCCCTGTGTTTAGGCTTTTGTTGCTGAGGTTACCGATTTGGCAGCAGACGAATTAATTAACCACTTGGAAGCGCCATTTTCGCAGTCTTGGCGGTGACTGCTCTAACGGTCAGATCTGTCATTTCCACACCTTCTCAGCTCCCAACTCGGGGATCTTACTCAATTGATTTAGCCATCGTCAACTAAACCTTTACGTTCTTATTACAATGCTCAGAGAAATGCACGAAATCAGTAAATTTTGCGTGATCATTATTAAAATTTGTATTTCGTATTCTCTTGGTTGTATTCGATCCTAAATTTTTAGTGAAATGAAGGACAGGTGTCTTATTTGTTAAACGAAAATACAGATTGTTCAATTATTCTGCCCGTGATCTAAAATACTGAAAATAGTTAACAATAGCAATATGTAAGCATTATGTATAATTTAAAATCAAGTTCTATTACAGCATAATTATAACATTCTTCATTTGCTCTGCTATTGTACTTGTATAAACTTTTAAAAACGATAAACCTATAAATACATCTGCACAATACTAACTTCCATCCATTCATATTTAGACCACTGCTCCTGATGAGGGTTGTTTTGAAAAAAAAAATGAAATACTAAACATTTATACTGGTAAGGATTATGGACGGTAGTCACGTAACAAGTCTGCTCTTGACCACATGATGGCAGCAAAACTAAATCTCAGTTTTTTCTGTACAGGTTCTTTGTTTTGGGATTTTGAATGGGAATCATGAGTCGTTGCAGGCTATTCTTGTATCATAATTTAGGTTATTCAAAAAAAGTGGTTCCTGGTCACAAATGTTCTCTAATAAGATCTTTGATGAGGGTCTCAATGGGATTCATTTAAGTCTGACCATATGTGGTACCTGGGTCCTTTTTGTTTTTAGACTTTGGAAATATTCCATATGGTCATTATATGGTCATGGCATTAACTTGTTCAGCTGCTGCACTTAGTTAAGGAAACTGCACCATGGAAAATATACATTATAGAAGAGATGCAATGTGTGGAATAGTCTTGGCTTGGTAAGACAAATATAGCAGTACCCATGTATTTATATTCACTGTCATCTCCAAGATGAAATTACCTGGAGAGCAATTTTTGGAGTGAAACCAAATGTGATGGGTAGAGTGATTACACTGGAGGTGGCTGAGAAATGGATGGATGTTTTAGATTTATAGAAAATCTATCCTGGCTTGTTATGGCTGGGGCGAAAGTGGGCATATTGGAAGGAGGCTTTGCAGTGCTTGATGACAGCAATGATGAAAAGGTCGCCAGTAACCCCTGCATAGCACCACGGCAGAAGTGACGGGCAGAAATGTTCATGATGTTTTCCAATTTTGCCACTATCATTCTCTATGCAATAGCCTCTAGTGGCTTCAGGGTCTGTCCTATGTGGAACTAGTTTTCCTAATGTTTTTTTCAGCTACTTAGCATCACATAAACTGATTTTAATTCCCCAGCTGACTACAGTGTACAGAAGTATGCTGGCCATTATGGACTGGTTAAATATCTTCAGGGTTGTGCTGCACACTTCAGAAGACCCGAGCCTTCTCAGAAAGAAGAGTCTGCACTGCCTTTTCTTGCACTATGTTGTCTGTCCAGTCCAGGCTGCCATTAAAATGAACTTCCAGATACTCAATACTGCGCTATCTTGCCTTATACTTCTTCAAGGGCACCAACTTCTCTGTCTGACTAATGTTGAGCTGCAGGTAGTTCTACATGTACCACAAGACAAAGTCCTCCCCTAGTCTCTAATACTCTGAATTGCCTCCATTGTGTATACTACAATGAAGAAGCTGTCAGAGAATTTATGCAGGTGTATTGTGCCTTGTGGGTGTTTTTGTAAGTAGAGTAGTCTTTGTTAGTGGCTTTATAGCTCACAATTTGTGACTGTGTTGATATATATTAGTAGGATCATGCGCATTTAATAATGTACATTCTCCGTCAATCATGATGGTTAGTAAAGGGTTAACATTGAAGAGTAAGGTGCCACACTTATGAGGGCAAGTATCAAAAATTCATGCCAGATGTCCACACAAAAGCAGAAGGTAGAGAAGCTGAGATCCATTATTGACTGGAGGACAGCACTGGCCTCAGTATGTATGCAGTTCAGTGGTATAAGTATGATGTGATCAGATGGTCACTAGTTCAATTCCTGTGGTCAGCAGTGTGATCTACTGTGTGGTCACTGAGCAAATAAAGCCCACATGCTCCAGGGACCGGCCGCATGACCCCACTTTCTCAGTTGTTTGTTCAATAAATAATAAGTCTGCTAAATAAATAAGTGTAAAAATATGCCTGGGGTCCCACCAACAGCAAATGTAAAAGGGAATTTCTATGTGAATATCATAGCTGCCATTGGATAGGGGTGTGAATCATGTCTTTTATCATTTTGTGAAATTCCAGATATATATATCAACCAGATTATCTTTTATGCCATAGACATCTTAACTCCTGACCAAGTGGATCCCCTCCCAGACACATTCTCTTGGTCTGGCATATGGTTAATTCAGCAAGTCAGCCCTAGTGCTTGGTGATTTTCGAGTGCTTGTTTCAGTATGCAAATTCAAATAAAGTTAAACAAAGCTTTGGTTTCTAGAATTTGAACAGTTGTCAGGGAAACCGCCCAGTGTGGTAGACCTCAAGCAGACAGGAGAATACAGAGGGTAATGCAGCAATCAGCTCGACAAGTTGTGGTGCAGTTTTCTGGGATAGAAGCATGACAGTTCAGTTGGGGGGCATACAGTCTTTAAGATTACCTGGCCAACAGTTGCGCAGTATATCAAAGAACGCTTTGGGAACCACATGGATGTTAATATGTTTCTAAAAGAGGACAGTAAATTGTCTACTACTTTGTATCCTAGTGAACAGGAATTTAATATTGTAACATCCCTGCCATCATGAAATCTGCAAACTGTAATTGTGACATATAATGTGTATAAAACTTGTCCACATTCATACAAACACTTTCACTGTTCAACACAGAAACCAAACTGTTCTGTCTGTTGCCACATATGTATCAGAGCAAAATTGAAGTTGAATCCTTATATGAATATTTGAGTCAGATTTCTAAAAAAAATCCCAGGTGTCGTGGGGGGGGG
>JABFEB020000040.1:19768354-19816930 GCA_019775895.2 Stomatorhinus ivindoensis
CCCCCCCCCCCCCCCCCCACACACACATACACACACACATTTTCTTCACATTTCACCTTTTGGCCCAACAGAGCCATTTTATACACAATGTTGTTACATTCTGTATCTAGAGAGTGTGTCAGAGTTGAGTCATTTCAGCAAAATCATACATTGTGCATGAACAAGACATTTTTAGGGCAAAGGGCAAGTCAACCAACAAGATACTGGAGGACTTTTATGTGATCTGCTTGTCAGAGGATTAAAATATAAAAAAATATGTAATAACAGTCATAACATCACACTTTTTGACGAGTAAGTTTATTTATGTAAAAATTGGTTAATTTATTAAAAAATCCCAAATATGAACAAAATTAATAAATACTACTTGTATTTAAACTGATTTCTGGTCTCTCAATAATGAAATGTGGAACAAGCATAAATGTAAACGTAATGTAAATAGGTAATTATTTAACCAGCAGCATTCATATTAGTGTAAAATAAATATTTTAATATTTTTTCACTATTTAGCAGGATATTTTTTTTATAAAATAACAGGTACAGACAAAGTATAAAAGCCATTTAAAAATAAATCATTACAAATTTAGAAAGAAAATTAATTGTATAAATCAATAGTAATTCAAAGTCATAGTCATTGATAAGAGGAATTACCAAAGCTCTTCTCTCGCTAAATATCCCTTTGCAATGGGCATACTAAACCTGAGCAGAAAAGGGTTTCATGCATTCCCGAAGGATGGTTTTAAGAAGTGTGGCAGTGCATGCTACCCACACACAGACTTGTGCCCAAGTGCTGGTGCTCTGGATAATGTAGCTAGCTGGCTGTCTGCCCTAATTGGGGACCCATCGGAACCTGTACCCCCCTTGGGGAGTAGTGGAGGTGAAGGCATGCCCTTGGGGAAAAGTCAGGGTTCGGATAGTACAGTGGTCCCTGATGGAGGTCCTGAACGCAGAGTCCTCTTCCACGACTCCGCCCTCCGCATGAGTGCGTCTCCGTGGAGTAGAGGTCCTTATCCCGGTGAATGATCCGTACATGTTAATGGCCTCCATGTCCTGGGGGCTAGCCACCTCCTCGTTCTCCTCTTGACATGTGGCCGGCAGTGTGGTGTCCCTCCGCAACATGGCATTGCATCGCTCTGTTATGTCCCTCAGGATGTCGTCCATGTCCTCGCAGCTGGAATGCAGGTCATTCTGGTCCTCAAGCCTCCTCCGCTTAGCGCCACATCTCAGTGGAGAGTCACTGGCAGGTGGAACAAAATGTGCAGCCTGCTCCTCTCTAGCAGTCATCAACCTCTACAGAAAGGAAGAGCGCATTCTCACCAATTGCTCCCGTGATTTGTGGAAATGTGTATTTGGCACAACATTGCCATCTAGTGTTGTTTCATTTAATAGCAAAAACACACCATACAACCACTCACTAAACCATGGGTGACCAATCTTATCCGCAAAGGGCCGGTGTGTGTGCGGGTTTTCGCTGCAACTCCCTAATTAGATTACTAATTAGAGGACTGATTGGCTGAAGAGTCCTCACACCTGGGTTTGAACAGCTGACCTACAGGTTATACCAAAAACCTGCATACACACCGACCCATTTGTGAATAAGATTGCCCACTCATGTACTAAACAGTGACATCCTTAAACCAAAGATTCAAAGATTTCAAAACTGTATTTGTTCTTTAGATATTGTGCTGACTAAAATTAATTCTGACAAATAAATACTGCAATGATAATCAATGATTGAAAGAACATTTTCTACATAAGCAACGTTTACAAACAACATCTGGGAAGCCATGCTCTCACATTACAGCACACTTACATCAAGGACGGAGGCCAGGTGCTTCGCCTGGTTGGCCAGTTCCTTCAGTTGTATGTTTTGCTCCTGTAGTGATGCTATTTCTTCCTTCCTTTTGATTAATGTAAGATGCAGCTGTAAAATAGAACACAAAATCCTCCATTATAAAGCAACAGTAAGAAGTCACGTTCTCATTCTTTGATGATGTCGACATAAACACGCCGCCTCCAGTAGTTCAGGTGTGATACCTGGCTGTTGGCTTCCAAAGCGTCTCCTAGGGCCAGATGATGCTGGTCGGCCAGGCATCTCCAATCATGTTCAGCCAGAGCTGGAGGCTGTAGCTGGCTTTGGGATTCAGGAAGCCCTGCAGAGCAGTATGGCAGGCAGTCCTGCAAGGTGTCATCTTGGAGAGATGGTACGGGTAGTGTAGCACACTCCTGAATATCACTGAGCAGCAGACTGTTGGGAATTAAGCCTGCCTCGAAGTCAGGGGACTCTGGGAGAGGAGAGAGACTGATGACTACACTAGAATCAGCTCACATGTAACATAAAAAAATTACAGTCCCTAGTGCTATTTACATAAGCTTATTTAGATAAACTGCATACAGTATACATACACCATAAATTGGAAATATGCTGTTCATTTTCTGAGACACCTTGCATTTTTCAAAAAAGGTTTTAAATTGTGGTTGAATTTATGTACTTCACTGTGGGAAAAAATAACTGATTTCCAAAGCAAAATAAAGGAAATGTACTAAATTATTAAAATCAATCATTTCCCACACATTTTCCATTTACCTTCATTTCACTTTCCTAAGTAATAATTATCCATATAATGGAATTCATAACGATTCTCACCTGGCATAAAACTGATAGTACAATCCTCGAAGTCTTGAAAATCGTATCGTAACGTGTCTTCCTGAATACAACACAACATATAACATATAGGACATAAACGGTTTGCTTTAATTTTGAATATAATCCAAGCCGCTCAGAAATCAACATTTACTAATTTTTTTACTGGTATATGTTACCTGAACACCATATTCCATGTATGACAAAGGTAGATAAGGGCAGGTTTGAATAGCCATGTTGAACACCTTATGAAATCAGCGATTATTTTGCCAAAATCCCATCGATAGTGCTATCTGGTGAATATCTGACTATGAACGAAGAGGTAAGATTCATCCACAGTGTGGTGGGACAGATATAGTGAAGTACATCGCCAGTGAGTTCCGGGGATGCTGCTGCTTGTTCCAATGTACCCCCCACCCCCCAGAACCCCCGCCATGCTATAGGTCAGCGGCACGGGCCAACGACACAGCCCGCCCCGCACATTCCTGCACACACCGCTGTGCAGTGTCAAACATTAACAAAAGCGTGCAACGTGAGCCCAACGTGTTTCATCAAGCGTTGTCAGTTCTTAATAGTTACACATGTTCTTTAAGTTACAATATGTTCTATGGTTAATACTCGAAGGCTTTTTTATTCGGAATCTTTGAAAACACTTGCAGTATGTTACGACTGCAAACAATAGCATCAATCCAATGAATTTAACCAGTTTTACGATAATAAATTACAGCTGCTCAGGTTGTAGTGTGTGTGGAATTTTCCAATTTGACTGGATGCAACCCGTGTCAGAGTCATACAGGTAAGTGTTTCGCAAATGCAGCCTGCAATTAAAGGGTCTTACCAGTATGTTTTTACTGACATCCCTGCGCCTCAGCACCGATGAACAGTCCCCCAAATCTTGCCATGCGATGGTTGCAAAGGCTACCAGTCATAAATGATTAATTAACCAGCTACTCAAATAAATATGCACTCTATAATTAATGAGTGAACATAGAATTTGAACAAATTAAACATACGTATATCGTAACGCCTACCTTGGTCAACGATACTGGGAGTCTCCTCGACGTAAATGGGGACTGTAGAGTTGCTCTTTATGATTTTCGTGCACTTCATCGAGGACAGGGGACAAAGAGAGATTTATAGACATTAACAAAGACAGCATAACCTTCCAATGACCGTGGCGGGGGTGTTACATTTTGTTTCCATACCTTTCTATTATCGTATCTGGTAAGTTTCTTGTCTTGACTCCGAGAGGGAGAGTTTCCCATCCTATTGGGGCAGATTCTGCCGAAAGCCTTTCGTTCGTTATGCATGATTTATGTCGGAGACATTCAACAACAGCATGTCAAGTTTCCCTAAAATAAAATGACCCTCAGTTAGGGCAGCTATTTATTTCCCCAGTGGTTGAAGAAAATTGTAGATACATTAAATGCTCCCCGTCCAATCGCAGCCGTTTTTCTAAATCTCCAAGGGAAAGCGTCCTTAGAGATGTTACAGGTAGTGGAAAACTCGGTCTGTCTCTTCATAAAGCAATCAGAGCGCCAGAGGTGGCGCCTAACAGCGGGCAAAGTGTGCCAACCACACGGGAGCATCAAGCCCCGCTGCGCCGCATTGTTCGGCTCTGAGTATTACTCACACAATTTGCGCCGTTCTGATTTCGACGGCGCCAGTTCAACGGCTTAATGTTGGCCATAACAAAAAAGCTGAGTTTATGATAGCAACCATATTTAGAAGAATTTTTCAACACCCGAAATGAAGATGAAATTTTTGAAAGTTTGGTTTTGTATACTTTACCTTATATAGCCTATTTAAATGGTACTTGAAATAAAAATAGGGAACGGGCTATTTCAATGAAAAAAGCAGAGAGACACTGGTGAGACAGCACAATAGTCCCACTTAAGTGTTTTTTTCCACGTTTGCTTTTGAAGTGCATATGAAAACGAAAAGCAATGGGTGTTTTAATAAGCCTAATGTTCAACCAAAGACAGCCTATATTAAAAGGATTTAACTATTTAACTGTATGTGGAGCATGTTTTTTTATTTTTATTTTATTTTTTAGAAAATTAACAATGATCTGCGTTCGCAAAGCGGGCGCATATTGAAGAGAGAGCGTGTCATTTTAGGCTCAATTTAAAGGGACAGGAATTAGAAGAAATAGGAGGGCATTACCTGCAGGAGAACCTCGCGAAAGTTTAATTTACATAGCTACAAAGGCATATATCACAAAGGATTTCTTGCTTAGCTGGATAACTTGACGGATTTAAGGTAGTATGTGTTAATAGTGAATGAACAAAGATGCAGTTCATTTAAACTGGCGTACCTTAAATCTGACAAGTCCATTCTACTTCGTGATACTGGTCCCTGCTCTTGGTAGCTTAATACAACTGGAAGGTTAATAACCATTACATAGGCTGTTCATATCTGTTGTGTTTTGATTTTAATCACAGTTTGCAACATCTGTTAGTGTTGTCAATCACTAAGGCAGAGTTGTCATCTTTGTTCAGCTGGATGGAGTGACATTAGAAACAAGTCTGCACGCAAGCAGACGCATTTATGCAAAAGTTTTATTACCTTGTAAGTAGTCTGTACGGTTTGCAAACTGCCCCAACCTTTTGATTTAGCTCATTTTAGGTTTATGATGGAATAATACATATTCGCTGTAAGATTTCTTGCGTGAGTGTGAGAGTCTGAATGATGCGTGAGAGTTGGCCACCCAGTAAGGTATCTACCATAAATTGAATTTCATAACTGGTATAGTTTTGTTTTGTACTATGACAGTACCAAGAAAGGAATGACACAACTTTTATTTTTGTTTATGAGATGTTTTTATTAAAGTTCTTTCACATCACATTCATTTTTTACATTAAAATGTGCACTGTTCATTTGAATTGGGCTTTGCAACAATGATCTCGAGACGGCCAGTCTCCAGATCAACATAAACAATAAAAAAAAAGACTAGTCAAACACTAGCCAGGGTTATGGAACACTGCATTAAATAATACTTCTCGTTGCTCTTCTCAGAAGATCTGTGTAGTATACAATGCATTTGTGGGAGAAATAAATTCATCCATACAAAATGAACATAATTATTGAATAAATTATTCGTATTACAGTCAATAAATAAACTGCTGAAATGAAGGGACACAAGTCAAGGGGCTTCCTATGATGTCAAAACCCAGACATGGTGTGCAGGACTTCCTGGTTGAGGGACACCAGAAGCCTCATGTTGTCACCACACTCTTGGTGCAAGGTGGGGTCCATACTCTGTTCTTCTGGTTTTGAGTCCCATTGCTGCCTCCTGCCCAGCAAGTGCTCTGCCAACTTTACAGCACACTGCGCCAAGACTGACGGAGGGTACCTGACGAACGCATAGTCAGCCAGGCTCAGTTCACATATTGTCCTTGCTAGGATTTTACTCTTTGAGGCCATACTGCGGTTCTGCCTGCTGAAGTCTTCTCCCACACCTGTGGCACCGGGACCCTCCACTTCTTCACCTGTACCTGAGGGGAACAGATTGTCCACGTCTCCTCCAGTATCCATACCTTTGGATACCTGCCTTTCAGGGTCCTCTTGGTGACCAGCAGGACCCTCCTCTGGAGAAGTCTGAGCTGCAAGCTGCCGGTTTGTATAATAATCAAGGAAGAAGGCCATTGTTGGAGCTGCAAGCCTGAACTTCAGTCTGATTAAGATTATGCACTCCAGGTTACATAGCTGATCTTTTGTGAAAGCATTGCAGCACAGGGCAAGAAGCTGTTTAATCTGAGGTGAATAGACCTCAACCTGAAAAGGTAATAATAGTGTATAACCACAAGTGCAATTTCTGATTATAAAATTCAATGTATTTTTATGATCGGTTACACCAAGATTAATATGAAATAAAAGTGTATAAATAAAGTACAAACATTTTACATTCACTTAAGGCGTTTCGCATTAAACATATTTTAGTCCAATGGCCCAGTAATATAAAGTCTTATACGCATACAAACAAGAGCAGCAGTTCTAACAAAAATGTTCACGCTCAATGAGAATGCTACTTACCAGTTTGCTGGCGATTAGCAGACATGTGATCCCTAGCAGCTGGAAACAGTCCGACGCCACCGGGGTGGTGGAGAGGAAGCGGTCCATAATATTTACGGCGAGGCAGCAGGACTCAAAAGACATTCTGAAGTATCTATGAACGGGAATCAACCAGCTCACCAATCTGCAACGCGCTTCTGCTGTGACCTGATGGGAAAATGCATGTGTCTGTACCATATTTGTTTTCCAGCGCAATATGGACATAATTAACATTCCAAAAAGATGAGTTTACCTAAGTATAATGTACTCACCTGCGGCTGACGAGACATATAATTAATAGGTATGAAATCGGTTTCGTTAAGTTTCTGAATGTTGTAGCAGCTCTCCCCGTAGTCCATGAAATTCTGCCAGTCTGCTAACAGCCGGTCCGAGGTCTGAACATCCGGCTGCGGACAGTGATATATCAAACCTTCGGAAAGACTGGGACTTAGGAAGAGATATTCTTCAAAACCCGAATCGTTCAACGTGGATTCGATTTTTTGCTCTCGATGCCTGAAACACCTGGGTTTTTTTACTGGAGCGCACATAATTGCGCAGTTTATAACTACTGCTTCACGCCGGTCCTCCGGCGTTACGTCGTCTTTTTCTGGGGAATTTGGCTCTCGTTTCCTTTTAAAAATGCCAGAGTTGTTTACTTCTGTACTACCATTTCCGTGCGTAAAGGCGACCATCTTGCACAAGTACTGTCACCCTTACTGGTGCTCCTGAACCCCCAGACTGTGAACTCGCGCAAGATATCACATGCGTTTATTGACATCACATCGCTGTCTTCTGATTGGCAGCTGTAAGGGCTTGGATGACGTATTCGACCAGAAGGGTTTCCCGGGTTAAACAGCGCTCAGCGCAAACTTAATTCGCAGGATCCTATTACATGCACAGCAAGGTTCCGCGCGTCCGGGTGTTGCCACAGCGACGAAGAGGCGGGGGAGGTGTATCCCTTTTTTATTCGGGGTACCGCGGTCCATTTATGCCATCTTATCCCCTGGCAACGCATAAACAACAAAACGTAACTTAAAACGCAACATGTAAGTTAAAACATTAAACTGCTCACAGTATATATAACATGGCATATATATATAATAGTTTTCCCCTTATAATATTACTCCGCGTCTTCGGACGGGCATGCGGAATGCATAGTGGAAGTCTACCCTGAGAGGCTTCGGCGCTCCGAGGGAGGAGTGAGCCAATGGCGCGCAGAACCGAGGGAAGGAGACCTCCCCCAGAGAGTTGATCTTGCACCTCGTTGCGGGTGTTTGAAAGAACAATGAATGTAGCCTACTCATTAACGGAAAACCGTTAGACCGGAGGGCTGTACATTATCGGCAAAGTAGTGTGTAATTAATTACTTAAACAGACTGAGGTCCAGCTGTCAGCAGGACCCCTTGCTGCCTCAATGTCGGTGGCTTATTTGGTCTAAACTTTCCTTTGTATCTATTTGACTTGCATAAGAAATCTGAAGTGTTTACTTCTGTTACCTGTTTTAGTCGCTCTTAAAAACGAAAATAGTTGTAAGACAAATATTAGAACTTTATTACATTTGCGAATTTTTTTAATAGATATTTTAGTGTTACATTCTAGATATGTTACATGGTGTCCTAATCACGGTCAATTAACCTAATTCAGCTTTTTCCACTGCCTATCCAACTTTATCCAACTAATGATATTGACATGAAACAATACTGACAGCATTGCATTTTTTCTGCCTTACAAAACACACAAACGAATATAAAATAAAGTAGACCTATTTGTTTTGAGTTTCAAGTCTGTGCCTCAAAAAGGAAGGGAGCCCTTGACATTGGGTAACTTGCTTTTCACAGGCTACGTTATTATTGTCTAACATTTAAAAATAGCATCAAATCCTTCGAAGCCCAAACCAGATGCACACTAATTTGTTTTCCTTCAGCTTCCAGTTTCACACAGATGCATTTCTTGTATGCCACTTTTGTTTTCTTGAAGAACAGCCCTTTTCTATAAAATATTATACTAAAAACAAATGAATAGTCAAGTCAAAGTAAACTTTGTCACAGTTGAGAGTAAATGGTAGAAAGAAATTGCGTTTCTCCAGGCTCAATGTGCAAAACAAAAAATACTACAGGCTACACACAATACAATACAGAACTACACGGAGAATATAAATGGAGAATATTAACCCAAATAACGATATTAAATATGGAGTGTGGTTTGGCATTGAAGTACAAACTGTGATTGCAGTGCGGTCTTTCAAAGGCAATGTTAAAGTACTGATGTGTCATTTAGATGGCATGTCTTCCGTGGGGTGTCAAGGTCCTTAACCTGCAATTGCTTAGTCCTGTGTATGACATTAACCTACATCCAGCCTTGCAAGCAGATCCTGCAACTTTCAGGGAAAAATTGGGGGTTGGTGGCAGGATTGGCACTTCAGCCACTGAAAAAACTTAGTTCTAGTCCTTTCCATTCATATTGGTGTGGTGCTGAGGCATCGCACGGCTGCACTTAGGTTCTCGTGTCCGAGGTGGTTCCTCGTGTGGTGGGTGTGGCAACGTGCTGTATCAGTGTGCACTCCTTTCCTCCTTCTGCAGGAAATTGATGAGTGCTATTCCTCTCTTATGTTATGATGGTATTATTGAGCTCTAACATTATAACCCTTAGGCTATACGTTTAGTGTTTTTATAGATGCAAGTGATTTTTCAGGGCTTTACATATTACATAAGCCAAAACACCGAATTGCATGCATTTGAATTAACATAAGACTGGAACAAATACAATCCTGTATTTTTATATTTGGGTATTCCAGCATTATGGATGTGACATTTAGATTCATTTAGAATATAGATAAATCCTCAAAATTCATACATTAATTTAAATATTAGAAATACATATAGATATGGCATATCATATAAACTTTGTGAATTTTAAAGAATTGAAAAATGGCGTTATGGATGTAAGTTATCTGAACCGGTGCTTCACAAGCATGCTTGGAGTATTTTTATAGGGCTGCCGCGATTCGTCGACATAGTCAATGACGTCGACGACATCAATATTTTACATCTACGCATGGATATTAAAATAATTTTAATTAAATTACTTTTATTTCTAATTCATTATAAAAATATTTCCTTCAATATTACTACGTAATTATAGGAGTAGTTTAAATTACCACAGAACAAAAAGGTAGTATGTACACTGCAAGGTTTCGATGGCATACCACAGCATCACTAGCAAGATGAATGAACAACTGGAGAAAACACACACAGGTGCTGTTCTATCGAAAGCCAGAATAAGCAAGACCACCGTAACTGTTTTCTATTCATGTTTATTAAAATACCATTAGTATGGAGAGCTTTAAAATTAATTTTTCCATTGAATAAGTGTTTGAGAAAATGTTTATTCTACGTTGATTCGCGGTGTCGGTGTGTTCGTGCGTGTTGGGCTTGATGGGACCATGTGGTATTACAGTGAACTAAAACGGAAAGTAAATTGCCATTAAACGAAATTGAGAACTGAAATGAAAATGAAAACTAATTAAAAACGTTACGGACTTTAAACTACAAAAGGTAACGCCACACCACCATCGTCGTCACACCTTGTTTAACCAAATCTTTTTAAAAGATGTCATGGATGCTGATCGAACTGCCCCTTTCTTCGCCGCAACTTAAGTTCATATCGCTTACATGGTATAACAATACAGTCCCATGTGGCGTACTCCGCTAATCAAATTTAAGTACAGTATAATGATACGCTGAATTCATACAGATTACAAACTTTTGTTCATTACAACACACCTCAATATTTTAAGCGTACTATTATTCTGCTTATTGAATTGTGGGCGTCAGTAACTTCAGTATAGTGCCGAAAATCCGGCGTCCATAATCTACAGCCCTGCAGTGACCGTTTGTTTTTGTCAAAATCAACTTAAATGGAAATTAGTCGTTTAGATTAATCGACCAATCGGTAAAATACTCGATAGTGATACAGAAAATAGTTGGCAGCAGCCCTATTATTTTTATATGAAACAATTGAAATAGTAATTCAGAAACTAACAATGGAACTAGACATATAGTCAAGTGAACATTTTTATAAAATTGTTCTATTCCTGTGCTCATGATTTTCCCCCACGAATAGATTCATCTTTGCATACATTTGTACATTTTGAATGTCCTTCTGCGCAGCAACAAACTGCGCCGCGAGCAGTTGACAGCGCAACTGGGATTCACGAAGTCCCGAACAGTGTGAGGCTCGCTCGCCCTCTTCTGTTCAGACTGGAGAAACGCAATAACGCAATTAGCTACGTTAGCCTACAGCCGGCAAATCAGCTCCTAGTGTCCTTACTGGATTAACGTGCAGGCCCGCAGGCTGCCTCGCTATCCGTGGAGAACTAGTCCGAAAGCCAGTTTCGTCGGCGTGTGGGAGGGTTTGGTCCGGATGTTAAAGCCGCAGCTAGCCGCTTTTTTTCTTAAGTAACAAGACTAGCATGCAGTCCATACGGAAGTTGACAGCACAGGTACTTTGTATTGGCGACAAGCGTTGAATGTCACCGCAAATTTGTTTCCTTTTGACTGTGTAGGGTTGGAGGTATATCACGTTTTCACTAATGCTTTGTTAGCCAGATGGCTCTTTTATATAAAAATGAGACGCAAAGCAAAGCCGCCCAGCGTGCTGGCCGACAGTGTATTCGTCGCCGTGCGCGGTCCGGCTGAGCATGTACCTCGGAAGCAGAGTGGCTGTAATGTCCAGCACCCCATCTTTGCCCAGGGTCGGCGAGATTTTCAGTCGCCACATTTAATCGTTTTCTGCGAACAACTCATCGGTTTTAATCTGGAGGAGTGGGCGGCCTAGTAAGCGAGCTGGCGAGCCGTGGTCGCGTCCGGGCTTAAGGCTGGGGAGGCAGAGACCTGCTTGGGGTCATTTATAGGCTCTTAAAACCCATCGTTTTAATTTAATTATTAGTAATATTTGTTACCTTAATTTACAAATTAACATATTGTTGTTGCAATTTGCTATTAAGCTAGGTTTTCATAGGTCGGGGTTGTGATGTAATGTGTTCTTTTTCTAAAAAAGGATCCTCTTTAAGATATAACGTGCGTTTGAAGTGGCGTTTAATATTCGAATTTGTTCTCGCGTTAAAATGTATTAGGCGTATAGATGGATACTAGCGTACATTTTATTCAATGTGAGTTGAATGTATTAGCCTTGATTATACACTAAGAGAGTTAGATATTTCAGGACTTTGTTTACAGTCCTGAATTGTCTCTTAATAAATTTAAGCATTATTTGTACAGTGTTCTTCAATGAATTTGCTTTTCATCAGAGGTGTTTCCTCTTGTTCCTGGTATTTAACTGTCAAATAACGCTCGACCCAGTTTTGACTTGCTGTTTGTTTACGTCAATTTTTAAATCCCAGGCATAATACAAAGGTCCAATGGAAAATACCGGAAGGAAGCGCAAGTCAAAGCAGAGCAAGGAGCGGAGCAATGTTTCGGAAGACCCAGAGAGCTGGCAAAGTCCTATGTGTTTCGAAGATCTGGAATACAGTAGAAATTACAACCGTAAGCCAGAGAAGGGTTTTCATGATCAGAAGGGCATGGTCATTGGCAACAGTTCCAGAAGCCGTGGATACAGTCCCTCAAACAGCAGTCCACGTGAGTTTGGTAGGGGAGGCTACAGGAACAGGTATGAGCACAGAGAGGGGTTCCGGAAGTTTCCTATTTTAGAGACGCCCCACTTGCAAGAGAAAAACTGGAGAGAACATCCTTCTGGAGGCAGCTGGAGGAAGAATGCCTTCCAGGAGGATGGTGATGACTTGGTTAGGCCTTTGGAAGCAGGGAATAGGCAACGGCACCTAAAGGATTTGATGAACTGGGACCTGGATTCTCATGCCTCAGGTATAGCAGCCTAAGGGGTCACCGTAAGCATTTTTTGGGTTTTATTTCTTGTTGGGAGCAGTATCTGTACCCAGTGCTTGCTTGATTTTTTTGCTTCTCTTATAGGGCACAAACGAAGAATGAGGCAGCGGAGGAAAGATCCCAATGAGCGAGATGAGGACGGAGGAGCTCATGTGACTGACATATCGGCTCTCTCAGAAAAGGAGCGTCGGGTTGAAGAGAGGATTGGCAAGGAAGGGATCTTCCGACTTAGAAACGTGAGTTCTCTGGAAGGGGCCACCACCTCTTGCTCCTCCACATAAGTAACTGTCAATATGTTATTTGGGACGTCACCTGACAGGCCCGGTATGATTCTGCCCTATGTTGTGTGTTTTCAGCGTTCTCGGAACAATCCTAAGGCTCGGTACCACTGTAACCTGTGCGACGCGATGTTGGAGTCCCTGTCTGTCGCCCTTAAACACCTGAAAGAGAGATTCCACAAAAAGCGATCCCGGGTAACCTTCCTTGCCTTACCTCACCCTCCTCGAAGAACTCGTGTAGATGACTCTGTGCCCAGTATGATAGTATTGCTGTCATCCTCGACTTGTTTCCCAGGCTTTGTTGGCAGCATGATATCAGATTTGACATTTCTTTACATCTTCTGAAGTTTTTCTTGGACCACTGGTCGGGGCATTGAGAATGCAGTGGGTGGACCTCTATGAGTGACTGTGCTTTGTTGGCTTGGTCTTTCCAGGACAAGCTTGAGGAGATGCTCCTCATAGAGATCCCACCACCAGAGGAACCTCAGACCCAAGCTGTAGGCATCACCATTGAGAAACAGGTGGTGGAATATGGCTTAGATGATAAAGATGTGGAGACGAGGCGGCGTATCGTTTTCTCGATGGAAGAGGCCATCAGAGCAGACCTGCCTGGTAGGGGGCCACCCTTCTGTCATGTTTCTCCCAGTCATCTGGGCTACGGTAACTTTAAAACACTTTCTTTGTTTTTAGAATGCTCACTGAGGTTATATGGATCCTCTTGCACTAAATTTGGTTTCAAAGATTCAGATGTCAACATAGACATTCAGTTCCCACCTCATGTGAGTAATTCCGTGGCACTTTTAGCTTCTACACACGTGATTCCTAATATCTTTGAGGTGGCATCAGGTTTTTGTGGTTCACTGAGCTTCGTCCTGCACCAGGTCTTAAATTTTATGAAACCGCTTCTCTAACACAGATGCATCAACCTGACGTGCTCTTGCTGGTCAACGAGGCGCTCTCAAAAAGCTGTGAGTTGATGGTTCCTCCTCCTTGCCATGGTTGTAAACAGGCACAGCATGATGCAGAATTTTAATCTGTTTGCCTGATTTTAGCTGTCTATATGGATCTGGAAGCTGACTTTCATGCAAGGGTTCCTGTGGTAGTTTGCAAAGAAAAGCAAAGGTTGGTTTTTCTTTTTCCCCCCCCCCGAAACTTGATGTGTCCCACTATAGGGTGGCTTCTGTGCATTCGTTTTATTTTTCTGTTTAATGGGGAAAAAACATTAAGAATTGTACAGTCTGTTTTCTGAGACGTATTCACAGCTGACTTAGTTTATTTTGGTGACATTTTTCAGCTCTTATTAATTAAAGGTGTTGGGTTGAAAGACTATTTTATCCTTGGAATGTTATTTATGTAACTTTTGAAAATAAGTTTCTGCATGAATGTTAGCCAGAGGTGGATTATATAAAAAAAGCAGCCAGTTATCCTTTAGCTTGGAGTTTTTGAAGCACACAATAAATCATAATTGTCACAACTTTTAGAGCCATTTTATTACTTGCAATTAAGACCAAAAAATCCCTCTCACAATACACAGCATTGGTTGTTTACATTACATTGTTTGTTACAGCCATACATTTTCTTTTGTGCATGCAGTCATTTCTTGCATTTGTTTTCTCTGCCAGCTTACTGTCTTGCTTGGTAATTATGGGCTGAAGATGATTCATTGTTTAATCTGCTTAGTTTCTGATATTGGGTGAAGAACAAATGTATGGAATGGCTGAGTATGTTTGGCATAAATGACTAGCCGCAGTTGTGATCCAGTCAAATGTACGTTCAATGAGAGCAACTTGTATGGGAGCTGGAGGTAGTGACTTTTAAGCATTATTGTACTGTACTATTTTTAGATATGTTTTCAATGATTTAATTCCAAAGAAATAATACTCCTCACGAAGCTGTGGTTAAGGAAAAGGCTACTGGTCGGGTGGGTAGCTGTTTTTATGATTATGATGTGTATCTAGTAATTTTAGTGGCTGCTCTCATGAACACTGTGCACTTAAACTGTTTTTTCTGTGCAGTGGTCTGATTTGCAAGGTGAGCGCAGGCAATGACAACGCCTACTTGACAACGGAGTACCTGTCAGCACTGGCCAACCTGGAACCGCACCTGCGCCCCCTAGTCGTGGGCTTTAGACGCTGGGCTCAGGTTAGTCTTTTGCATAATTGATGTGTGCTGTAAGGGGTCACCTCTGCTTTTCTGATGTGCTGCTGTTGTCCCCTGCCCCAGATCTGTCACATCGACCATCCAGAAGAAGGTGGACTTCCCCCATATGTGTTGGCTCTCATGGTTATCTTCTTCCTTCAGCAGCGGAAGGAACCACTTCTACCCACTTATCTGGGATCCTGGGTGAGTTGGTAAATCCTAACCTGCTTCACATTGCGTCCTCATAGGCACGTCTGTCTCATTGTGGACCTTAACCTATTTTACCTTTCTGTCTAGCCAGTATCAGATGTAGAACTAAGTATACAGAGGAAGGGTATACTTGTATTTGAAGAGCAGAATTGGGGTTTATGGTGTTATTTTGTCTAAGCAGATAGTGGGGTTTTCCATGAGCAGACTGAATGATTTCCACCTGACTGGGATGGAGAATGATCATGTGCTTTGGGAGTTCAAACCCTCCCAGGAGGAAACTGCATCCTCTGTGGAGATCTGCAGAAATGGAAAGGTGAGACCGTACGGCTGGTGCCCCTGAATGATGTGTAGCTGATGTGCATGTGCTGATGCTGTGTGAGGTCTCTGGGGCTGAGAGATTCTCTGGCAGAAATAGCTGATGTTCTTCTGCTCTTCTCTCCTCTGTGTAATCGATGACTCATCATGCATACGAAGGCGCCCTTGGTGTTCGAAGACGATCGCTGGCGCTCTGTGACTTTGGGGCAGCTGTGGGTGGAGATGCTGCGCTTTTACTCACTGGAGTTTGACATGGCCAACCGTGTCATCAGTGTCCGCTTGAACTGTGTCTGCTTCCGCGAATCCAAGGACTGGTCTAAGAAGAGAATTGCTGTAGAAGGTAATTTTTCTGTAGTGATTGTTTAGGGGGAATGGCACTCACCTGCAACACTTTGAAGCAATTTCTAGTTGTCTATGAAATGTCTTTTCAGATCCTTTTGCGGTGAAAAGGAATGTGGCACGTACAGTGAACAGTCAGGTTATGTATGAGTACATCCTGCACTGTCTGAAGACTACTTACAAGTACTTTGCCATGCCCTTGGGACAGCAGAAATCGCACCTCATCGGTCAGAAGGCAGGGGGGAAACACAGAGACTGTCACAGCTCGGGTGAACGAAACCAAGATGAGAGAACCTACGACGAACCGGATCCTTGTGCTGTTGACCCCCCATCACCAGCTGACAGTTTTCTGCTTGAATCGGGGTTGAAAACTCTTAGCTTGAGGTCTCCCATGGTTAATGGGCAGACTGACAGTGAGGATGTTGCCAGCGATCTTGGCGTTGTTGTTGAGGGAGAAAGGGCATCTTTTCTGGAAGATTCTGACTATGTGGAAGAAGGGGTGGTCTGTGCAGACAGTGCTGAAAGTGACAGTGAGAGAGTCGAAGAAGACTGCGTGTTAGATATGGATGAGAGTGACGACATGGACCCCACTAATTTACCCCATTTCCCTCCAGAGCAGGAGCCTGAAACTGAGAGTCCTTCTGACTTGGAGGCACCTGTGGAGATTGTTGATAGCGATGACCCTGAGGGGTTAGATAGAGAGGATGAGGACTCAGGCAGTGCTGATGACATCCTGGCTGATCTCAAGAAACCCTCCTGCCAGGCAAACCAGTCTGATGAATATGACGAGGAGGAGGAGGAAGAAGAAGAGTACACCTGTCAGCACCTTGACAGTTTCACCACAGAAGAAGAGCAGTATCCAGTAGATATGGTGTCAGGGGAGGAGCTTCTCTCTGAAGGCGAGAGTCTCAATACAGATAGGCTGGTTCAAGAAGGAGATGGTCCTGGGATGGTAGTAGAACCAAGTTCACATGCAGTTGATCTGACCAAAACCCTAGAATGTTCTGGACGTAATCTGCAATACAAGTTCCACAAGATGGTCTTTACCCGTGGCAAGGTATTCATCTGCTCTGTTGTCTTATCCTTAAAGGCCTTCACACACAGCGGCAAGTCCTTTCCATTCACTCACTTGTATGCTTCTATGATGTCTTTCATCTGCTGCTAATGTTAAAATACCTGTAAGTGGGAGGATTGTGATGATGAATATAACCTTTGTACAGACATAGAAGTAAGAGGCTTTACAGAATCATTGCTAGCTTAGGTATAGCTTGTAAGAGTTGCTAGACAGTGAGACGTATGTGAGGATTTGGTGGAAAGACATGGTCGACTTGGTCACCGAAAGTAATCTGCTCCTCTCCCCAGTCCCACACCATTGTGTGCAGCCTGTGCAAGCACGATGGCCACTTGAAGCGTGACTGTCCTGAAGATTTCAAGAGGGTTGAGCTTGACCCTCTACCTCCTATGACACCAAAGTTCCTTATAATTCTTAATGACGTGTGCATACAGTGCTACAGTAAGTGTCTATCTCTGAACCAGAAGTATGTGAAGTATTAATCAGCTTGTCCAGGCTGCTCACTTCAGACTACACCCATTTAATTTGCAGGCAGTTAGTCATTATGTATTTTATAAATATTGACCGAAGACAAAAGTTATAAGACTTCTTTCCTTCACACCAAAATTTGCTGTGAAGGTTGGTTTTTCCATTTCAGTCTTTCACATCAAAAGTTTTGACTTCATTTTGACACTTTTGACACCCTGTTCCCTGATTGGTTAAACCATGTCTCCTCATGCAGTCACTGAAAATAATTTAAAAAGTGCTTTTAGCATTTTTTTAACAGGGCTTCCAGATTATTTTAAGCAGGCTAATCCAATATTTGGCTAGTTATACTACTTCAAAGTAAAAATTTTTTTGTTTCTGTATCTGACACTATTTTCACACTTCTCTGAGATTAGTTGTTGTAGAATTCGACATGTCAGCCCTGTAGTTATTGTATTTGTTTTCATTGTGCAGTTGGGGTTTCTGATGGTGGTGGAAAAACGCCATTCTTGTGTGTGGCTCAGTAGTGGGGAAAATGGCAGTAGTATGTAGAGGAGTTGGTTCATGTGAGGTAACAAGACTTAAATCCTCCTGAAAAGTAAATATACATGCATTTCTTTGTCTCTTACATGCCAGGGTCACTAGTGAATTTGTGTAATTCAGTTCCTTCATTCTTGTTGCACTCTAGCTTAATTTCTTGGTAACAGATTCATGACTAGGGGGAACAAAATGAACCACTGATAGTGGTTGTGCATTTTATTTTAGTTAGTTCTGTAGCTGGTGAGATGGGTCTACTTTTGTGTTTCAGAGCTCATCTGCATTGTGAAGCAGCTGGCTAAGTACACATCAGGTGTTGTGCCAGATCTGTAGTTGATGGAATTGCTTGTAGCAGATATTGGTTGATCTGGAGGTTCGCAGGGGACCCAGGTGTTACATAAGCTCTTAATCGACTGGGTGAATACATGCCACCATTCAAATAGGGTTAAATCAAATGTGTTTTTTGAAAAAATACTTTTGTTTCTCTTAAATTGAATGTGTTTAGCTTAGATGTTTCTTTATTGTCCTTAATTGTTCTCAAGCAATTATCTTGAGTGTTTAAGTTACTAACTGTATTTTAACATGGTCATCTGAGAGGAATATTTATTGTAGTGTTGCTCTTAAGTTTGGTTACGATTGATTATTAAAAAGCACTTGCCAGTTCCTTAAACAAGAGTTGAATTGTATTGGTCAACTTTGTATATTGTAATAAATAGAGTAGCAGGAGAGGAAACTGGCATTCACTGTGGTTTTTCTTAGTCTGATTCCAGCCTGGCTTACTGAATATTTTGAAAGGAATTAGTTGTTCAGAAAGAAATTTTGTTTTTATAAGCTTTTTATGAAAGTAGCACCTTTCCCATAGAATGGATAGGGTGACATGTTTTAATCTATATTCGATCACAGTTAACGTTGGAGGAGAAATCACCCGATTTACTGCCGTATTTTTACTGTTCAGTGGATTAAAGGCTGTATCCAGTTACTGAAGGCATCACTGATTTCTTGATGCTTCTTTCTGATCTCTGAAGGAGACTTTTCACCGGATGAAGTTGAGGAGAAGGTTCGAGAACACATCCTGCAGGATTTGGAGAAATTTATAAGGCTTCAGTTTGAGGGTAAGCTCAGCAGGATAATGTGGTGGTCCCACCAGAAAATCTGTGTCTGTCTCTCCTGATAGTCAGAAACATTCAAAACCAATAAAAAAAGAACAGGGAACTATTTAGTTGCATATATGGGAAATAGACACTGAATGCTTTGACTGCTTTGCGTGTTCGGAGGACAGTATGTATTTGATAAACTATTAGGGTTATCCTGGCAAGTAAACCAAAACAAACAAGGCTTTCTAAGCAGCACTTGCTGGGTCGAAATGGGCTGCAATGTAGACACTTGGCGCTCCACAGTTGAATTCACTGAGCTCTTCAGAATGACCCATTCTTTCAAGAGATGTTTGCAAGCCTGACTGCCTGCCTAGGTGCTCCACTTTATATACCTGTGGCAATGGGTCTGAATGAAATACCTGAATCGGGCGGTTAAGAACTGTGTCCTGATAGTTATGTGTCCATATAGTGTGTGTGTGCGCGCGTGCGCATGTACATATAGGTTGAATTTTCAGCTATCAAAACTGAAAAGTGAAATGGCTCTGCTGTTTAAACCTCCCCTTATGTATCTTGTTGTTTCATTGTCCAAATGTCTTTTATTCTGCAGGGGCCAAGTTAAGACTCTTTGGATCCTCTAAAAATGGGTTTGGGTTCAAACAGAGTGATCTGGACATCTGCATGGTCCTAGAGGGCCACGAGACCTCTGAGGTGACCCAGTCTACTGATATATAGTGTAAACTTGCATGCTGGGCAACCTGTTACGCGATTCTAAACTCAAAATTAGGGATTTTGCTTGATTTATGTAGCTAGTGATTTGTGCTTTGATCATGACTGTTTTGCTGGTTAGTGATGAAACATTTGTGTCTTGTCAGGGACTTGACTGCATTGCAATCATAGAAAGCCTTGCCAGAGTTTTGAGGAAACTCCCAGGTGTGTATTTCTCTGTCTAGGATATGGGAAGTCTGGTTGTAGCACTTTCCCCAGAATGGTTGTAATCACCTTACCTGACCTCGAGTGGATGTGACCACTCTTGGTTCGATGAGCAATTAAGAGTTACTGGTCTAGTAGTCTAAGCTACATAATTTTTTTGTAAAGCATGTTTGTTTGTCCTGATGTCTTGCTTGTGTGCAGCAATTAAGACAAAGACAATAACAGAACTAAGATTAATCACTGCAGGCTGTTGCGACAGTTTGTTTTTGCATAGTCTGTGTGTAATTTTAGCTTTTTGGATGGTTTATCTTTCAGGTCTGCGCAACATATTGCCCATCACAACAGCCAAAGTCCCCATCGTGAAATTCTTCCATGAGAAGACAGGCCTGGAAGGAGACCTCAGCCTGTACAACACGCTGGTGAGAATGTGACACCCCCTTACCCCACACTGGTCGTCCTCGCCCAGCTTCCAGCGCGGCCAGTTTGATCAGCCCCAGCTGGGACAGCTGTGTGATCCAGAAGGCCTACTTGCCCATTCCACTGGAGCAGCATTCTTGAGTGACCCCCTATGGACGACGACAGTGCGTTAGGCCATGCCGGCATTTTGACATCCTGCCAATCTTTGCGCATTTTGCACCTTTGCCTTTCCTTCAGGCCCTGCACAACACACGGCTCCTTGCATCATATGCGGCGATCGACCCCAGAGTGAAGTACCTGTGTTATGCCATGAAGGTGTTCTCAAAAGTGAGTGCGGTGGTTCCCCACAGCCTGATCTGGGTGCTCAAACCCTTTGTCACTCCCTGCTGTTGTTGTTGTACTGATTCATATTGAGTACTTTTCCACCGCACCAGGTACCGTACTTTCGGTACTTCCATAAAGTACCAAAAGTATGGGTGTAGTTTTGTGTCGGTTTTCCACTGGAGTAAAAACTGGTACCGGCGCAAAAAGACATAATCAGTAATCGCCCCTGACTGACATCATCACAAAGCGCGACGCAGTATTTCTTTTGCTGAATTTAAACATGTTATTATGATCCTTCACTTTCCTGTAGTCCTGCTTAAGTTTTTTGACTTTCAAGCGGCATTGTTCGGTGTTTCGCGTGTGCTTTTTTTATTCCGAGTCATGCCATCCAAATCCCGCTGGATCTGTTCATCCAACCATATGGCGATTTAAAGCCTGTGTTTCCTCGTCTGTCCATCCTTCCATTTTACTTTTTTAATATTTTTGTTTCTACTGCTTTTTGTTTCGTTTCTCGCTGTTCGCTGTGTGTATTTTGTGTGTCAGCGGTAGGCTATTTGCATAACCAATCAACAGCAAATACGTATGTAAGTCCCACCCCAAAGTACCGAAGTACCAAAGAAGTACCCCAGCTGGTTTGGCACTTTCGGTACTGGAAGTTTTGGTACTGGTATTGGAACTTTCGGTACTGGTACTCGACCGGAAGTCAATGGAAAAGCGAAAGTACCATACTTTGTGCGGTGGAAAAGCGCCCATAGACAGTTTGCTGTGTGTGTACGGTAGTGAGGCTTGAGTTACTTTACAGGCTAAATGGAGCCATATAGCCAATCAAATCACTAGGCTGTGCTGTCATATGCATGCATGTTCTCTGCAGGTGTGCGATATCGGCGATGCCTCACGTGGAAGCCTTTCCTCCTACGCCTACACGTTGATGGTGCTGTTCTTCCTTCAGCAGAGGAGCCCACCCGTCATTCCTGTTCTCCAGGAGGTATTCCCCATTCTTAGGGTGTGACTTGCTCTTTCTGAGACCTCTGGGGAGGTGCCAGACCACTAATGTCTTGTTGAGTGTGAGTTAGCAGACTATTTTTTTCTGTAGCTTTCAGCACTTTGAGTATTGCAATATTGATGCTTATAAACTCCATGCACTATATATATAAAAAGGCAGTCAGTTCATATATATATATGTACAATATGTATGTATGTGCATATATATGTGTGTGTGTGTGTGTGTGTGTGTGTGTATGTATATATATAATATGTGTGTGTGTGTGTATATATATATATATGTATATGTGTATGTATGTATGTCGACAGTATTTTAAGATGACAAATGGTTTGAAGTTCTGACAGTATGTTGTGTATTTCAGTGTTTCCTAAATGAGACTTAACCACTGCATTCTGACTCATCAGTATGAATTCTCACTTTTTAACCCTTTCTGTGGCCTCTGTGTAATTAACAGGGCTTCAAGTAAATTTCACTTCCTAACTCTTTTGTAGATTTATGATGGACCAAAGAAGCCTGAAATCCTAGTTGATGGCTGGAATGTTTATTTCTTCGATAAACTGGATGAATTAGTAAGTTAAAGAAATTATTTGTGTAGCTGCCTTGCCACCCATTTTTTTTTGTTTTCAAAAGCTGTATAAGGCTCTGATTCCCTCCCTGCATAATTTTTACTTTTCTGGTTTTTCAAAAAGCACTGAGCATACCTGGCTTTGAGGGTGGGAGTGTCATAGTTCTTGCAGTGTTTCCCCCAGGTTTACAGCTTTGGTGGGGGGGGGGGGGCAGACGGACACCGACAGGATTCACGGTGTCACTAAAAGAAACGCAAGAACAGCTGTCAAAAGAACGCAGAAATTTTTGTCTGCTTTTCAGGTGGTTGACGGGACATTTTCTGGTGTGCTCTCTGTGCGCTGGGGGGAGTGTGCTCACCTGTGTGTGCGCATGTGTCTGTGCGTGCGCGTTGGTGCCCAACTCCGCCATGCGCGATACAGAGAGCAGAGGAGAAACGTGCAGCCGTGTAGAGACAAAAATGACAAGCTGTTGTGTAAATAAGATAAATAACATAAGGCTATTAAGTTTGTTTAATAAAAGGACAATGTATAGACCTGTTCTATAGGAAAGATAACCTTGACATCTTTTGAGATCTGGCGCTATATAGATAATAAAATTAAATAAAATTAACTTGACCTTCAAAGGAGGGTGGGAGGTGCCGTTGGGGGGGTGGGTTACCCCCCTAATATAATGGTAGGGGAAACACTGTCTTGCGGTCTGCTTGCTGCCAAGAGCTGACCACTCTCTACTTCTTGACTGTGAAGTAAATCTGCATCAGTCTTGTTGGGATATGCAGGTTAATGCTGCAGTTGGGGGGGGCCCTAGTCTGTCTGTCAAAAAGAGTGGGAGGGACATGTCTGCTGACACGGTGACACGTTTTCACGACCGTGCCATGGTGCGTGCAGCCCCGCTGCTGGCCGGAGTACCACAGCAACACGGAGAGTGTGGGGGAGCTGTGGCTTGGCCTGCTGCAGTTCTACACAGAGGAGTTTGACTTCAAGGAGCACGTGATCTCCATCCGTAGGCAGCAGCTCCTCACCACCTTCAAGAAACAGTGGACCTCCAAGTACATCGTCATCGAGGGTGAGAGCCTGGGTCGGCTGGGGCACGTGGAGTGTGCGGGTGCTTTGTACGCGTGGGTGAAACGGGGCCCTTTTCCCTGGCAGCCTTTATGTCAATTTCCTAACATTCCTTAATGTTGACCCCCCCCCCCACACTCTGCCTCTCTCCATCCATGCAAATGTCACTTTAAAGAACTGTTTTTTTTTTTTTTAATGTCTAGTGCAATATGTCTGAAATGGTGAAGAACACTGGTTTTTGCTGCTGTACCGCTGTTAATATGTTTTTATGTATATTCTATATTAATTCCACTTTAGAAATATAAAATCTAAATAGAAAATAAAATATAAAGTTTTTTTATTTTTTATTTTTAGTATTAATACACTGCTAGGCCGATGGTGAGTCAATTCAACGTAATTTTGTTCTGACGTGCCCTGACCGGTGTATGTTCTGATTGACAGTAAAGTAGCTGTTCTAGGTAGAAAGTGGGGGAGACTGGGTATGCCGGAGAAGGTCTAGAGCTCATTCCAGACTGGTCCACAAATCATAACGGAGAAAAACTGTGTGTGTGTGTGTGTTGCCAAGTCTGTCAATTGTTGGTTGAAGCATATAAAAAAATTAGTCTAACGATGGACCATTATTGATTAGATTAATTGTATTGGTTTCTCAGCTATTGCAATTTACTCTGTGGCTTGTTTTTCCTTCAAAACCATAGATCCTTTTGATCTGAACCATAACCTTGGTGCTGGATTATCTAGAAGAAGTAAGTGCTTTACAGATTTGTTTGTTTATAGATTGACCAATATTAATGAATGGTCATACCTTCATTTATTTACTTTTGTTTATCCCGACACAGTGACTAATTTTATCATGAAGGCCTTCATCAATGGAAGAAGGGTTTTTGGAACTCCCATTAAAGTCTATCCTCCTGAATACCCCTCAAAAATGGTGGGTATCTCTCTAGAAACATCCAGCCTTGTAATGTAGTTGTTTGGAATTTATGAAAACATGGTGGAATGGAGGATTTCTATCCGGAACACTTGTCGTATTGTCTTGTTTGCGACGTGGAGGACGTTAAACATTACCTAACAAGATGATCTTCGGAATGTAATAGACCTTTAACACGAAGGAATGCTGCATTAATCCCAGAGCTCCTCCATAAATGAGGGACACACTTGGACAAGAGAACTACAGCAAGCACTACTGACCTTCATGAATTTTAGACAACAGTACTACTGCTATATTTGTGAATGAGAACACATTGAGGCTTATTTAAGATTTTAATATTGAATTAGAATGAGATTGTTTCACCTGCTTGTTCACAATTTTGTTGGATCAGATTCCACACCCCCATGCATGTTAAGCAAACTTCCTTATGGTACTACACTTTCCTCCAGACATATTTAGTTACACTGACCTGCATGTCTGAATTGCTGTGTGTGTGTGTATGTGCCAGAATGTTTTCATTCCAACCCTACCTTAATCAGGCTCAGATGGGATGGTCCTTAATAAATTAATAATGAATGTGGCACGTTGATAGCAGTGTGGGCTGGAATGAAAACATTCCACCAGGGGACCATCCAGGAACAGGACTGAGAACCACCACTATACGGGATGTGTGGGTGGGTGGATAATCACTCTCACAGCTGTGGGGCCGTAGGCAGTGTCCCATTGATCACTTACATGGGGGCAGCTTTGTCAGCATATCTGGGGCTGTTTCCTAAGTTCCTGTTTATTTTCCAGGAGTACTTCTTTGACCCCGAGGTGCTCACAGAGGGCGAACTGGCCCCGAATGACCGCTGCTGTCGCATCTGTGGAAAAATAGGCCACTTTATGAAGGATTGTCCAATACGTAGAAAGTAAGCTTGCTTCATCATGGCCTTTATTGTGTTTATGTACAGTTCAGTAGGTTGCACAGAAAACTGTAAAATTAGGATGTGAAAGTAACACTGGAAGGATTTTATAGCAGTAGTTCTGTGTTCTCTTGAATGTACAAGGTGGCCATGAAGTGTGTATCTCAGCATGCTATTTTCAGGGGTCGGTGTGTTTATGCACCACCACTCCACGTCCGGTGAGGGTCGTGCCTTTATGCCTGTGCCCGTTTTAGGGTGAGACAGAAGCGTGATCCCCTGAACTACGAGGACGGAGGAGGTGGTAGGCGGCACCATGGTGACCAGGACAGGGTGCGGCCAGTGCCCCTGGAGGTCAGGGACCAGGCACTGCGCCACGGGGAGAGACGGAAGGGCCAGGAGGAGAAGAGATGCTTCATCTGTGGTTCCTGCAGCCATATTATGAAAGAGTGTCCCAAATACAGGGGTCGTGCTGGTGAGCAGACAGGAAGGCACTCTTAAACCACATGGTCTCTGGTTGTGGTTTATGGGTTGTGGTTTTTAAAGAGTGAATAGCTCTGAGTTCTGTGTAGCTCTAACCTCTGAACCTTCCATCACAGGAAGCCCCAGGGGTGAGGGGTTCTCTACATCCGGTCTCACGAAGAACCCCCGTGAAAGACAGGTTTGGGGAAATACCCTGCACAGGTCGTTCCTGACACCTGCTGCTCTTGGGCTTGTGCCTTTACACCCGTGTCTCTTTGCAGGGTTCACCCCTCCGGGAGGAGAGGAGAAAGCCAAAACAGTCAAAGATGACTTTGAGCCCCCGAGCAGGTTTGTGGTCATCGGGTCTTTTGTCCCTGGGGGTATGACTGTTATGGCGGGGGTGTTGTTTGAGACTTAAGTCATTCTTTTGTGCCTGTACTTGGTCCTTTTCATGTACGACTGTCTGATAGGAGTGTTTGTGGCCTGCTAATGGGCTATTAAACTCGCAATCTGTTACAGGCAGCCTCACTAACAGGCACCTGACTCAGGGCAGAGCCTCTTCCAGGAGAAAACCCATGGACTGAAGAGAAGCATGTTTACTTTAAGCCAAAACCCAGTCCCATCCGCCTTTAGCGCTTGTCTATGTGTAGGTCACATGAGAAGCAGGACAAAACCTGAGCCACCTCACCGGTGTTTTTAACCAGAATTCCTCCAGAAGGAGTTTTGATTTTCTTTTTTTTCTTTTTATAATTCATTTTAAATCCAAAGCCATTATGCATGCTCTTTGCCGAACAGGTATTTGTTTTATTTTAATTTTAATAGTCATTTGATCACTTTGTCACATGCACCATGAACTGTCTGTAGAAAAGGCAGTATAGTTTAAATTGGAACGCCTCAGATAGCTGTACGGTAGGGCCTTTGGGATTGTCTAAGCAGTGATATAAACCTTTACTGTACTTTCAGAAATCAGTGACTTGAGTCTCTGAGTGTTCATGTAAAAAGAATAAAAGATTTGAGGCATTTGCTTCAAGTTATAAACAAGACTGAACAGATTTCAAATACAATGTTCTTCCTGTTTTGAGTTGTAGTTTGCTAAATATTACAGTACTTATTTACAAGTATTAGTTGGTTTAACCTCAGGTTATGTGAATGAATATATTGTGTGTTTTTGTAATTTACATTGTGGAGACCAGATTTCCCCACAGTGTGATGAAAACCTGTAAGTTTTAACCTTGTGGGGACATTTTTTTCTGTCCCCACACGGATAACCTTGATTTTATAAAAAAAAGAAAAAAATCTCTGAATGCAATCAAAAAAACTATCCAAAAGTCTTGTATTTTGCTTAATTACCTGTAGTTAAGGATGTGATAGTTGGGATTAAGGTTATACCCATAGAAAGTGTGTGTGTGTGTGTGTGTGTGTGTGTGTGTGTATAAAATGTAACATATATATGTAGCCACCACACAATGCTTAATTAGCTTCCCCTTGGCATAGATTAAGCAGGAACTCTAAAGGAGGGTACCATTCTACATCAAGAAATTTTAATGACAATGTTCATGTTTGTGCGAGACCTCAGATATGGTCTGTGATCAGGTATTGTGACAGGTATAGTTTACATTGCTTTCCAGCCCTGCAAACCACAGTAGTGACCATGTGTACCCCACATTTGTCTAATTATGCATTGGATGAAACTGTTCACCTATTTGCATTTGCTTGTTAAATCTTACATTTTGAATCAACACAGACATTGCAGAGACGGAGCGTATACTATGACGTAGGGCAATTTTATATTTGGCATCATGCAATCTAATGCAAGTACATAGGTCTATTTATAGGGGGGGGGCAAATGACGCCAAATTAAATACTGGGGGACACGTGCTCCCCTACGCCAATGGCATATACTCTTATTGGGCTGTTTAAGAGAACCCTAAAGCTGGTACCAGCATCCAACCGCAGGTGAACTTCCATTTTTTTGTTTTCCCTTTTGCTGATAATGAAATGGCCGTTGTTTTCGCTTCTCCCCAACATCTTGTGAAGCACTTTTCCTCATACACTCTAATAAAATCCCTATTTCTTCTTGAATGTGGTTCCGTTCGCCAACTTTTCTTTTGACCGTCTCATGTGAGCAAATTCCTGTCTGTTCCCATTTGAAACGCATGAGGGCGATAAAAGCCTACTAACAAAGAAGGGTCTTTTCAAAGAAGCTTTTCAGTCCTTGGCCTTATTAAAACGTACTTGAAACCACCCATGAACAATGATAGATTGAGCAACCTAGGTATTTTAATTGTGGAGTCTAACGAGCCAAATCCCTTCACTTAGATTAATTTATGAATTTTCTCTAAATAACAGCAAACGCAGAATACAACTTTTGTAAGTCTGAAGTCTTATGAGCTTCTTCCGAGCATATAGGTCATATTTGAAAATGTTTGAATAATTTCTACTACAGTTTTCTGAATTTTTCTAACATGAAAGGCATTAGTTTTGTGAGCCTACATTGTTGTAAGTCAAGGCAAAGAGGTTTGTAAATGCACTTCTGCAGCGGCGCCGTTCTGGGTAGTTGTATCCCATGACAACATTTTTGAGTATTGTATCATTATTTAGGAAAGAGAGCTCTTATAAAAAATACCTTAGCGGATTTATTTGCGGGGTACCCAGGATGCAGAATTAGCTCTCTAATATTGTGGTGGAAGATGCAGGTCTTATATCGTTGATGACAAATCTAAGATCTAAATACATTAATGTCCGCAATTTATTTAAATATCTAAATTTTCAATGTTAACTTTATAATATTTAAATTCATTTATTTTTAGTGTTTTGCTTTGATGTTTAATGTAAAATAAAACAATTACATAATCATCTTTGGTGTGCTTCTTGCTATTCATATACTTAATCATATATAGCTTTATAACTGAAGAAATTATTTCATACCTCAAAATATTACACAATCGCTATGAAGCGATTCAGTTTCCTTTGCATAATAGCGCGCAGTGTCGCGAGAGTGTAATGTTTTATGATGGTTTTCTATTGGCTAACTAGCTTGCCAGTTATTCACATGCCGTATCGCCGACGACATTATTGAATTGTTGGGCAGTCACGTTCAACGCATGCGCAGCAATGTGTTATTCACTTTCGCTACCTTGTCAAATTGCTATTCAAAGAGATTTCGAGAGAGGAGAAACATGTCTGCCCCGGTAGTACGGGCGACAGTAAGAGCAGTTAGCAAGAGAAAACTGCTTCCAACTCGTGCTGCGTTAACTCTGGTGAGTGTGTTCTTGGCTTTGTGCAAACAAATGCGCGAAAGTTGCATAGCTGATGAGATTTCGTTGGTTTTTAAATAGACTAGGGTTGAAATGAGAGGGTAGTGTTTCTTGCTAGCTGGTTCAAAATAGTATGACTTTTATCTGGAAAACTAGACACGCGACAAACGGGTACAGATAATTTGGGTATTTTAAAGGATTGCCTTGGAGCCCATCCCCGTTGGTTAGCTATTTTTCCTCAACGAAACTTTAGTTAACTCTTCGGTAGCTAACGTATTGACCTACAAGCGTGCATTGTCATTGAAACAAACCGTGACATAACATGAATCCACAGCTCTTAATAACATATAAGCATTATCATTTTGTCAGAAAAGACAATAACTTGTCCTATACGTGCAAGGAAGTGTACATTGATGCCCGTAGTACGTAGTCAAGTGTTAGTTCAAAATTTAAAATAATTTTAGATTTTGTTGAGTAATGATTGATTGGCAAGCTGGTGGTTAAGGAATTGGACTTCTGCCAGAACAGATGCAGTTTTAAGTCTATGGTTAAACCTTTGGTGAGGTAGCGTTTACTAACTAAATTCTTAAACCATTTTAGCTAGAATCAAGGCCAAATATTTAAGTTTGATATATATATTCATGATCTAACTATCCATCTGTCCTTGTGATGGGATGTCCACTTCGAAGCTTGGGAAAGTCTGCTCCACAGCCAGCTCTAGAGGGTGCATGCATTTCTGCAGCCTTGCTCATGAATATAATTGCAGGAAATTCTTAATGAGTCTCCAGTGCAAAGATCATGTAAACATACTTTGTTTGTGCATATATTCTTGGATATTTATACAGTTTTTCTGTTTTTAGACGCCATCAGCAGTAAGTAAGATTAAGCATCTGTTACAAAACAAACCAGAATATGTAAGTATCTCATTGTACAAAGTTTAAAGGTGCATATTCCACCACTATAAACGTCTGTGTTAAATGCCGCTTCTTGCCAATTTAAATTTTTTAAAAGGCTTGTAATGTTCATCATAGTTTAAATGAGCTGTACTTAAGTATGAAGACCACCATATAATATGTTTGTGCTTGATACTAGTGTCCTACTCTTCTCTTTGTTTTAATGTTCTCAATTATAATTCTTTTGTCTATAAGCCTTATTACATGAAATTTTATAAAATTTTAGCAATGGTTGTATTACCTCATTATTTGTGTATGAGTGCGAAGGTTGCGTAGGCCCTGCAGTGGGTTGGTGCCCCGTTCTGGGTTATTCCCTGTCTTGTACCTGTAGCTTCTGCAATAGTCTGTGGACCCTGCAACCCTGCATAGGACAAGCGGGTATAGAAGATGGATGTTTTTAGCATTTGGTGGATGATTAGTAGTGTTTCAGTCATTGTCTGTGTGTATATTTACGTCCGTAAGCATTCCATGGGAACATTTAGAGTTAGTTGAGCAATAGTTGCATGTGTTTTTTTTAGAATGAATTTAGGCTAATATGCATGTTTGTTCATATGAATCTAGTACTCTTTGTTGTTCTCGAGCACTATTACGTGAGGTTCTCTTTTTGCAAAGATCGGTCTGAGGGTGGGTGTCCGAACACGTGGCTGCAATGGACTCTCATACACTTTGAACTACATCAGGGAGAAGGAGGAGACGGCAGATGAGGAAGTGCTGCAGGATGGTGAGTTGCAGTGGATTGCAACACTTATCAAAATTCTGTAGGAGATCCTGGAATCGTTCTGTTTTCTGTTCTGACTTTGTTGCAGTAACAGGCTATATTTGCTTTGCTATAGTTTTAAACACATTGATCCACGGTGGGGAAAAAAGTAATTGTTTAGGATGTTCTGTTACTGAGTGGCTGGCTCACTCTAGAGGTGTATCACTGAAGAATCGTTGTGTAAATGGGTGGTTGAATTTAATGATGGTAGAAGCGAGGTTTCAGAGTAGGTAGAATTTAACATTTGCCAATATAAACAAATAAAGCAACCTGTGGGTCATTGATTAAACTCCACCCATTTGGGTTCCTCTGCCTCGATTCTCCAGTGGCTGTTTACATGTGACTAACATCAGAGTTTTGTAGTAGGCAGGTGCCCCGACCATGTGCTTCACTTGAAACATGGTCTCCTGTTTGCTACAGGGGTCAGAGTCTTCATAGAGAAGAAGGCGCAGCTCACCCTGTTGGGAACAGAGATGGATTATGTGGAAACCAAGCTGGCGAGCGAGTTTGTCTTCAATAACCCTAATATCAAAGGGATGTGTGGCTGTGGCGAAAGCTTCAGTGTTTGAGCAGGTCGCCCTCCTGTCACACCGCGCTGCCGCTCCTTTCTTACTCAGTCGGTTCACTCCCTCCTAATCTTCCAGATCTGCTAGGTGTGGCCAAGTAAATGAGAGATTAAGTGACTCTGGGTGAGCCCATTCATTGAAGGGGTCTGGATGTATCTATTTTCTGTAATATGTATTGTGTAGATCATGTATTTCGCCGCTACTTGTGCCCATTTTGGCGATGTGGTTTCGCTCTCCACAGTTTCACCCTTGATACTCATCCAGAGCAGAGAGCAGTCAATTCTGCACAGACCTGTGTCAGGTAGCATATCTATGTATATAACAAATCTATATGTCTATGGAAAACTTGATGCTAATCTATAGCTAAATCAGACATCCCCCCCCCCCCCAAGGAATGGTCCATGAAAGCTAACAGAATATGTCAAAGTAGATATACATGCTTGCATCCAGACCTCTGTCTGCGCCAAGAATGTCTGGTTTTCCACTGTAAGGTCTTGTATTGTCACAAACTGATCACAAGTGAATCATGTGGGCCTAAAGTCCCCTTCTGAGGCACCAAAGCTAGGAGTGCATGTCTAATACAAAACCAGAGACATGAATATGGTCCCTTCATATGTTAGTCTAAAACTGGAAGGTCATGGTAATTTTGGATTTATGAGTTTAATGTATGAGTTTAGGGTCAGTGGGTAACTCACAATATATCAGTGCTTTGAATCACTCTGGGATACCATCTGATTTGTTTGTTTAGATTATGAAACTTTTTACCAATAGTCCAGAAATGACAGTATAACGGTCTTTGCTGAATTTGCAAAGAGCTTCAGATATGCTGGGCTTCCTTCTAGCGAGGGGAAGAGTGCAAGTTTGTGCTCGTGTGGTGTGGGATTTGTTAGGCTACTGGTTGGTCTAGTTTAACTGATGGGAAATGGAAATACCGCCAACCATGGGATTTTAAGTTTAGTTTCTCCCATTACTGCTTACTATGTCATGGGGAAATTCATTTCCACCATAATTCCCCATGATTTTTATAACCGCTAAGAGTTATTTGCTTGCTGTCAACAGAGTGGTTTGAGATTGAAATTGCTAAAAGCCTATAATGGCTCAACGAAAGAGGTTTATAAAACAAGCACCTCTTTGGCCTCAATCTATGTGACTTGGAAAGAAAAGACCGTTGAGGTTGCTGGGTTGTTTACAGTAATGAGATGTATGCTGCCTGTCAATGTTACATCCATGCGTTTCTTGGTTCTGCTTGTTTGCTCACCTGCGGAAACATTGGAATTTTGGGGGGGGGGGGAGTGAAGAATGATATCCAGAATATGTTTGAGGGGAAAGGGAACCTTTTTTCTAATTATTATTTCTGTTGTTTTATTTTCTGGTTATATGTATATATAAAGAATGTATAGTACCCTATAACCCATAATGAAACGCACAAATTACATATACAAAAGAGGAATGGACTATTTCAGTGTCAGAACAACAGAATGTGTTCTTACAGTGTGTGGTATTATTACTTGTGCAATACGTCATTAAAGTTTCTAACAACGTTGCTTCATTGTCATTTTTGTAGACGCATGCTGTCACATTGAGTAGTATTCTGTAAGATTCCTGCCTCATCTGTATCAGATATGAACCATCAGCAGCAGGTCATAAGCCCGCCACTCCTTTAATATTGCTGTTGAACATTTTGCTTAAAGCATACCCAATCCATGATGTATATCAGAATTATGTTAACCTGTGATTGTAACTGTGCCACATGGCTTTTAAGGATTTGTATGTGACCTGGAGAGACCAGTAGGAGGCGCTACAGCCTAAGAGCCCCTTACAGAGTACAGTTGCACTGGCAGAGAACATTAATAATCCTATGACAAATGGGTGCCATGCTATGTCCGCAGTTCCCCCATGCTCCCAGCTACTCTCTGTTCATTTAATCCCTTACACCAATGTTCCTTTACTGCCACTGTTGAGAACAGTGGGCATTCTATTATGTGTATTTTGATGTTCTTGAACTTCTTGTGCATTAGTTGCATCGTCGCTACTAAGAACAATGCAGTAAAGAGATGAAACCAGAGTCGCTGAAATACACCATGTTTCCCGCACCTTATGATTATGACTTAAGATGTTTGAATCATGTGACAATACTTTTATCCGGAGCCAACCAAGTTACAAGCCAATTTGCCACAATGTTGTGTGCCTTAGTCAATGCACTATAAATACCTTCATAATGCATTATAATGGCTTATACTGACAATAATAATGTATTATGAAGTTGTCTGTAGTGCGTTTGAGATGAGAGCTTCATGGCACATTCATAATGCATAATAAACTTGGCAATAATGCGTTATGCCTTTTTGAGGGCAAAGGGAACTTTGACATGAATGTGTCATAATGCATAATGAAGGTATCTATAATGCATTATAATGACTGCTTTAAGTGAAGTGCTACCAATTCTTCACCATTAACAGTGCCTTGCTGAAGGAAGAAGTTATGGTGGATAACATTACCGGTTCTGCCTTTGTGGTTTGTTTAAACTATCAGGCGCCAGAAACAGTCCATATTTTATGTGTTGCATCAGACTTAACAAGCGGATACCCTTTCACTGAGAAATGCTTCACAATGGTGAGGTGTCTGATCAGGTTTTGTACATTTGGTAGTATTAGAGACTCTTTCATATGCTGACCTGCAGCACAAACATGGGTTCCAAATGCATGCATACAGCAGTGTTCCAGAGATCTGAGAAAACATTAGAACACATTATTTAAGTTTAAAGTATATTCAGCAGTAAGCTTTTGATAAATTCTTCATTTAGACAAGGTGTACATGAATCTTCCATAAATTTACAGTTGAGCACTAATGGGTTGTATTTTTCCTGCTTTCAAAGGGAAAATTAGCATATATGTTGGCGAAAGCAGCTCCTGTGAAACAATCAGCAACGTGGTTCAGTTAGTAAGATAGATAACGCTTTTAACCACAAAATACATTTTTTGACAGATTTATGAGGGAAGCCATGCTTCTCATCTTGTCTTACAGCAATTGCTTGTGCATGATATCCATTACTGATGCATGACGTTTAATGACATCTGAGGGATCACAAATCACACACACAAGTGTTTAGTCTTGACCTTTTATGCAGTGAGATTTGACTGGATTTCTTAAATTTTTTACTTATATTGTGCATTGGTAGAGGATGAAATGCCAAAAATCCTACCCATTTCAAGGAGCAGGATATATATTAGTCCCTCGAGTGGAAAAAACTATGACAGGCAGAGTTCTCTCACAGAGAGTCTCCCAGCAGATGTGCGAAATTCAGGCTCACTCTCAAGATTCAAGTCTAGACTAAAAACACACCCGTTTAGTTTAGCTTATAAGGACTTTAGCTAACTGCTCACTCCCAGTTAGACCTATAGTGTGAGGTGTAGAGCTGGGTGGGGATTGGTGCCATTGGCTTTGGATGAACTGAACTGTCAGTCTGTCACTCTAGCTTCACACTTCCTTGTGGAACTGGAGTGCTGATGTTCAGGGACTCCCCATGCCTGTACTCACCAGCACCTGCCTGCCCTCAGCATTTAGACTTGAATCTTAAAATTTGAATTGTGTAAATCAGGATTTTACCACCTTGTTCACTGGACATCCTCTGCTGGCCCCTGGAGGATGGATTCCCCCTTTGAGTCTGATTCCTACTGAAGTTTCTACCTTCTAGGGAGTTTTTCCTTGCCACTGTCACCTCTGGCTTGCTCACTGAGGGTTTTAGGCAAGGATAGTGTAAAGCGCTTTGAGACAATGTAATATTGTGAAAATTTAATTGAATTGTCTTTGAGGACCATTCTTCTCAAAGTGCTGGACTATTTGCTGATGTATGTATTGGCAGATTGGCAAGCCATGACCCATACAAGCTCTATGAGGGCTAGGCTTTTTTGTAGTCTCCTTATACACTATACATGATGTTCTCACCCATTTAACATCACCTGTTTCACACATCTTCAAAAAAGATAAACACATATCTTCAAAAAACAGTGCAGTTGATTGTTAAAACATGAAATACATTGTTTTTGGTTTAATACAAGTTAAAGTAAATTTACATTTCACTCCTTTTTGTTTTTATTACCGTTTCCATAAAACCCCATCTTTTTTAAAAATGGGGTTGTATATATGTATTTCTGTATTCCTCTGGCATGCATTTTTGTTTGAAGCAGCTTATTGACCATAACTTGTGTGTCACTTAAATTTTAAATGAGTTGAATCAATGTTATTTTGAAAGGTTGTGAATCACAGTTAGAAACATAAACACACCCATAATGTAGTGTCATTGTGACCTCAGTTTTGATTGCCTCTCTGTGTGGGATAATTGCTGCCTTCTAAACATCTTGCACTCATAGAAACAGAATTTACTCTGGAGAAAGGTTGTAGAAAAAAATGCAAATACGCATCTTTGTAAAATGATATGGAAATTACACATTTAGGAAATCTAAATTCTTAGAAATAGCTCACTAGAAAAAGTCATTAAGAATCCGAAGGTAAAGGAGAATATGAGATGAGGAGTGAGAGGGAAAGAGTGCAGTAGCAGGAGGAGAGAGAGAGAGAGAGAGAGAGAGAGAGAGACGGACGAGAGTCAGTGGCCAGCCATGTTTTTGCCCCTTCTTTATTATTTGTGTCCTACTGCCAGAGGCTGACCCACTGCTGGCTAACAGAACTAACATCTTACGTAACTGAGACCCAGTGCCAAAGCTCTTAGTCCAGATGGTATTCGTGATGCCTTCTGCCTGGATTTATAGCTGGACGGCACTTCGGTGATCAGAAGCTCGGGAGAGCAGGAGCACTGGGACTTGTAGATGTCATGATGGTGGACCCAAGTCCAGCTGGCTCTGAACTGGCGAACGGCACGACTGGCACTCCCTGTTTACCTGGGTTTGGATGTAACGCATCTGCTGTCCTCGGGCCACAGAGCCCCCCTTTGTTAGTAGATGCCTGGCTCGTGCCTCTTTTCTTTGCTCTCATCATGCTGCTTGGACTGCTAGGAAACTCGCTTGTCATCTATGTGGTTACCAAGCATCAGCAGATGAAGACAGTCACCAATTTCTACATAGGTGAGTTTCTCTTCACTAAGCTTGGTACATAGATTCTTGAAGTTTGGTATGCATGCACATCCTCAAACTAAATTTAAATCCTCTTTTTCCAAATATTGTAAAGTGATGGCAAAAAATACAGCTTTTTCCTGAAGCATGCTCTTTCTAAGAGATGTAAACAGTGCATAATTTGTGGCACATTTTCTTAATTTTACATTCTTTCAGGGTAAAATGGCTTTGGCTTACAATGGTTTACAATTGGCTAATCATGACACTTTTACCTCACACCTCTAAGGTCGGGGGTTTAAATCCTGCCTCTGATGTGTGTGTGGAGTTTGCATGTTTCCCCATTTTGATTGGGTTTCCCCAGGGTATTCCTGTTTCTCTTCCTGTCCAAAGACTTGCATTTAGGTTAGGTGACACCTACAAACTGCTCTATGATGGGCCAGCATTCTCATTCAGGGGACACCCCGGCCTTAGGCCCTCTGCTGCCTGGCATAGACTCCCGCCCCTTGTGACCCTGCTCAGGCTAAGCACCGAAAGATGGACAGAAATGGAAGACTTCTTGCAAACCATTGCTATCTGTTTGTCTGCCGCTCTTCTGAATCCTCCTTTAGCCAACCTGGCAACGACGGACATCATATTCCTGGTGTGCTGTGTGCCATTCACTGCCACACTCTACCCGCTGCCCAGCTGGGTCTTTGGGGATTTCATGTGCAGGCTGGTGAACTACATTCAACAGGTGAGGGATGGCAACCCACCCCATCCTTGCATCTTCCTGCTTCCCTGCATGGTGATGATGAGAGGATCTTCTGGTGTCTCAATCTGATGACAGGTGACAGTGCAGGCGACCTGTATAACGCTGTCTGCCATGAGTGTGGACCGCTGCTATGTGACAGTGTACCCCCTACAGTCCCTCCGCCATCGGACCCCACGCATGGCGATGGCTGTCAGCCTGGGCATCTGGATGGGTACTTGCCTTTCCCTGCAAATGGGCACAAATAAACATTGTTTATTGATGTCTTCCATGTTTATTCCATTTGGACAAATTGATCAGAATATGGCCCAGAAGCTTCTGGATCTTTAGCCTATCATTTTCAGGAATGATTATGATAATACAGCATTGTTCACTCCTTTGATGATGGACGGCATGGTATTATTTGGGCAATAACTCACCTCATCCCCCAAGAAAGTACTGCACTCTTCTAGGTGACTTACATCAGCATTGTAGTTGGTGAGCTATTATTTGGCTTGTTGTTCTTACAGATTTACATTCATGTTCACTTAAAACTTTCTCTTAAAGCTTGAGCAAATTAATAAAATGCAGGATAACACCAACATATTAGTTAACCCTCACAATGATTTAGTAGGAAGTCATATAAATTTGTAAAATTATATATGCTATGATATTGCAAAAAAAATTTCTGTTCCATCACTGCTTTTAATGATGGTTATTAATTGCAATTACAGTGACTCTGTAGGGTTCTAATGAATTTAAGCTCCCTGGTTAAATTTCTGCAAGGTCACTTGATGATCGATTAATTTCTTCTCTCTTTTTCCACAGGGTCATTTGTCCTTTCTGTGCCAGTAGCAATGTACCAGAAACTTGATGTTGGATACTGGTTTGGCCCCCAGACATACTGCACCGAGTCCTTTCCATCTGTGCTGCATCAGCAAGCATTCATCCTCTACACCTTCCTGGCCGTATACCTCCTGCCTCTCCTGACTATCTGCTTCTGCTATGCCTTCATGCTGAAGCGTATGGGCCAGCCAGTGGTGGAGCCCACTGATAACAACTATCAGGTGAGCAGACCCTCGCTCCCAGCTCTCCCCATTGGTCTGGACTTCATTATGGCTGACTTGAATGATTTGTTCTTTTGATGATGATCACTGAATACACAAAGTATGTTTTTGCAACGAAGACAATTATTTGTTGCCTGAAAAGAGTTACCAGACGTGGGTATGGTATTTAATATCTCAGAATAAATGACCAAGATGGCCTTGTATCCATAAAGAGGTAAGCAGATATTCAGAATGACAGAAATAGACAGAACTCTTCATAATATCAGTAATGTAAAACAGAGATAGCAAATTCTAACCCTGCATGGCCTCAGTGTGTGTTTTTAGTGATTAAAATTATTTGTACGAAAGATGAATTGAATTAGTTAAGCTGGTTGATTGAGGGACATAAAGTACTATTGATCTAGTAGATGAGAGTACTAATCCTGTTCTCCTTCCAGCTGGCAGAGAGGTCAGAGGCAGTGCGTGCCAAGATCTCCAAGATGGTGGTAGTGATCGTGGTGCTCTTCACTGTCTGCTGGGGTCCTATTCAGTTCTTTATCCTATATCAAGCCTTCTACCCAAACTTCCACAAAAGCTACGCACTCTACAAGATCAAGATCTGGGCTCACTGCATGTCCTATGCTAACTCCTCGGTCAATCCCATCGTCTATGCCTTCATGGGGGTCAACTTCAGAAAGTCCTTCAAAAACGCCTTCCCTTTCATCTTCAAACAGAGGGTGGGCAGCATCAGGGAAGCCATGGCTAACACCGAGATGCAGTTCCTTTCATCTGGAACATAGAGCTAGCAAAAGACCAACTGCCCTTTTATAGAAGCAGAAAATTAATATTTAACTGCATAAATGTTGAGCTCTATTGATAGTTCTTGTGTTTCAGCAAACCTCTGACAATTATGACATAAAATTTTTTTTTTTTAATTAAATGCACAATAATTCTGGGACAAAGTCAACAATGATGGTAACAATGAATTGTAATCTCTAACGGTTTGTATATTTGGCAACCAATCTGGCATTTAAATGAATGTGAATATGTGATTATGATCATAGTTACCAAACAAATGTACAACAAATGGTCTAACTCAGTTAAGCATTTCAAACAAATAACTGATTAATATAAAAATAGCATACTAGTTGAAGAACCATTTTTAAGCACAAAAGTATCAAAAGTGCTATTTAATAGTGTATGGAGCCTGACAAATGAGACATGTAGCACTGCTTGTGTCATGACCGCTGCCGGGCGGGCGTGCAGGGAACAGGCAGGAGGCAGCGAAGTCGTAAAAAAGGGGGTTTGTTCACGACGAAACACCGGTATACGACGCACAGGATACAAAATGACAGGTCTCGGGTTACTAACTTGGACAAGGACTAAATACATGAGACAATCAGGCACGGATAGACAACAGCTGGTTTCCATCAGGAGCAGACACGAAGTAACGAGGGGGGCGTGGCACACATGAGGCTCTGACAGGTGGATCATGACGGCAGCTAGCTAAAAACATTACAGAAGAACCTATGTGTTGGTTGACTTAATGCAATCTAATGTGTGTTTGGGTTCTCAGTGCCAGGGGTGGCACCAAGGAAGGGCTTGGGGGTCCCATAGCCACCCTTTTCAGAGGCATAGTACCCCCAAGAAATTTCTGAGATTTACTTTGAATTTTTATTTTTTATGTGTGAATACTATGACTTTAATATCTTGCTTCATGTGTAACATTGACTGTCCTTGTAACTGCAGCTTAGTGGTACTATGTTCTGAGTTTGTGTGCACATGTTTGTGTTTGTGTGTTGGGGTGTTGCAGTAGAAATAAAACTGTCGCGACCAGCACATCGAGGGGAAATGCTAAATTTCAGAGGACCCTCACTGAAAAGTCTGAATAAGTGTTACAGCAGAGGGACGACCTGCAGAGCAGCTTCAAAAAAGGCAGTTATTGATAAACAGAACTGAACAGAAAAGGGGAATTAGCCAATTAAGCAAATTGTTTATTTCAGAAGAGAAAGTAAAGAAAATTCCTGATGTAGAAATCTAGCTAACTAGCGATATTAAAATTGCATGTGCATAAAATGTGATGCTGGTATTAATATCGTGCATCATCCAGCCCTATAATATAGTACAGCCAATTTTTAAAATCAGTGCAAAATTCCCTGCCTTGTGTTGTGATATTATTCAGTGACGGTGCCAGTTTTTATGCCATTGGAAAACTGACAGCTTGAAATACCAAAAGTATGGTACCTGGTATGGTGGAAAAGCCATAACAGCATTTATGTTTAGGCTTAATAGTTCATACTATAATTTAGCAGTTTTCATGTGGATTTTTTTGTCTTAGTAGAACTTTGTGTAGGTGATTCATAGCCCACTGTCCATGAAGTGTGTTTGACCTGCTGTGACAGACAGTGTTGTGTGGCCCTGCTCTGATGGATACCTACAAAGCAAAGACAGTGACTCACTGGGACTCAGCTTGTCAGTAGGAAATAGGATAAAAAATAATAGCGGTTGTGTCGTGTCCTCACACCTATCCCTGGCCTTGTTTGGAGCTTACATGTTGTCCCAACATGCAGGGGCGATGGCGGGGCATGGAAACACTGACAGATTCTGGGGGCCCAGCACTTTACAGGGGCCCTTGAAAACATAATATTGTAGTTATATAATGTAAGGGGGGTGTGCAGAATGTCTAGCTACTCCTCTGCTTGCACAAGACTTATCTTCTTAAAGAATGGACCAGTATCTCACTAAACACAGATCAGGACTAGTATGACAACACTTCAACAATGACTGATGCTAACTGGAAAGGCAAAGCACCCCACTTCTTATTTAGTCCGTGCTACCCCTAACAATAAGTGGTTAGAAAATAGGTGGGATGGATGTGTATATGTGTGCTTGAGCACGCCATCCAGTGGTTGGACCATACAAACACCAAATAGTTTTCTAACTTAATAGCTTGTTAATTTACCATTCAAATTACAATTGGTCAGTATAGTTTATTACACTTGTCAATACAATCAAGTCGTCAACATCTTATAGTGCATAATAAAGAATTTGTTCTCTGTTTAACTTCAAGTATGTCTTATATGCATCTGGATGTCTAGTATTGGATTTATGGGTTTGCGTCATCCTTTAAAAGAAAAACAATATAATATTCGTTTTATTCCCAATAATAATCTTACAACAATTTCAGACCGGTAGTTATTTTAATAGCGAATTCTGACGTCCGCATTTTAAAAAGCCTTTTGTAGCCTAAATCATTCTTTCGCGCCATTATTCAGCGTTCAGCTCTGTGATTAAACAAACAGATCGTCTGCCAGTCAGCTAGCGGCCCCCTCGGCGGTCGGAGAACTTCTCCTCGGTGGACTGAACAGCTTTTTCCGGTCCTGAGACGCCGGCTTAGACTTTGTTAACTTCCGTAGCCCCTCCTCTGCCCGCTTCCTGTCCGCTCCCTCGGCTGCCCAGAGCTGAACACGGTGGCTTTATTCGTATTCGTATGTTATGATGGGCAGTATGTAGCGTCTTTATAAGAACCTTTAACCAGCTAAAGATCGACATAACAATCTGGACATTTTACTTTAACTCCGGTTGCCGTCTCCTTGGTTTTCCCCGCTGAAGTAAGTAGTCTGACTTTTCTAAAGAGAGTTTTACTGGTGGTTCTTCCTACCTCATCTATGTGTTCAAATATCTGAAATCAGGGTTGCATGAACCGACATGCACCAGGGATTGATGAAGGGGGCGTTCGGAGTGGCTCGGTGGCCAACCTGCAATAGAATAAGCTATTGATTTTGGTAGGAGATATGCTCTCCTGCCGCGCTGTAGACTAGGGGCATCGAGCTTTAATCTCGATTTTCGGGTGATCATCTCGCTCATCATTTTAATCACTGTTTGCTTGTTTGTTTGTTTGTTTGTTTATTATAATTTTGCATGCATCACTGGAGATGAAGAAGTGTTCTAGCGCCACGGCTTGTGTCCGCGCTGCTTTGTTTGTTTGTCCGCCTGGGCGCCCCGGTGATGTTGATGGTTTCCCCAAAGTAACACTGGCAGGTAGCTCACCAGCTCCCATTTAGGAACCTGCTTCGGGAAAACGGGTAGTTTGGGTCGACAGTCAAAGCTTTCCTAGTATTTTAATAAGCCGGTATATCTGAATGTTGGTAAACGAAACGTACAATTATACTATGTGAAATTAATGACAAAACTTACCGCATATTAAATGGTATGCTCCCAGTAAAACGCGCTGAATATCACGTCTCACGTAAAGATTTTAATTAGTTTTAGCTGTGAATGTAATTCGGATGAGAGCATCGATCAAGCATTACGAACCTTATATTTCTGATATTTTATCAGAGGATCGGCATGTCAATTTGGGAGGGATACCCAGAGCAGTCTCTCCAGGGGGCCCTGCTCAAACGGGAAACCTGCCTAGATATTGATAGATTAAATAATTATGTTAAATTGTTTTACTTACATTCACTATATGTAGCTACATTTAATATGAATACATTATTATAAAGACTAAATATTAGCAGAGGCGCAGCAACAGAACAGGCAGGCCAGGCAATGGCTTGAGGCCCCGAGCTGGGAGGGGGCCCCTCAGGACCTGGGAGGGGAGCTGGGAGGGGGGGCCCTCAGGGCGGCTGACAGGGTTGCCAACTCTCACGCACCGCCCGTGACACTCACGCTTTCAGACTCTCAATCTTACGGTAAATCTGTATTACCGTAAAATCCCGTTATAATTGATTCGTTTATAACGGACAAACAATTTGGTCCCCGTGCCGCATTTAGCTGTAGTTTTGTTCGGCTATAACGGACATGCAGTTCCGCCCACAAGGCGTGTGGCGTGCCGGTGATATCCAGCGCAGATACGTAGGTGGAATTATTAATAGTCACGCATCTGGTCAGGTAAAGTTGGATTACTACATGTACAATATAATAATTATATATTTCACAAGTGTGTCTCCTGGGGTGTGGCATGAGTAAATGGGGTCCTGTAGTTGTGTTCTGGCCATAAAGCAACTCTGGATATAACGGACTTTGGAAATAATGGACTGTTTTGCCAGGTCCCTTGAAGTCCCTTATAAGATGATTCTACTATATTGCATTATAAACCTAAAATTAGCTACATCAAAGACGTTGGGGTAGTTTGCCAGCCCTACAGAATAGTTACAAGGTAATAAAACGATTACATACATGTAAATATGTGTGCAGACTGGTCTCAAATTTAAAATATCACGGCAGCCAGCTGCCTAAAGTTGGGGGCCGATTACGTACTACAGATGCTTCTCTACTTACGAACAAGTTACGGTCTGAACGGCCATTCATAACTTGAAATGTTCATAAGTCGTTATTCGACATAATTTTAAGGGTACTCAAAAATACATGCACGTGCCACGTGACTCATTTCCTAGCGCATACAAGTTATCTTAGGTCGGTGTTCACGCTTCGACTTCTGAGATTCAGATTGAGTTCTAGGTCATTTTTTTAAAGTTGATTTGTAAGAAATTTGAGTTCTAATGAGTTAAAGTACTGCGGTACCACTGTACGTTATAAAGTCAATACATGTTTTCTTATCCTAAAACGCATTACTAATTTTACATAAAACAAAAATGGATAATTGATGCACAAAATATTTCGCAATAAAAATGAAGTAAACTTTGATCTCAAGAGAGCATGTCTTGGGGATTGGGGATACCGGTCTCAGGACAGAAATAACATAATAAAAAACAGTGTGCAGAAAGACCTGTCAAATACCCATAGAAACGTTCTGCTGTTTGACTCCAGCAGACCCAGTGAAGGGTGATTTGCTTCCTGGTTACAAAACGTGAAGAACCATTTTGCTTAAGAGGTGTTGCCTTGAGCATCCTGTCAAAGTCAGTATGATCTTTTTATTCCTGCGCTGTGATGGACAGGTCTTCCGGTGGCTACCAACCCAATCTCTTCAACATCATGGGAGCTTTAGGAAACAGCCGCAGAGGTGGAAGATCACCACCCCTCCTGATAGGTGCTTTCATTGCTTGCATCATCGTGCTGGGTTTCAACTATTGGCTGTCGAATTCACGGAACCAGGAGCTGCAGGTGAGTATTAAGCTGAGGCCATTTTGGTGACAGTTATGTACGGTGTTGGTGATGGTCATTGTCGTGAACTGTCATGAATAATTTACTAATTATTAGTTCTGGAAAACTATGCAATGTGGTTTTGAGTGAATTGCTTTGAAGATTTTGAGGGTGTAGTGCCTCTTAGAGCTACGCACATACTAGGCTGCATACTAGGTAGCCTACACATTCGGCGTGTACAGATTGGTACATCAATATTAGTTCAGTATGCACAATGAAATTATTGACTGAATTATTGAATGAATTGATTGCATTTGTGAGTGGCGGGAAGAGTACTCAATTTTCATACTTAAGTAACTTGAGTGAAAGTAAAAGTCAATAAAACTCCAAAATACCTGGTTTTAAAAGTACCGCGCATCCAAATCTATCGATCTTACAAAAAGCAGCCTATTCTTTAAAATGCAGTCGACAGGTTTGAATATAGCATTGTAAGTTACACCAGAGGAAAATCGGATATTTTCATTTTCTTAAGAATAAGCAGTTGAATGAACTGACAAAATTGCTCGTCTTCCACTACAGAAAATTGCTAATGTTTCATTGCAATCATCTCCGTTATTTTAGTAGTTGTGTCTTTAGCTCTGGTGCTGCTGACTATGAACATTGATAAAGTTAAAATATCAGCCAGCAAAATCGGTATGTCAATCAATATATTTTGCATCTTTATCGAGCTGTCATGGTTACTTGATTCACCTTGATTATTTGATCATTACAAAGCATCAATTAAAGTTTTCCTCTTCAATTACGTGACAATATGGCAGAAGGTACAAGATGACGGCCCAAGTAAAGAGCGAATGTGAATGAGAATGCTCATGTTTGTTAGTATTGCAAAGCAGAACAAGAATATCACCATGTCACGACTACAACGCAAATACATCTTAAAAGAAGACATTTGGGGATTGATGGATTCACCCAATAATGCGAGATTAGATGTATCATAAAAATGTCCCATTTAGCCTCTAGAAGTAGGGTTAACAAATTGTTACCCCATCTCTTAGCCACATCATTATACATCATTCAGTACACAATAACCAATTAACATTTATTATGTTGTAATGTATTGGGTGTTTTTGAATAGGCTGAATGAGACTCGAAAAAGATCATATTGCAATATTTAGAAGTTGAAAATGAACTATAAACCCAAAAGTAGTACTTATCTACCTTTAACCTATCTGCCAACAGAGTCTATCAAATAACTCGTTGTTGCCGAGAGCGGCACCAACAGACACAAAGCAGTGCCAACAAATTGCCTTATGCCATAATGGAATTTGTGTTTAGGCTTAATAGTTCATACTATAATTTAGCAGTTTTTGATAGAGGTTCATGTGGACATTTTTGTCTTGGTAGAGATTTGTTAGGTGATTGATAGCCCACTTTTCATAAAACTCATAAAATATTAGGGCTTTCATGCAGTTAATGAATAATGAACAAATTTGCAACTTATGTTGTGGAAACACATTAAATGGTAATCTCACATTATCCAGAGGTCACACATACAGTCTAAAGACTTGCAGAGTTGAGTAGGTATTTGTTAACCTGTGTCAGTAAAACATCATGTAATGTCTAACATGTCCAACATATCCTTAGATATAGATTATAGATGTTACTACTGTTAAATGTATATCGTATTTTATTCCACAGAAATAGTTCAATTAAGCTACTCTAGGGTGTATTGGAAAATTTTTAAACATGTATTCAGCACCCATGGCAAGGTATATGGTGCAGAATGTGCAAGTTCCTATTGATAATGGCTAATCGTGTTATAAGCAAATGAAGAAAAATGGACGGATTCCCAGGAATGCCGAGGGCTTAACCGCAAATGCTCGGAGAAGTGTGTTCAGCTAGGTAGAGGCCCGTCCTCTACACCAGACTCTACACAAACCTGTGACAAACGGCAGTAAATCTAATAAATCTACAATTTCTGAGGCAGAAAGGACATTCAGTCTGCCCTGAATTGCTACCCCCCCCCCCCCCTTAGGCCCGGCTGCATTCTTAGTCATATGTCATCCGTTAAAAAATGAGAAAAAAAAACAGATAAACTAGCTTAAACCTGATTCTTGATCTCTACACCAACCCAGACAGCAAGGGTTAATGTTTCAGGGACCTGTCTATTGGTTAGCTAGAAAACTTGTTGGACTTAAGGTGCTGAATCTAGATTTTTTCTTTCCAGCGGCAATTTCTAAAGGCAAAAACAAAACTTATCCTTTACTGCCTGTTCATTAATAGCTTCCCGCTCAAGCCAACGATATAAGTTGCACAGAAATTATAAAATTAGTCTTAATAGTTCTGACGTCGCCCATTGCTGTGCAAATGCCATAGGTTATTACTATGGAGGAGCTCAAACAGCCCGGGTAACTAGCTCAGGGATGCAACTACAGGCCCTGTCAGTGGCGGAAGTCTGCTTGAGGTGCTTCTTCATTTCCCAAACAGACGAAGCTCTACGAACTGCAGGCCAAAGTGAGGCATACGTCCGTGGAGCGCGGGGCAGTGGAGCAGAAGAAGAACGAGTTCCAGGAGGAGCTTCGGAGGCAGAATGAGCTGATAGGCCGCATCGAGGCCCAGCACAGCAGCAAACTGGAGGTGGCCACTGCAGCCTGGAGGCAAGAGAAGGTACTGCAGGGGGCAGACGCGTTGGACCCATTCGCTCCGGGCATTATTGATTCAGCTGCATTGTTTTATTGCAGCTCGAGGACTGATCTCTGGTAGAAAAGGTTGGGGATGCTGGTAGTTTATTAAAGATGCTGATGTTCTTTGACCTTTGCGGAGAAAGGGCAGGAGTAGGTACAGTGAGATCTTGCTAAGCGTTGCTCATTTATTTAGTTGTCTTGTTGCTGGGACTTTCTGTACTTTTGGAAACTGTACTGACTCATTTCTGGGAGGCCCTCTTTCTAAACTGTCTGCAAGGATCAAATAGCATGAACAGTGTGTGAAAGCTGTCACACATGGGTGCCGTTGGTGTAACCTAAGTGCCACTCGCTCAGGGGCATTTAATCAAGCCTTGATATTTCCCATAATACATTCGGCTGATGTTGTTGCCAACGTACATCTATACCACTTCTTCATTAATCCATCGATGTTCCTGCTTATGGCATGACTCGGGAACCTCTGTTAAATGCAGCCAGCAGGATCTGCAATATCTGGGGCATGAAGGACGTTCCATGCCACTGTGAATCTCTAACCCGTCCTGTCACCCCTGGCTGTATGTTGAACCACATGCCATCTGTCCAAAAAAAAATCAGTTACAGTATTCCAGTTAAACGTGCTGTTAATCTTTTGATGTTGTGCAGCAGGTTGGCTGCAAGCCAGCAGTAGATCGATGTGTCACCCAGCAGTCTTAAAAACTGCTGTTAGCTTCACGGTTTTCCTTGGCTACTGGAGTAGTGTATTGGTTCCATCATACATGGACTGTGGGTGCTAGAGATGGTTGTGCAACAAATACAGTGGTTAATTCAGCTGCAAAGAAGTGATTCAACTCATTTAAGAACACATTTATTTCCATGTCCCCAAGGCTGTAATGGCTGTTTATCTTCTATTTATTTACATCAGAATCATGTCCTGTGTACCTAGCTGCCCAATTCCCAGTTGAGGTATGTTGCTATGGTACTGTTGTTGGGGAGAAAAATGACTACCGGGCCAGTGAATGGGTACAAACTGCTGTCTGCATTTGTAATTACAATTTGGGGGTGTCTCTCCTTTTAGAAGAATTATGGTTATAAAACGAGGAGAACAGCTTCGCTTACTTTTATCGCAGGGTGTAATATTTGCTGAATATCCTCTGAAAAATAAGTTGTTTACTGAGGATTAGCCATGTAAACATTTCAATTATGAATTGTTTTCTATGGCCTACAGTCTTGTGCTAGATCCTGCTTATGAGGACCTGGTAGTTGTTAGAAAGTTTAATCTGTTCCAGCCAATAATAATGATGAAAAGGAAATTGTACCGGTATTATCTAGCTACAGCATTGCTTTAGTTCTGGTCTGAGTTTTGTTCCTCTCAAAAAATGCTAGATTATCTCCCAAGTGCCAAGTCCCAAGTCCAGTGTCTTATTGACATTGAAAATGATGTGGATTTTCTCCCTTTTCCATCTTGATTCAAATGTCATCCTCCAGCACTTTGCCATGTTTTTTTGCCATTTTCACTATTATTACATTACTGCTCTTTTTCCAGTACTCATTATTTATCTTTATTTATCTTTGATATATGCTTCCATAATTGCCCCCCCACCCTCCACTGTCCTATCTGGCCATGCACATTATGTATATATGTATCATAGCACTATGATCCAGCGAACGTTATTTTGTGTATTAGTGACGTTAGGAAGATGGCACTCTCTAGAACAAAATTGAACTACGAGAGAACGACGTTCATAAACGCTGAATATCTAAAAGATGGTGGCGCAGGAGGTAGCAGTATCGTTCGGCAACTGTAGGGTTGCAGGTTCGAGCCCTGGTTCCTTCTGACC
>JABFEB020000040.1:19817030-19828030 GCA_019775895.2 Stomatorhinus ivindoensis
CTCCCGGTATGCAGGTTGGTGCCTTGCATGGCAGCCTCTGCTACCGGTGTGTGAATGGGTGAATGTGAGGCATTATTAAAATATAAATAATATATAAATGTAGTCCATTTACCATTTACCATTTATTAGTGACGTTAGTGTTAGTGATATGGTTGGTGTGACAATAAAGCCCTACTCCATGTGACTAAATCCAGTTCCCTCCCATTATTGCTGTTATTTTCTTGTAGGCTGCTGCTATTAGTTAAAGTAGTCAATGATGTCGACGCTGAAAATCCTTCGATGTCAGTATTTTAAATTAACGCTTAATTTTTCTTATTTTAATGAAATTAGCATTATGATTTCTAAAATGCTAGAATTCATTGTAACACACGTTTTCCTTTAATATTACTATGTAATTATGGGAGTAGTGCAAATTATCACAAAAAGTTGGTTTTACACTGTGCTGAGTTTGATGGCATACTGCATGGACACCAGCACTATGCACGAGCGCCTGAAGAGAAAACACACAGGTGCTAGTCTGGACCCCCAGAATAAGCAAAACCACTGTAAAGGCTCTCATTCCATGTTTATCAAATTACCATTAGTAGGGAGAGTGTTTTAATATCTTCTGTCCTTGTAGCTGCTAAATACACATGTTATTAAAGCCATAAAGTTTTCTGCCTGCTACCTTAGAATCTCCATTGAATAAGTGTTTTTGAAAATGTTTAGGACAAAATCTGGGGTTATTGTACGTGGATTGACGGTGCCAGTGGTGTTCGTGTACATTGGGCTTGTTGGGACCAGTGATATAGTAAAACTGAAATGAAAGCAGACGGTGAAGAAAATGATTTGTGAACTGAAATAAAAAGAAAATGTGACAACCGTTTTCTGCAGAATGTACCGCCACTCCACCACCATCTTTGTAGCTTGTGTTACCACAGTATCTCCTCTTTTAAAAGACGTTGCGGCTGCTGATCTGTCCCTTCCTTCATTGCATATCCCATTCCTCAGTGCAGATCGCTGGTGTAGCATGTGGCGTGCTCCGCTAACTGAATTTAATAAGCATGAGCATATGCCAAATTTATACAGATTACTGACTTTTGGGCGTCACAGTCTGCTACTCGTTAGTATTTTAGGCATGCTACTAATTTGCTTATCAAATTGTGGCCGAAAAGCCGGCGTCCATCATATAAAGCTGTGAGAGTGTTTGCTGTCATTCTGTTGCTACAGCTCTGGTATTGAGGTTTTGACAAGCAAATAAAGCCCCCGCCCTGGCATTAATCCTGCATTTTTTTTTAGGAGAACCTGCTTCTCAACATCTCCTCCAGTACTAAGACAATCCAGAGCATGAAAAGTAAGTCGGATGACCCTCCGTGTCTCTGCCGTTCTGAATGGCGCTCAGACAAATGCCCTCGGAGTTCACTTGGCTCAGTGTCATGTTTCTCTCTCCACAGGTCAATTTAACACTCTGTTTGAAAATCTGGGGAAACTGCAGAAGGAATTCCAGGACTGCCAGAGAAATAAAAGCACCATGGATAAAAAACTGTCCGACGATCTGTGAGTGAGCCCGGACCTCTCCGATAGCCCATTCTCTGCTCGTCTGGACCCTTGAGGGCTGCAGATTTCTGGGGAAACTCCATATACGGGGGTCAGAAAGGCTCAGGGTGGGGGACTCATTGCCAGTGTGCTAAGGTGGGACGTGGAATGTGAACCTATCATTTATGTATCAATTTTTTCAGGTTCCCTTTCACTCCTTGGAATCATGGTAACCGCCCTCCCCCGTTACGGTGACCATGTCTCTGACTCTGTGCTGACAGCACTGTGTTTGATTGGCCAGGACGCAGTGTAAAAGCCGCCTTGAGGAGGAGTGTGTGGTGAAGGTGGTGCCAACCAGGCTGGAGGCTGTGGAGGCAGTGAAGAAGACCCCGGCCCCCCAGGGCCACCTGCAGGTAGCTCCTGTTGTCCATTGCTGCTCCCGATCACCCCCTGTATTAGGACGAATTTCCGGACAACTACGGTGCCTAGAATTAATCATTGTCCTCCTGTTACTGTCGTACATATGAGGTGATTGAGGTGTGGATTCTGTTCGTGTATGGACTGATCATCCTGAGATTGAGTCGTCCATGAGTCACCTATAATATTATTGTATTAAGGTTAGACTACAAAAGCATGTTTTTCCCTCTCTGATCACTTATATAACTTGTTTTTTACAAATGACTTCTTTCTCATGAAAGAAGTATCCTTGTTCTTATGTGAAAGAATCCTTGTTTTGGGATGCTTACCATATCCAAGGACGCTTACCAGATGTTCCTGGGTTTCGGAGGGGTTTACCCAGTATGTTTTGCACATCATTGGTCAGTATATGAAACACCTGCCTTATCCTCTCTTTTGAAGAGTCTTCAGAAGAGAAGAGAAAGCACTGCTCATTCTTATTTTGATTGACGCTGTGCCTAGCGGCAGAAAGAGGGGAAAGCATTACCCGTGCATACCTGTCTAACTATCTTTGATTGAAACTGCCCCTAGTGGTCAGTGTGTGTTGGACGCCCACCCCATTCTCAGGAGGAGGGGGGGACGCATTGATTATAGAAACTTGTCTTATCACTTCTGATTGAAGCTGCAAGCTGCTTACTGGGACAAAATTGGAAATTAGACAACACATTGCCTGAGGGGAGGGGTGAGTCTGGCCAGCTCGTCCCCTGCATGCACGTAGTGCCAAAAAATTAGTATAAACGAAGGGGGAGATCTCAGTACTAAGCGGAGCTCAGCCGTGGGATAGGGCCGCATCGCCCGGCACTCTCTCAGGACTAACGTGTTGGTCTCCTGCCAGGACTGAAACGGGCTCCCCTGTCTAAGAGTGAGGGTAGGTGATGATGGCACGTCCGAGTCTGAATAGCTTTGCAGTGTCAATGTGTTGATTCAACCAATTATCACAATAGCCATAATATCAATTTGCACTTTATATTCATGCATGTTTTTTGTCACCTTTTTTATATATGCCTATAATCTCTTGTATTGGCAGTTTCATTATTATCAAAGATATATAATATTATTAGATATCACTTGTGATACAGGATTATTTTGCATTGTCTTTGACCCAGTATTCTTGTATTGATTTTAATGCAAGGTTATTTTGTATTACTTGTAATAAAGCATTTTTAGAAGCGAACCTAAGTGTGCCTGTTTGCTCCTTGGAAAGCCCTATATCCCCCTCACATCACCTTAAAACACTCCCTCCACCCACCAGTACCTCATACTCAGGTTCTGCCCGTACCTGAAACATGTGAGAGTGGGACTTGCCTGCCTTTGTGCAGTTTAATGCCATCCTGTGTGTGTCTGGCATCACTTACAGTTTAAACAGCTGCTTCATGCCATCACCTGCTGCCAAATGAGTTTTAGTACCCAAGATCAGTGCTGTATATCACTGTCCTTCAGTGCCACCCCCGAAAAACACACTGTGATAAATTCTAAACAAGTCCCACAATTTTCTCTTTGCTTTTTTTAGCGTCTTATGCATGGCGCTATTTGTGTGATGTTACTCCCACTGCGGTGTTCTTCAAGTAATCAGAATGGGTCTATGTTGTCTTCCGGTTCTGGCAGTTTTTTTCTTGTTTTGTGTTCCCTCTCCATCTAGGCCTCCCCGGGTCTCACAAAAGCTAGAACGATTAAGGGAGCACAGCAAGGGCTGGTGGAGAGAACGGGCCAGGATGACTCGACGAAGCAGTCAATCCAGGAGCGGATCGACGTCCAAGTCTCCAAGCAGACCAAGCCAAATCCGACAGAGCTGGACCCCAACCACGTTGTGGACCAAGGTAAACGACGAGGTCCTTGTTAGTAGGATGACTTTATGCCGTTTTGCCTCTTTCCTTTATGTCATGCTGCTGGTTAGCTGCAGCATTTCCCCTGAATTTTACGTATGGCTGTAGAGAAATGCCACACTAGAGAGCGGCACAAGTGTAACAGAAATACTGTTGATTGATCCCAGTGTGGTGGTGGCTCTTCCATCGCTATGTAACGCTGTTGAAATATGCTGAGTAAGCTTGACACACTCCACAGTAACACTTTGATACTGTCGCTCTATTTCCAGAAGAATATTTGTTGATTCCTAGTCGATTCATTCAATGTTTAGACGCATCCCAGTCTGAGAAGGACACCATTACATACAACAAGCTGGCTCCTGCCAGGCCAGAGGACAAGGCGAAGGACAGGACTCCTCAGGAGAACGTGGTGGGGGTGCAGCTCAGGAAAAAGGATCCTAAAATCAGTGACACAGAAACAAACAAGCCACAGGTCCTGGACACGCATACAGTGGACTTTACATATAACGGTGAGACCCCGTCCCCTTTAGTGTACCGGCCCAAAGTCTCATGTGAGTGGGAAGCTATTTGACCCAGAAAAGCCACAACATCATAACATCTCAGCTGCTACCTTTGATTAAATTACACACTTAACATATATTTTATATAGTTTTGACAATACTGCACATTACCCAATATTACACAATGTATACTTCGTAAATTAAGTCTTTCTGTATACCTGTATATGGTGGAGATGACAATAAAAGTTCATTATGACTTTTATCTTACTATTGGGTGAAGAAACATCACCACTCTAAAAATTATGTCGTTTCCTGGTTTTGGCCCCCAGCTGTAGAGAACGGCAGGATGAACGAGGATGACGATGAAGAGTATAACGGGGTGGAACCCAGTGCTGGCCGGAGGGATACGGACACTCGGCTCCCGGGGAATACAGGTAGAGCCATCTCCTGGGGGGGATATTCCTTTTGGCTGATGGCAGCTCTCGCCAGATCTCGGGGAAAATGGGCTCTCCTCCCAATCTCAGGTAAAGAACCGGGTCGCCAAGAGGAGGAAATGGACGAGATGCTGGCAGACTACGATGGCAACGACGACAATGAAGGTGAATTCGAGACGGACAAGCAGACTGAGCTGTCCGAGGTGGCCACCGGATGAGGCGGTGAAGGATTTGCCCTCCTCAGGTTTGTGCTGACTTGGCAGGTGAAGCCTTCCTCATGGCTGCAGAACCCACAGATACTCTGAAGTAGATCACTCCAGGAAACATGAAGTTTTATAATCATTAAATAATTTGTTGCTACTGCAGGAGCAGATGGGAATGCAGATTTGGGAGGGGGGGGGCTTGATCGTAGTGAGTCGAAATGGGCAGCTGCTCCATCACACCGCACTTCTGGATTAAGGCTCAAAATGGAAGAGAAGACGAGCTGTAAAAAGAACAGCACCTGCGCCGGACCCCGAACGCAGCACAGGGACTGCGCATTGCCTTCCATCTCTGGGCTGCCAACATGAATGTATTTTTGAAATATAGACAAAATTCAGTTTTTACTGCTTTTAACTTTGAAGATGAGGAACTCTATTGTTTTAGAAAACACATTAGATATTTGGGGTCAATAGGATCTATAGAGAAACACAATGGAAAGAATATTGAATCTTACATTTATCGTGAATTTATATAACTTCCATTTTTCTATGACTGTTTAGTAGCAGAACGGCGCCTTAATGTGTTCCACTTATCAGCTGTACTCATGCCTTTCTGTCACTTTATTTATTTAACTTGGTTGAGGATAATTATGTTATTTTCATTAACACTTCATTTTGAAGGTTTTTTTTCCTTTTTATTCTGCAGTCATAATAGATGTTCAGTGGTTTCTGATTCAGAGATCTTTTATCTTTTTACAGAATCGAAGTCCTGCGAAGCACCTGCTGTTTTGAATTATGTCTTGAAAGAATGAGTTATTGCAGTGACTTCTTGCACGACGGTTACTGATGCTGGTAGCTGGTGATGCAGTAGCAGTATGTAGATTTTCAAGTTTTGCTAAATTTTATATATATGTATACATCGTATGATACATGAGATGGACTGGATTTTAGGCAGTTCAGTGACACACCACTGGAACGAAGGAATGGGGTGCAGTTCTGGATACTATGGTGAAACTCTTGAAAGATCTTAATTCTGCTTATTTGGGGCTTTGCTGTCTTTCAGCAGAGACATTCTTGAGCATTGCTGGGACCACGGGTTGATTTCTACATTTACATACTAATTTGGAAATCTTGTATTGTGTCTTTTCTTTTTGCTGAGAACTGGGGAAAAAGACTTGTCACAATGTCACTTTCTTCTAGTTTCAAGTCTATAAAATAAAATCGATTACTGATGATTTATTTTGTTATTATATTGCCACGTTAAGACATGGCAGGAATAAAATACAAATTGCAAGCATGTGACAGTTAGTTTCTGCCACTCTCTTTTCCTCTTGGAGGTCACCGGTGACCACTCTGCTCCAGCTTCAGCGGGTGAATTTGCTGACGCACACCACTCCCCTCCTCACCTGCTCCATTCGCCCAAGCCACCTATGCGATAGTTCATGTACAGAGTTTGAGCAGGTTAATCTACTTGAGTAAAACCAGGCATTGCCAAAGGAGAAATGGGTTCTCAGATTTGGGTGATTCACTAGGGCTGATCTGAAGAATACAGACCAGACAGGGATTAAATTAAGCCATGTTGAATTCTATTAAAACCTCAGTAATCTGCCCCTCATAGACAAGCTCATAAAAACAAGTAATGGGTGTAAAACATGGTTCAATTAAAAAAACGTACTTACCTTTGGATGAATATGGTGTATATTAGAAGTCTACACACCCCGGTTAAAATGGCAGGTTTTTTGGACTTGTAATTCAAGATAAAAATTAAATTTGTAAAATTAATGGTCATCTTGTCTATATATTGAAATAACATAAAAAACTATACCCCCCAGTCCCAGGCAAGGGTAAAAGTTGTTGGGGGGGACAAAGTGGCGGATAAGCAGACAATCCATATCCATGCCCTTGGGGGAGATCAGAAGATTAGCTTATTTTAGGATGAAAGGGTTTATAAAAAAAATTAAATTGAAATTAAATAAAAGATGGTGTCCATAGTGGGTGGTGTTAGGGAGGAAGTGGGGGGCACCCCCCACGAATGCCTCCCACGATACCAACCCTGCAGTTCCAGCCCCAAAGCATGATGTTGCCACCACTACACTTCACCGTGGTATGGTGTCCTTATGATATGTTTTGTGCGAAAACATCAGCATACCTTTTGAATTTTATGGTCAAAAACTTCACCCTTGGTCTCACCAGACCATAACATTTTTCCACATGATTTGGGAGACTAGATATATGTTTTTGCAAAATTTAGCCAGGCTTTTAGTGAGAAAAGGCTTCTGTTTTGCTACCCTACCCCATAGCTTAGACATGAATACAAGAGATTGTTGTCACATGATAGAAAAAACCAAAATTTCCCAGAAATTCCTGAAGTTCCTGTAATGTTGCTGTAGGCCTCGTGGCAGCCTCCTTGACCGGTTTGCTTATTGTCTTCTCAGCACATTTGGGCGAGATCATCCTCTAACCTGTCGCATCACTGTTGTGACACAATTCCTGCACTTGTTGACTGTCCTTATTGTGCTCCATGGTATATTTAATACTGTGAATATTCTTTTATGCTCCTCTCCCAATTGATACCTTTCAACAAGTTCTTTGTGGACCATGACTTTTTCAGTAGGCTGGACCCAAGCTGTCAGGTAAATACTACAGGAACAGCTGAACTTCATATGAAGTTGGTCACTTTTAATTGATGCCGGTTGTATGCTAACTACCATTTAACTTGTGACTGGCTGTAATTGATTCTGAAAATAGCCACATCCTGTTATATTCCCCCCCAAGACTTTTTTCCACCTTATTTGTATGCCGATTTCACAGAAGTGAAAAGTTTGACGATGTATCTTGATTTCATTATTTATATCACAAAAACTTGCCGTTTTAACAGGGCTTTTATATACCCTGTATGTAATTCTAGCAGTATAACCATATGGTATTGTTCTTAATGAATATCCCAGCTGGTTAAGGAGGTAAATAGACTGTCAGCTCAGTCTTCCATCATCTTGTATCCTTTTTCTTTCCATTCCACTGGCAGCTGATTTCATTGTCCTGAGAGGCCTATACCTGCTTCATGGACAAGGAGCATGAAATATTTCTGATTGAGCCACATTTCATTTGCAGACACACGCCCGCACGCGCACACACATGTGCGTGTACACAGACGCACATATATGCACACGTTGGTTTCATCACATTTTATTTTTGTGCTTCACACTCGCAGCTAACTGATGCAGAGCGTCTCGCTGGACATTACATTGGCGTGCAGGGAAATCCAGTAACCAAAGATGACTGGGCCAGGCACCCCGGGCACATTCCCACTCCTCTGTGGGGGGCGGGGGTGGGGTGAGGGCACTGGAACCAGCAGGACTGACATCCCCCTCCACACTTCAGATGATCTTCACCACTGGGAAGTATTTGTGTGCTGAAAAGTCGAACTCTGGAAGGGCCTGCAGACAAGGTGTGGAGCGGTTAGAGCAGACATGGAGAGATTGGGGCCCAGCCTGCAGAGTAAATTACTAGTGGCGTTTTCAAGTCCTATGCGAATTTTCGCCAAAATGAAACCACAAATAGGGCGTGTTTCTCCGCTCATGGATTTATCATCCCAAGAGATTATTTTCTGGTTACTTCAATGTGGGGTGGACTTTCCAGGAGCTACTGTAGAAGAATTAATTATTTCATTTTCAAACTACTAATTCACAAATTCTGTTTCCATGACAATTCTATGAATTCAAGCCAAACTAAAGCAAACATCAAAACATTTTTGCAAAATTACCAAAATTTGAATGCCTCCATTAACAGTGTTTTGGTTTGCATCTTGAAAATGTACACAATGTAGATCAATGCAAACGTCACTACTGGCGAGATGTTCTACGGCTTATGGCAGAGCACTCCATAAAACACTATCCATAACTCAAAATCAATCCTGTAAGCTCAAATTCACTTTTTATTTACAGCTAGTCAGAAGAGTACATTGATACTATTGGAGGTGGTGTAGAAGGTAACAATGTAATGAATATGCTAGCCAGCTGGATGGTATGCTAACAAGACAATGCCTGTGGATTCTGGGAGCAACAACATGTGCAACATCATGACCAAAGCTCTGTTTACATGCAGGAAGGAATACCGTCTGCTCCCTGTACCTTGGTTTCCTTTTTGTGACCTCCTGCTAGCAGTTTCATTACCACGATGTTGGGTTTAGCTACTTTGAGAATTCTGTTCACCTGGGGGGGGGGAAGAGATGCGGAAGTGGAAATTAAATAAAGGATTAAATAAAACTTTTATTTACATTTAAGAACAAAAAAAAAACCATGTATGCTGAACATAAATTAATTTAAAGTGCAAAAGGCGCAGCCCTAATACCTGAAATGCTTTTTAGACTCACTGCTAGAATTCTGACACCAAAATCAGAGAAAAGTAGTTACCCAGCGGAAAGATTACCGCATGATCATGCGCTAGTCTTCAACCAACCTGTCCAGCTCACCAGAGTACAGTACTCAATGATGACCTGAAACCTAATCTAGAACACTCCATGATGGCCCTTTGCTTACCAATTCATACACATTTCATTTTAATTTTGTATTTACATATGATGTCTTGGTGAGATGACATTTTACAAGTAGAATATCTTTGTTTACCTTGGTCAAAACGTGTATTATCTCAGGCAGTGTGATGGCACAGAAAACGCAGTCTTGCCTTCTGTTCAATTTTAAGTACTACACTCTTTTTTCACTTGAAAACTCAACCTAAAGTATGTTTTACATACATCCTTTTCTGGAGAAATCTGGCAAATTAATGCATTTACAAAACTGCCCCAGTGTAACTTCCAACACGCTCCATTCAAGAGTAGCCTGTCCCATGAATGAAGCAGAGAGGCCTTACGAAGGCCTACCTCCGGGTCAGGGCTGGGCAGGTTCTCCAGGATCAGCCTGGCCTGCTGGAAATGTTTACTGGCTGCCATGTACAGGTCTGCTGATTGGAGTGCAGGGCTGTACTTCTTCAGATCAGACATTTCCTGGACGGGACACACACAGATATGCAGGGTAGTCAATCAGTAGAGGGTTTGGTAGTAACCTCAGTAAACACTGTGCTGATTATCTCATCACATCTGCATCACTCTGAACTCTGGCAAACCACAGGGATGTCAACGTGAAAGGTGTCACTGGCTAAATGACACCGTGGACGAAGGAGACACTATCCAGTCTCATGCCCTATGATTTTCCCCTGGGACGCGAGACCAGGACAAGTGGTTAGAAGGTGGACGAATGGTAGGAAGGGTGAGGTATCTCAGAGGGAGGTCAGCACGCATCTGAGGGGCAGGTTCAGTACCTTGAACTGTATGTAGTGCACCGGTGGGGGCGTGACCACGCTGTTGAAGGGTGCAAAGCGATGCTCGTAGCGGACTTGCTCGCTGTCCAGCTCGAACTTGGGCTTGCGCACCTTCCCGTCCATGTCTAGGGCAATCATCGTCTGTGCAGAGGGACAGCCTCAGCGTGTGGGAAGGCATGTGAGAGCACACATGGAAACGTGCGTGTCGGGAACACCATCTCCACATTACCTTGTACATGCCGGCACACATGTTCTGGTACGCCTGACTCATCGTGATCTCGCGACTCAAGGGACGCGCTATCCAGGGGCGGTGGGAAATGGAAGTGAGGTTCAGTGTGTGAGTGCGCTTAGCGGCCCCTAGGGGGTGCACTGCTTCATCTATCATGCATCATTTCCTGCTCCGGGATAATCCCAGGCACCCTGTCACATTATGAGTGCAGTATCTGGGGGTGGGGGGGGATCCACCCAGGCACTTCACCTTTTTTCTTCTTCTTGGACTTCTTGCTACTACGGCCCTTCTGCTGCTCCTCCAGGATTCGCTCCTCCGCCATCTGGGAGCTGTCCGCTCGACTCAGCGTGGACATGAGCCAGGCATACAGGAACTCCGACAGGTACCTGACACACACACACAGTCAGCCAGGCATACAGGAACTCCGACAGGTACCTGACACACACACAAAGTCAGCCAGGCATACAGGAACTCCGACAGGTACCTGACACACATACACGCAGTCAGCCAGGAGTACAGGAACTCCG